>JAHCHA010013439.1:887796-932497 GCA_027742795.1 Vigna hirtella
TTTTAATAGTTACTATTAAGAATGTTGAAGTTTAGTTTCCAAAAAAATTTTAGTGGGCTAAACCCACCTTAACCCTGACCCTAACCCCTTTGAGAGGGGGCTTTGGGGGTTGGGGCTTTTTTTTGGCCCCCATTTAAGGGGCTTCTTAAGAGGGGGCTTTTTCAAGAGTGGGTTAGGGCTAACCCCGGGGTCATGGATCAAATTGACACCTCTAGAGAACGTTCGATGGTGGTGGAAGGAGCAACTTTTTAAATAAGTCTACTGAATCTAATTCTATTCTAAAATAGACCTCAAAATAATAGACCTCAAAATAATATACTTAAAAGCCTATTTTGTAGTAGTACTTATTCACCAAGACGTTTTTATGGATTCTGGTTGATGAGTTTCTATGGTGGTGTGGCACCAACGTGCTTCTCTTATTGGTGGCCTCATTATGCTTCATTAACTACAAATACTTTATTCACCTCATCCGAAGAAGAAATGGTAACGTGCCAAATTTGGAAGCACAAGAACCTCAGGTGTAACACTAACTTGGGAAGTTCAGTTTCTGCATATACTGCTTTTTCTTTTATATGTTGTGCTGTTGGTGTATACTGGAGTAGTCCTTTTATATTTTTCATACAAAGATTATGGTCTTGCCTAAAGTAGAAAGCCTTTGTTAATAATACACAATGTTTAAAAGAGATAATATTCCAACATTTGAAGCACAGGAACCTAAGATCTAATAAGACTAAGATATGTAATGTAACCTCCAGACATGGATATGCTGCATGTTGAAGTTGAGTTTATGCAAAATGAGTCTTTTAAGGAGTGCTAAAGAGGCCAATCGTCACTGATTTGGGTTGACATTTTTAGCCCAACCACCTGGCAAGCCGAATGCGGAACAGACGGATAGAAGGCAGTTTCTTCCTTCACCTCCGTGAGCTTCTTCTGCACCTCATAAAAATAAACTTCACATTTTGCCCATCCAGATTAGATAATCTGAAGGTTCTTTTTTTCTTTTTAATAAAAATGATTTTTAGATCATACAACCTATTTTAGAACAGGCCCTTCGACAGAGGGTTTGACCCACCAACTTTTTAATTTTATATATATATATATATATATATATATATATATATTAAAAAGTACTTACTCATATCAATAATTTATTAAATATAATCGATTAATTAATATCTCTAATAAAATAAATTTAAATAGCTATTATATTTACATGTTAAATTATTTTATTATAAATAATATTAAAATTTAATTTACAAATGTTAATAATTTAAATTATAATATTATTATATATTTTATATTTTTTAAGTAATATAATATATAAAAAAAGTAATCTTTTAAATTATTTTTTATTGAAAAAAAAAAGTTAGTAGGTTGAGTCTCTTAAAGTTTGATAGACAAGCAGGAATGAACCAAGGCAAACTCACGAGATGAAAACTATATAATGATTCCTGGGATCAAACTCATTTTTACATCCGTAATAGCTGCTTCAGGATCTTTGAAAACAAAATCATATAATGTTGAAAGAAAGGTTAAAAGAAAGTACGCTTCTCATTTAAAACTATACTAGATCAACTTTGATGTCGAATGTTTAGGGATTATTCTCTAAATTGGAAACTAACACACAATGCGTAGTAATTTGCTATATAGCCTATTTGATTAATGATTGGCTCTCTCCTTAATCGGAAAGTTGAACAATTTTATTATACTTTTTTTCTGTGTGAGGATTGTGATGTTCTTGATATGGGTACCCTATAATTATGCTATCTCATGATGAAGTTCAATTTGAAGTGTTCTGATGTACAATTATTGGAGTTTTCATCTGAACAAATGGATTAGTTTGACATTTTGCATGTCAATGCTAATGCATAGAAGCAATGTAGTATATCCTTTAATCTATTTTTCAATGACAATTTGAATATATCATTATGTCTTTGTCCATATCTTTATTCTCAAATTTTAAAGCTCAATTACATTGTTATATACTTAATTCCGATTAGATATTTAGATCTGTTTTTAATTCATAAGAGAATATTTTTAGTCTTATAACTAAGATTAAGAAGGTTATGTGGTATTATACTTAATTTCAATTAGGTGTTTAGACCTATTTTCGATTATTATATGAGAACATTTTTATTTAGTTTTATAGTCTGATCGGCTAAGACCAAAAGGAATTATGCCTAATTATGATTAGTTCGATCGGTCTTTTACCTAATCAATATTAGGTTAATCTAATAATAATGAATAAAATAATTATAATATTCACGTTAAGATATTTGAATTACTCTTAATTACATTAAAAAAGCATTTATACTACTAAATATTATGAATTTGAACAATAAAAAAGAAATATTAATAATAAAAAGATAAGGTGGATCAATATAAAGCAGACAAATACTACATACAATCTCACAAACTTAAAGGTGATTGAACTAAGTATACGTTTTAATATTTGTTCCCAAAGATGTTTCTGCTCAATTCCAAAGAAGTATATATAGTGTTTTGTTTCGACTGAAGTAGATA
Source organism: Vigna hirtella (assembly GCA_027742795.1). Taxonomy (NCBI): domain Eukaryota; kingdom Viridiplantae; phylum Streptophyta; class Magnoliopsida; order Fabales; family Fabaceae; genus Vigna; species Vigna hirtella. The sequence goes on from JAHCHA010013439.1 coordinate 890,320, forward strand.
AAAGCTACTGTAAAGAAATAGTAATATATATGCATTGCTTCACAGCCTGTATCCTTATATCTCTATTGACTTTTTGAAGACTACTTTTTGTTAGTTTGGATGTAATACCATCAAAAGAATTGGAGATAATTTAGGTGTTATCTTTATCTTTTGTAATCTACGATTTCTTTAAACTATTTTTGTGGATGTATATTTCTTGTATACGGATTCGAATACCACAAATACTCTTATATTTATAAATCCTTTTTGCTGAAAAAAATGTTGTTTTGTTTGTTTATATGTGAAGAATATTATATATGCTGGACTAAGTTCATTTAAATTAGATTGTCTCGACTTGCTAAAAAGGAGAAAGCCATTCCTTTTGCTTTTGTTCTCTGTATAAGCTACTTTTAATGTATGTCTCGACTTCTAACTAAGCTACTTTTAATGTATGTGATTAAAATATCATAAGGTTGCTATCCTAAGAGGGAAACAAGATTGGGTTTACTATTCTTGATGAATACAAACAATAATTTTTCCTAGAGTTTTGACATGTAGACGACAATCACTCTAAGAGATTACCACATGGGTTCATGACCAGACCCAACTTTAACTATTTTGTTTTTTAAATATATACATATTATAGAATTGTATAGGTCCTATGCGATTGGTTATACTGCTATTGAGCTTATATGTTGAGTTGTTGAGTTGGCATACTACAACCTTATTAGCTCCTATGATGCTTGTTGAACTATATGCTATGATCTCAATCTATGTTGTCAATCTTCTATGATTGTTGGGATACCGTGAGGCCGGTCCATTATTCCAGAGTACCTTACATTGAACACATCATGGTGTAAATATAAAATATGTGAGGTGATACTGCTTCTTGATATTTTGCAGCGTGAAAATAGGAGCATTAATACATGCTATCATTATTATTCTTAATCTTCGCTAATGAAATCTTCCATATAAAGTTTTGAAGAAAACAATTATTGCAAATATTTTCTTTTCTGCTTGTTGAAAAACTTAATACAAGATCTTAACTTTTTATTTAATGTTATAATAAAGTGGAACAACTTTTACTTGAAGGTCCAATTATTTTTTACACATGTTCTACCATAGAAGTCATACTCAGCTTTTGGGAAGTATCTGCCACTTCTACGTCTCTTCACTTACTCAAATTATAATTTTCACTCTCGTCGGCCTCAAACACACTTTTCCACGACAAGATAACGAAAGGAAATTGACCAGTTCCCTTTTTTTTTTTCCAACACCCACCATGACAGCTACAACTTGTTTGTGAGTTTATCACTATAGGTGTAATACCTTGAGAGAAAATGAACTTAGGTTAAAGTAGTGAGTAGCAAAACACTGTGTTAGTGTCCCGCTCTATTATTCATCAATCATGGAATACTTTTTCTTTCATTTGTCACTATTGTACAATTTTTTTCCCTCCTAGACTATATTAATATATATATATATATATATATATATATAGATATATTGTAACTTTTTATGTTGTTCACAACATTATAATAAGATAATGATAACTGTTTCAATAACCAGAGGTATGAACTATCTTTACTAATGCACTGGTTATAATATAAGTGGAATTATGTTATGTAGATAGGTTGATCTAAAGAGACATTGGCCTATAAGATACATATTTTGGGTAAATATACATTTGTTTGATCACGTTTTGAATTTAATAATGAAAAATTAGGGTTGAATTAAATAGTGGTGCAATATTTAAGATACAACTATGAATTTAAACCAGAAAAGCAGATAAGGATAAGTAGTTGCAGTCCTTTCTAGTGGTGTAATATTTTCAGTGACAGAAGAAAGAGACTTGTTTTACTAAAAGAGTGATCAAACTTGGTCCATGTGGTTGGCATTATGTAGATAATGGACCAATATTGATGCTCATTTGATGGGAGAGTTTGTTTGAAGGTGGAAAGGAAAAGAGGAATGTGGTACCGGAAAAATCAAAAAAAGAGATTTATGATGGGTTCAAACACCATAATTTTAAATGGTTGGAAACCGATGAAAGAACAACCAGTGAACAAAATGACAAGTATTGAACGATAATTTATAGCATGTATTATAATGTTGTATTATACCATATCATGTTAATTATATATACAATGTGAGCTTGAATGAGTACAAAGTTGTCCTGATGTTTACTTTGTACAACTATAAACAGATTTACATGAATCATATGTAAATTAATATATATGTATTTTGTTCATCCAAAAATAAACGTTCATCCCTTTTCTATGACGTTTTTATATCATCATCACTTCCACCAGCAAACAGGAAAACGGTTATACTCTTATGCCGTATTTGCACTTTACATATTGATTAAATAATTCTTTTATAAAAAGTAAAATTATAATAAAGAAAATAGTATATTATCAAGTATTTAATGTAAAAAGATATACAATTTTCTTTTTTAAAAAGAAAATTAAATAATATTTTAACAAGATTAAATAAAATTAGAAAAATGCAAAAAAAAAATCAAGTTGTCTCTTGTATATAACTTAAAAGCCAAAGAAGTTAGGACAAACAATGATTTGGGTAAGGACCTCAATCATCTTCTTGAAATATTTTGGTGTTCACTATGGGGTCGAGCAAGTATTCTCTATTGAAGTCATAAAGAATCAGTGAATGTTGCTTTAAAGGACGTCAACTGCTCGACCTCAGTCATTTGGTCTTAATTGCTCGACCTCAGTCATTCGGCCTCAACCATTCGGCCTTAATTGTTCGACGAACCATGGCGTCACAAGTACTTGGCTAAATTTAGCCTCAACCATTCGAGATCAATCATTTGGCCTCAACCATTCGGCCTCAATTGCTCGGCCAACCTTGGCCTCGCGGGTACTTGGCCAAATTCGGCCTAAGCCATTCGCCATCAGCCATTCGGCCTCACCCATTCGACCTCAACTGCTCGGCCAACCATGACCTCACAGGTATTCAGTCATTCGGCCTCAGCCATTCGGCCTCAGCCATTCGGCCTCAGCCATTCGGCCTCAACCATTCGGCCTCACTCATTCAACCTCAACCATTCGGCCTCAACTACTCGGACAACCATGGCCTCACACGTATTCAACCATTCGGCCTCAACCATTCGACATCATCCATTCGGCCTCAACCATTCGGCATCAGTCATTCGACATTAACCATTCAGCCTCAGCCATTCGACATCATCCATTCGGCATCATCCATTCGGCATCAGCCATTCGACCTCAGCCATTCGACCTCAGCCATTCGGCATCAGCCATTCTTCCTCAACCATTTGACCTTAACTACTCGACCAACCATGGCCTCACAGGTACTTGGCCAAATTCAACCTCAACCATTCAGCCTTAACTAGTAGGCCAACCATGGCCTCATAGGTACTTGACCAAATTCCACTTCAACCATTCGAAAGGTAAAATGTACTAACGTATGATGTCAAATACCCTAGAATTAGACGTCAAAAGGTTATAAAACGTCGAATGTCCTAGCGTTAAACGTCAAAAGGTTAGTGAATTCAATAAAAATTTTAGCGAGAGATTGAAAATTCATTCACTTTATCTTAGCGCACAAGACCCTCTTCTCCACTCAAACTTTTCTCAAACGAAATTTGACGGCAATCACATGTAATCTTTCTTTGAATTGATACAAATAATGAATGTTAATTAACTACCTTAGGTATAATTTTCGTTTGTTTTGACCGATTATTTTCGTGCTCTTGTCCTTCATAGGTGCATTCTGCTTTCTATCTCATAGGTTGCAACACTTTATTCTGACGAACCTATCTTTTGAAGGAGTTTTCGTTTTCGTTTTGAAGAACTTATTTGTTGAACTTGTTTGTTGTTGTTTGATTGAATTTGTTTGTTGTTGTTGTTGTTTGGTTGAATTTGTTTGTTGTTGTTGTTTGGTTAAACTTGTTGTTGTTTGTTGTTTGTTGTTGTATGTTGTTGATACTACACTACACGTTCATAGTTCATGCTTTATAAAATACCAAAAATTGTAATTTGTTGTTTTTCTGGTTTTGAAGTCTTCGTAGAGTTGTAAAAAAGGATTATAATTAATTAAGAAAAAGAAAAAAAAATGATTAACGTCGTATATTAACTAAATTCAATATTAATTAACGTTAACTGACGTCGGACATAAAGCAATGTCCAATGTCAATTTGCTTTACTAGGAACATCAGACAGTTCTATGTTCAGCGTTAATTAACATAAATTAACGCCGAATTTTTTAAATTCAACGTTAATTAATGTCGTCTTATATGATGTCAGTCTCGAATTCAACATAAAAAACTGAAAAACACTAAAGTTATACAGTAATTTTGTACTGGTGAATAATATTAGTACATGATAAATAACACTTAAGTGATAATCCAACAAACAAAATCATATATAAAATATTATTTTAATAATAATATAATGTTTGTAAATAAATGTGTGTTACATTTGTCTCTTTTGTTTTCATAAAAGAAATATATATATATATATATATATATATATATATATTTTAACATCATTCTCTCACATGAAACAAAATATCATTTTCTTCGACACCTCGGTATGGACAGCGATTGCTCAGTGCAATATTTGTACATAGAAAATGACCAAGACTTAGTTGATAGGGCTGGATGAAAATGTAAACATGTTTTTTCCAAATTTAAATGAACTATTTACAAAATCATGTCGTATGTGCTTAATATGTCTTAATGTTTTATGCTCAAATAAAACTACATCAACAAAGTTTGTCCTTACACATTTATACCTCAAAAACACTTTATTTTTTCAAATAAAGTTTTTAAATCAACCTGAAATATGCAAAGTTATCCACTTCAAATATTTTAATTTAACTTATAATCATTTTAATAAGTTCATAAAACAAATCATTACTCACACATAATTTTAGTGTTCTCAAACTTAATTTTTATGATAAACAACAAAATTCACCTGCATCGGTTATTTTTGTCCATAGGCAACGATTCCTCAACCGAGATATAGACTGACGAGGTAAAAAGTCTTCCTCTCATGTCTCGGTTGTGAACCGAGTTAGTATCTTGTCCTCTACTGCCTTCGTTGGGACCTGAACCGAGGTAGTAGAGTGATTTTTACTTTTTTTTTTCTGGCCACACTTTGTTCATCTTATTGTCATAAGAAATTAGTTCAAGGCAAATTCTTTCAACCCGGTGACCTTGAGCACAAACACGTCCAACATCTTTTTCTCCACCAAGATAACCTGCATTGGCCTCATCGCTTGATGCTCTCACAAACCACAAGAACTTGTGCTTGCTCAATTCCAAACCATGTGCCAACTCGTTCATTTGCTCTTGTGAGAGTGTTCCACAACTCCAAAACAAACATACAAAACTGAACCATCTTGTTGCTTCTCCAACCATGTCAGACACTTCAACCCTGTTGTACAACCAGTTGTAGTTGTCCCAATTTGAACAATTGGTCTAACAGGATACAAAGGAGGGTAACTGGTACGACTGTCGCGGTCATACAAATTTAATTGCACGAAATTATGCAGTATAACTAGGAAGTGACTCCTAGGTCGTCTCTCAAGGACCAATTTGGGGTTCAGTCTCAGATTTAAAACGAAAAGGGGGGGTTTTGTGATTTTCGTTTGATGCGGAAAAATAAATTAAAACTGGAATTTAAACACAACTAAATTTAAAAATACTGAAATAAATTTAACGACGGTAAAAACTGAACGGTAAAAGACGGTAAAAATAGACAATGGAAAATTACGCAGTGTTTGAAATTAAAATACTAGGACTGTAAACATGCATGAAACGTAACAGCAGACGGTAAAATAAAGAGAGTTCAGAAAATGATAAATTCATAAAATGATAATTTCAGAAAACGGTAAATGAAAATAAATTTCAACAAACATCAATTGAGAAATGCAGAATGAAAAATTCAATTAAAATTCAATTATGAAACTGGAATCTAAAATAAGCACAAAACCTCCCCAAGAGGGGAGGAGAAACTCAGAACGTAACTCCTAACTCTACTCCTAAATCCTCCTTGAAATCTACTACCCTTCTTCTCTGCCTGCTGCCCCTTTTATATGCCAAAAAAATTTGTCTTTTCTCCGGTGTCCACTCCTTGCTTCCAGCCAAGTTGTTTGTTTTGTTTTGTCTCCAATTGGCAGCCCGTGAACTTCCAGCTTTCACCGTTTTCTTGGTGCCTCCCATCCAGATTTTGTGTTGTTTGTGTCCCGCATGAAGACTTTCTTCACCTCCTAGGTGTGCCAAAGAAATAGGGTGGGACCCCTACTCTTGTCATCTTCTTCATTGCTCATGGCTGTAGCTTCTCCAAGGTCCATCACTCCTTCTCTTGGTGACTTCTCCTACTCTAGGCCGAGACTTATTCAAGGTTGTGCATACCATTCCAGCCCCTTCCAAGCTAATGGACGTCTTCTTCTTCAACACCATGGGTGCCATTTCTTTTTCTTCTTTCTTTTAACGTGAACCACCATGCTTACGGTTGCTTCTCCTTCCTCTTCAAGTGTTGCGTGAGGTGCTACTTCTTGGACGTGTCTGGATGGTGAGTGGACCGTGATGCAGAGTTTGGCATTTTGCAGTGAACGTGTGTTTTATTTCAACTGCTGTACCGAGAGTTCTTGGTGGTTTGTGCAGGCCGTGGTTCTTCACGCAATTCCTATCTCTCCCAAACCTTGCTGGACGTTGTTGCTAGTTGAGTGCTGCTGCCGACTTGCTGGACTGGGGAGCATCTCCCCCACTGGACTTGGAGATGGCTGGACCGTGTAGGTAGCTGCAGCTTCTTCCTTTTCTTCCAACAGCCACTGTGAAACTTGCTGGGTTGCTGCACCACCGTGAATTTCTTCCTCTCAAGGTGCTGGCTTTGGATCAGTTGCTCTTCACTCTTTTGTTGGCTTGTCTTCAGCTCAAGGCTCCTACTACACTGCTGGAATACCGTGACATGCTAAGTGCTGGACTGGTGGAGATGGCTGGATGTATGGACGGAGCTGCACCGCTTGCTGGCTTCTCTTCTCCAATCAACAAGTGGCTGGTTCCATCTTCCTTTCCGTTACAGCCCCTTTATCCAAAACCAAGCCAAGAATGTTTAATCTTTAGCAAGCTTTTCTTCCATTCCTTTCGATCAATTCTGTTGGACGTGTGACCCTATGGGGCCGTGTGCTATTACTCTTTTCCAGAGAAGTGACACTTCAATAAACACTCAGCATTTGGAGTTTCAAACGTGATTTGTGCCCAAGCATCACTAAATGCCAAAAATAAATGGGAGATAAAACCGTGAATGGTGGCCCTTCTTTTAATTCAAATGTGCTGAATGCTTTGCCTATGTGGCCGTGTGCTTTCCATGAAGAATCAAAATTTTAGCGTTTTGGAACTCTCACGTGATTCTTCAAAGCTCCACATATGGCCCCTTTGCCAAAAATAATTTTCCAATTGGCTTTGTGTTTTGTCCTTAGCAAACTTCTGAGAAAGAAATGAGTTGCATCCGTGAGATGTTTGTATGTGCCCTTCCACTTATGTCAACTTTTCAATTTGAGAATAGTATTTTATTCTTTTAGTTGCAGCCCCACTTTTGTCATATGTTTGCCAACATAAATTCCATAGCCGTGCTTAGCATTTAGGAATGCATGTGGACGTGAATTTCCAACCAAGTAGCCCCATGTGTTGACTCCTTTAGCATATTGTATAATTTCCTTCAATCAATGACAAGAAAAGAAGAAGGGGGCCGTGTGGTTTTCAGAGAATGTAGCAGCACATTTGTTAATTCCCAGCTATAAAACCGTGCCTCAATTCAATGTGGTCCTTTCATTCCATTTGCTTCAATTATTCCAATCCAATAAATTTTGCAATGGCCGTGTGACATGTTTTGGAATGCCAAATTTTGCTTCTAAAATTTATGTCACATTTATATGGAAGTCCCAAAACATTTCCAAAAGTTTCCTGCAATTCATAATGCAAATAATTAGCTCAGATAATTCAAATTAGTTAAAATAAGAATTTTCGATCAAATTAAGCACAATTAGGAAAAATAGGAAAATATCGGACGTTTAAGCACAATTCTCCGACTAATTCTAGTACAATGAACTAAGTGAAGTGAAAAAAATAATGATTCATCAGTAACCCCTTTCCTTTGAATGCTCTGATCAGACTTGTTTCCAATAAAAAAAAAATCAGTAATAGTTTGCAATTGACCATTGTGTTTCGATCCTGTGCTTAAGCATAGAGATCCCTGCATGAAAGGGCACACACCCTAGTACTGTGATGGGGTGGGGCAGATCTTTGTGGAGCATGGGGAAGTAGAAGTACGTGCAGAGAGTGGTTACAGAGAACCCCAATCACCAAAAATCATTAACCTCATCCGAGCATAGAGAACCCAAAAATCCCCAAACAAAACCCTTGCTGCCAAACGCAGAAGCCCTCGCCGCGCCACCGCCGCACCATCACCTCGCCCTTGTCGCTCCATCGCCACGCCTTTGCTGTGCTAAGGACAATCCTCTACGAAGGCGAGATATACCACCAGTCGCCGCCAACGAAGGCGAGATCAGTGTTGAGTCGCGCCTCCCACAGTGTCTCCAAGCCCCAAATCGAAACCCTAAATCGAATCGCCAACACTAAGCCACAGTGTCGCCAAGCCCCAAATCGAATCGCCAATGTCGCTGCTACCACCTCCACGAACAGGGACCGTCACACCGCAGAGACGAAGTTGCGCCGGTCGCCCATTCCTACGCGAAACGGCGTCTGAACCTGAAAAGAAAGAAGTGAAGAAGAGAACCCAAAGACGAACCCAAAACGGAAAAGAAGAAGAAGAAGAACGGCCCATGCGCCACCGCGAGCCACCACGAATGTCCCCTGGTTGCGCCATCTCCACAGCGTTGCTTGGTCGCCTGGTCGCGAGAAGAAGAAGAACCAATAATGAAGGCTAGGGTTTTGAAAATGAAATATGATTAACCCTTACCCCTTTCAGACCGAAAGTACTGGAAAGAAAGGGTATATTGTCTCGGGTCCCAATGGACTGAGGCATTCTCAGGGTGTTAGGCATCGAGTGGGGTTTGAACCGAGGACATATTGTCTATATGCCTCGGTTCCCCTTAAACCTGGTCAGAAAAGTTAACCTAAACTACGAAAATGTCACCACTTTCTTATAGATTTCGGTTCCGCCTCAACCGAAACCTATTGTGCGATTTCAAATCCAATTTTTTTACTAGTGTTGTAATCAGGTTTCTAATATCTAATCTAACGTAAAATGAATTATAGAATTCTTTTCATAAAATGATATTAAAGTTATAAGTTAGAATTTATTTTAGCGAAGTTAGTTATTTATTAAATTTATTTTTTCACTCAATTATCGGTTGCTAATGTCAAATTTCACGTAAAATGAATCACGTATAACTTGTTTTAGTTTTGAGATCTAATTAATCTATAATATAAAATAAAACATAAAACCTATAACATATTCTAATGACCTATAAATAACCTAAAATATTTCAAAATATCATATAAACATACATGTATATAAAAGAAACAATTTTATAACAATTCATAAATATTTCAATTTCAATCGAATAAAAAAAAGAAAAAAAAAAACTCAACCACACATGAATCTATATATGAAAATATCTAACAAATGAAATATCTACTGACATCTTTTAGAGATATTTATGTTCTATTAGGACTAATATTTGATACAAGAACTCTCCCATATGCTTATCTCCATATGATATTTTAGTTTATGAATTTAATCATTAGTAAAGTAAAAAAAAACTTTATTATAGTAGTGGTTTCAATGTTTAATACAACCGTGGTTCACACATCATTCCATATTTATGATTTTAAATTCAAACAAATTCCATTAATCTCAATAAATATTTTAGTACAATATAACTCAGTAAAATCACAAATCAATCAAATATAAAAGTTAATATTCATCTTAGACATAAAAAACATACATATCAATAAGTTAAAGATACAAGAAAAAAATTAGCTTGAGCGAAAATACTCTTGCTTAAGCGAAAATTTCTTTGTTTGAGCGAATTTTGGGGAGACTAGGCTTGAATTGCAGTGTTGTTTTTGCATGAGTGCAAATTTATTCGCTTAGACAACAATAGGATAAAAAATAAGTTAATTTAAAATTCTATTTTTGTATGAGCTAAAAAAATTTCACTTGAGTTAAAACAAGCCAATTAGAATAAGGTTTGAGTCTTTGTTTTATTTTTGCTTGAGTGAAAATCTCTCACTTGACCAAAAGATTAGAAAAATCAATTTTACTAGTAAAATCTAACCAATTTTTAAAGATAATTTTGGCAACATTTTAATAGTACAACTTCCACATTTTTCAATTGATCAATCCAAACAATGATTTACCAAACATTATTCGTTACTCATTTTAAATTAATCTTGATCTCTTAACTCCAAATATGCCTCTTTACACTCACATTAAATTCCTAAATATCATAAATTCATCAAAGAAATCCTAATAACATCCAAATTTAAGCATTCACACAAATTTTCAACTAATACATATGGCACCTTCTCATCAAGATTTCATCATCAAAGCAAATTTTCAAAAAATCTATGTAGTAAAGTTACTCAAAACATAAAGACTTGGAGTAAAGTATCCAAACATAAAACAGGTTTAGAGGATCACTTTTGTCAATAAGTTTATACATGAGTATATTTTTCTTAAAAGGATTTATTAAGAGAGATGTTATATACATTCAACATGAGCCCAACATAAGAATTAAGATTGTTTTAAATTCAAAATCTTAAAATAATGAGTTTATACGTCTTTTCTTTAATATGATGTTTAACTTTATTATTTAAATTTAATTTATAAGTACACTAATTTAAAATATAACATTATTGTATATTTATAAAATTTAAATGATATAATATAAAAAATATTTTTATTTTTTAATTTTTAATTAAAAAAGTGAAAAAACTAAACTTGTTTGACCCCGAGTAAAGAGACGATATTAAACTAACAGGTTAGAAATACCAATAAATCCACAAAATTATGGCCATATATGAGGAATTGGCCGAATTGTCTCTCATCAATATCTAACATTAGTAGTAATATAACTCAACTCACGTGTTGTATGATGCATGCAAGAACCCTTCATTTGTAATCTTCTACAAACTACAGTTTTAGATAATCTCTTTCACAAAACACCACACCATCTTCAACGACACGACAAAAAAGAAGAAAAATAATTGGGATCATAGTTTGCTTTTTGAAACATGATTCACTGTATCTATATATTGTTTACTTTTCTTCCTCTGTTTTTCTGCTTTCACGTTAATATCTGTCCAATTATCACTCTTGTTTTACACATGTTTTTATAGTGACATTGTAATTTAGTAGATGATGATGGAAGTGTAGGATATCATAACATGTCTTTATAGTATATGATTCCTTCTCTTACTCCTTATTCAAACTAATAAAGGCATTCATTTTTATAATTTGTGATAAATTTTTCAAGCTTTTTCCAACCGCAATATTATCATTTGATATTTATAATTTATTGAAAAATACTCATCAAAATTTATCACTACTAAAAAGCATAAATTTTTTTCGTACAAAATACTATCAATCTTTTTTTGCAAAATATTTTGTACAAAATATTTTTCGCAAAAAAGTTTATAAAAAACTACGTGCAAATTTAATAACTTTGTAAAAAATAACTATGAAGAAAAAAATTATCTACCAATTAAAACTTTTAGAAAAAATAATAAGAAAACTTTTTTTTCAAAACTTTATAATAAATTTGCATGAAAAATTTCATGAAATATAAAAAAAAAATCTATATAATGTATCTCCCTTCAGGAATACTCCATCTATTTACACTCAATAAAAACATTTGAATTCTCTCCGGTGAAATATAATATCTGAATATTTGTTTATTTTTATTAACTTATTCTGTCTATAATTTTTAATCTTAATATTTCTAATACCAGAAATTTTGATTTTGATATCACTTGCATATCATATCATATCAGACGTCAAATTATCTATATTATACCAATTTCAGAGATCCCTCATAAACTTTTGATGAGCGGTCATGGCGCTCAGCAACAAAGACGTCTAAAATTCCTCCTTCCTATGCCAAATAGCTTGCTTTTCCAGTTCCAAAAACCATCTCAGAAACTTTCGTTGAACAGCCATGACGCTCAGTCTGAAAATGGTTTTATTCCAACGTTAATCAAAATTAATTTTTTCTTCCCACCTTAAATTAAGGTCTCATATAGTTGTTTTGACAGACATAAAAAAAAATTGAAAGTAATAGACGTTAAAACTTTTTTTTTATAGTAGAAAGGGTAGTATCGTACGCTAGGTAATTAAAAGTACGTTAGATAAATTAGTCTACCTATGATTTAAAACTAATTGTTAATGTTTTTGCATTCCAAATATGTTGTCATTCTAAATTGAGACTTTAAGTAAAAATAAAAGTCTTAAATATTTGTTTGATTAGAAGGACTTAAAAATGAAAAAGAAAACCTTTTGAAAAATTATAATTTTGAATAGAAAAAACTTTGAGTGACATACTTTAAGCATAAATTCATGCATATATCTCCATTAATGATCTGGGAGATGAATTTACTAGAAAGATTAAAAAACATGAATTTATCAATAGTAAATTATGATAAAATGATTAAACTCAATTTAGTTACCAATGATTTACAATGTGATAAAATGGTAGAAATATGATGAAGCTAAATTTAAGTCTCAAATAAATCCTTCATTATGTTTGATATTCATGGAAATACGAACTAATTAACTTGGAAAACATATCTATTTTAATGGACTTATCACAGAAAAGTAAAACTTGGGTCACAAGACCCACTATTCCTAAAGAGAGGGTGGGTATTCAACATTTGAGTAATAATTCATGGACATCAAAACGTATATACACTTAGAGAGAGAATGGAAATAATAGGTTTATAGATTATGTGATGCGATAAAAAGAGAAAGATGGAAAGAAAAAAATAAATTTGTAATAGATGTAGAGAAAATCAAGGTACATATATGAATCATTTTCCTTGACAATTTATGCATCTACAAATGGACCCTACGTCATCCATTCAAAGATAAGACAATGCTTTAGCTTTAAGTATTTTAAGAATTTTTTTCTAGAACACTTTTATATTTTAATAAATTTAAATATTAATTTTCACGTAAAATTATGGCAATTTAATTCCAAATTAATATTAGCATAGCTTTAAAATTAGCTATTATAAAATCAAACGATTTTAACATTGGAATTCGATTGTTAATTGCCTAAATTTTCTTTCAGTAAAGAAAAGTCAATCCTTACAATGATTTATTCATACCTCAATAACTCATTTCACTCTACATTTTCCAATTCCTATCCCATACCCTTTTCTATTTTTTCATCACTACTTCTCTATCAATATTTTGAATTAATAATTTAATTTCTTTTCTTTAGCCCTACGTAATAATTTTTTTACATTTTTCCTTAACATTAGTAAAAGATAGAATAAATAATATATCTTTAAAAAGTCTCACACTAGGATAAGTTATAAACCGAATGTTAGTAGCTCTATAATGGATTATAAATTTATGGTTTTAATCATCTAACTAAAGATTTTAAGCTTGTATTTGACTTTTATACTCTCACTAGTACAAAATAGACTTTTTAAGTCTGTTATTTTGAGCTTTTTAAATCTGTTTTAGAAGAGACTTAGATTGACAGACTTAAATTTTAAATTTGCTATTAAGCAACAGACTTAGTTGTGAATCAACAGACTTAAATTTTTCATCCAAAATTGCAAATCCGATATATATTCTATTACCACCTCAATCAACCACCAGAAAATTCATCTTTCTTATATAAATTTCCATACACAATAAAGATAAAATTGGAATATAATACAAGTAATCATTCTCTCAATTCAATTCATCTTAACAATAAAAAAAAGACACTAAGAACCCATAAATCCAATCACATTCTTTACATACTATAATACAAACTACAAATAGAGGAAGAGAAATTGGAGTAATTAGTAATCACTCCAGAAACCCTGATAATTCTTAATCCTAAAAATCACTATAACACAAATTAAAATCTAAAACAGACGGGAGCGGCGGCAACTACGGCGACGGGAGCAACGACAACCACGGTGACGAGAGCGGCGGCAACCGCGATGGGAGCGGCACCTGTGGCAACGGGAGCGGCACCAACGGCAACGGGAGCGGCACCAACGGCAACGGGAGCGGCACCAGCGGCAACGGGAGCGGCACCAGCGGCAACGGGAGCGGCACCAGCGGCAACGAGAGCGACGGTAACGAAAATGAGAGCGGCAGTAACGGCAACGAGAGCGGCGGAAGCGGCAACGAGAGCGGCGATAGTGACAATGACTCAGAAGAGGAGACAAGACCTTCAAGGTGGAGGCTATGACATATGTGCCTTTGGACAGAGAGGCAAATCTCTCAAGGTGGGAGAAGGTGGAGAAAGAAGTGTGATGTTTTTGTGAAGAAAAATTAGGTTAAAGATAGATATAAAGAAAAAAAAGTAGGTTAAAGATGGTTTTAAGTCTGTTCGAAATTTAACTCATATAAAATTAAAGTCTTATTTTATTTGAAAAAATTTAAAATGTTAGTTTAAGTCGGGTAAAAAACTTAACATACAAAAATTAAGTCGGTTTGTATTTAACATATTTAAAATAAGAATTTAAGTCTGTTATAAGATTAACAGATTTAAAATAAAAATTTAAGTCTGTTATAAGATTAACAGATTTAAAATATGAATTTTTATTTACAAAAGTGTCACCGCACATTTATTAAGTCTATTATTTTGAAAACAGACTTAAATTGAGAGACTTAAAAGGCTCTTTTTGTACTAGTGTCTTGTAGTAGACGGTTGGGTTAAATTATTGTCTTAGAGAGTGTGAGTACTTGAGGTTAAAGGGTCTAAAAGAGTTGTCTATGTTTTGTACAAATTTTATCATTAGACAATCCTTATAGTTTTTTCTTTGATTTGGGTGTTTCCACATCATATTTCCAATGTTGATTCTCTTTTTCTTATCTTATTTTGCTTTTAGTAGGATAGTTCTCAAGGGTAAAAATGTTCATAATGTGTTTTTTTTTCATCAAAATTATATCAAGAGCTGATATGATTCGATAGGATATTCTTAATATGCTTTATGGTTGTAGATTAGTCTGATCTATAACATAAAAAGAGATAAATTCTTTGTTGTTAGAGAATCATATTTGGTTGTTCAAGTTGAAATGTTATTTGCAAGTGTTGTCATAGAGAAATTTAGTAGATGATGGAAGGGTAGGATATTATAACAAGATGTAGGCAATGAAGGTAAAAAGGAAGTTGTATTTATTTTAATCATGGTGGAAACTGCTGAGTTGATGAAAATAGTACATCTTGGAAAAATATTCCCTAGAATAAGCTATATGATTCTATAATGGATTCTAATTGGTTCATGGTTTTAGTTTGTCCTAAGTCAAAGCCACCTTAAGCTTGTATTTGACTTTTCTTATATTCTTGTAGTAGAGTGTTGTGAAGCTTGGGTTAAATTCTTGTTTTGGAAAGAGTAGGTGTAATTGGGTCAAAGAGTATACGAGATTTGTCTTTGTGCTGTATGAATTTTCACATATACTTTCTAGTTGTCATCAAACAACGGTCGTGGCTTTTCTCATATTTTGAAGTTTTCATATTATATTGGTGTGTTTATTGTTTTTATCTTATTTTTCTATTAAAAGGATAATTCTTGGAGGTAAAGACTTAATATTCTTTGTAGCGAATTTTTCCATCAATAACCCATTTTATTAAGATAAGAGCGTCTAGAGAAACTAGACTATATAGTAATCCGTGTTTTGAAGTTTATCAAACTATACTTAATGAAAGATTGCTTATAAAAAGTAGCATCTAACGATTGAATAAGCTAAAAGATAATATTGAATGAAGTGAATGCTTGTCAATATGATTGTTTATTTGGAATATTAAAAAGGTAAAACATTTATAATGAACATAGTACTTGAAGTAATTTTGTCAAACAAGTAGCGTCTAACGTAATAGAGACATCCAAGTGAATGTTAAGCTAAGCGATAAATGCTTAAGAGTAAAGCCACTAAGTATATGACAAAATAAATCATTTTTTATAACAATGAGACACACTAAACTTTATCGGAAAATATATCTCGCATCACAAATGTGTTTATCACATTGTCTTAAAAAATGTGTCTTAAAAAAGCAGAGATAAACGATGGATATCTCATCAAATGAAATACTACTCAAACTAGCACTAAACACTATAGAACTACTAACAGAGTGTCTAAACATTATCTGAATAGAGAGACATGTGTCTGCCAAATGATAAAGCGTCTAAATGTTAGATCTTGCTAAAACATAAACTATGTGATATTGCGTAGACAACTTTATGAAGTAAGAGTTTCGAGATTATATCATTTGTATCATATCTCAAATGTCTTGCTATTAAACGATACTTTAATTAAATGATGTTAACATGTGCAAGTGTGCTTTGAACACATAATGTACTTTATGATCATCAACGCATAAAACATTTAATGTTGTGCAATAAAGTGCTTTTGTGCTTACATGCTTTGCTCTCTTTGTGTGTGCAAAAAATGCCAACACCAAGCTTTATTCAGAAGCTCTACATAAGAACTAGAAAGACGTTGAGAGATAAGAAGACATTCGTGAATGTTTTCTCAAAGCTTATATCTCAAAAAGACCCTACAAGCTATTTGTGAGAAAAAGTGTTGATAAAGCATTGTGCAATGTAGATATGAGTTTGACCAAGCCACCTAAAAAGGCTATAAAGTCTATCTAGAAGTCAAGTCTGTGTCTAATGGTCACCTGTCAAGGAAGCCTATATAAAGAAGACTCAAAGAAGAGAATAATGGAAGATGGGAAAGGAAGAAAGAGAAGAGGAGAGAAGACATATGAAAAGAATAAAGGGGAACAAAAAGAGATGAGAAAAGAATAGAAGAGAATTATCATTGCATACTTACTCTATTGCTTTATCTCTAAGATCATAGCATCTAAAAGCTTTCATTCAAAAAGAAAGAGAAGAGAAAAGTAGAAAAGAGAAAAGAAAAGAGAGAAAAGAACAAGAAAGTTATCTTTTAATATCTACTCTAATGGTTTATCTCCGAGCTTGTAGCGCCTAGTGCTTTCACCTAAAAAGAAAGAAGAGAGAAAGCAAGAGAGCTATCATTGAACACGTACTCTACTCCAAGCTTACATTATATAAAGCTTTCATTCAAAAAGAGAGAGTCTTTACAAGAATTTAAAAATACTTTGTATTATTTATATATCCTCTCTAAATTTATTTCTGTCTTGTAAGAAACACTAGTGCAGTAAAGGGAAATGACAACGGTTATTTTCGCTTATCCGCACCGGTTCTGCAACCGAGGTATATACAAGCGAGACAAAAAGTCTACCACTTTTTGCCTCGGTTCTGAACCGAGGCAAAAAGATGTATGCTTTTGCCTCGGTTGTTGGTGAACCGAGGCAGTATAGGGGGTCTTATGCCTTGGTTTGGAGTTGAACCGAGACAGTAGAAGAAAGGGGATGAAACATTAGAAGCCTTTTAGAGATAGTTTTGTTAAATAGAGTAAAATTAGTCGAGATTTACGTATACTTAGAGGCTAGAGGAAGTACTTTGATTTTTACAAGAATTTTAGAATAAGAGAAAGAAGAACAAATGTGAACCTCATAAGATTCCTTATTTCTTTCTCTGCCTATTTTCGTGCCATCTCCTTGGGATTATGCTTGCCACATCCATTACTATACCAATATTCTCCTAGCATATAAGATCACAGAACGCGGTTCATAAAATAAAATAACTTTGAATGAAGAAACTGTTTCAAGGCAATGTAGAAAAAATATTACAAGCTACAATTTTGTTGTATATATCTAATGAATAAATTAAGAAAACATCCATCCAGAAAGTATCAATAATCCCTAGCCCAGAGCTTTCTATGATTCAACAATATAGGTAAATAGAGAGAATACAAAGGTGTGATTGCCTCTATAGTTCCTTCTTAACGTTTCAGCCTCCATTCTCACATCGGATCACCACCCAACAACCGTGCTACCTTTATCGGACCACCACAGGCCACCACGCGAAGTCTTCTCCAACGCGTCACAGCCACCATGACATTCTCCAGAATCACGCCGCTATCCATGGCAACCTGCAGGAAATAGAAACCAAGCCAGAGAACCAGGACGTTGCCGCGACTATCGCCACCCATAACTACGCTTTTCGCGCACCATCAGACACCACATTATGTCGCGCCTTGCCGCCGCCATCAGCAATCGTGCCACAACACCTCGCGAGCTCCATGAGGCCGCCGCCATGACCACCGCGAGAGCTCTCTCTCCTTCGCACAACCTGCAATAAAAAAGGCAACCAGAAGATCGCGCCACCACCGCCTTCGAAGTAGCCACCGCCAGCATCCACGCAAATCGTGACAGCCTCCTTTTATCGTGTGTAGAGAACTCGCGGAAAAGTATAACAGTTTACCCCAATCTTCACCCTTCCGTCATCAAACCCTAATTCGCACCACCATCATTAACATCAGAAAAACCCCAATCGCAAGTCGCCACACTCACCTTCTTCACCAGACACCTCCATTGATGCACCATCACGAAGCTTCGTTCATCAACACCTAGCGCCACCGCCAACCTCCATGTTCGTCTCCATGGCGCAACCCCGTTCAACCTCCATGGTCGCCGCTCATCAGCAACCTCACTTCACTCCCAACGACCACCGCTTGCTCTTCCCTCCAGAGGCGACGCACTCGTAGGCGAGGTGGAAGACGTGCTCGTAGCCGTCGCACACGACAAGGTGGTGGTGGCTCCCAGCGGTAGGGTTTTGGCGAACAAAGAGGGAGACGAAGGGATCTCGTTTTCGGTTTCGGGTTTGGTCACCTTGAGTCTTTGCGTGGAGGGGGAGATTTTGGAGCCGCCTCGTAGATTTGGTTGCTCACGAGAAAAGAAGAGGAAAAAGGGAAGGGGGCGGAGTAGCGGGGCAGTTTAGAGGGGCGCTGTGCAGCGGAGGCAGAGCAGCAAAGGCAGTGCAGCCAGGGGGCAAGAGCGAGAACAATGGTGAAAAAGTCTTCTGCGTGAGAAAGGAAGAACATTTGTTTCTCAAGGAAGAAGGAAATGAAACACTATTGTAAGTTAAGTTTTTTTGAGGCAGCGGGTTTAAGAGGTAAGCAATACTACCTCGGTTCAGCCAAAGCAATACACACATATATGCCTCGGTTCTACTCTCCAACGAGACATATAGTCCTTAGAAAAAAAAAATATGAAATGGTTATACGCTTGGTTCCCGCTTAAACCGATGCATAAACATGGTTTCGCACCGGTTCTGAATGAACCGAAGCCATAGGCTCTGTACAAACTTCAAATTTCAGAGACCTGTTAGGGAGCAGGTGAGCTTTTAGGTATCAGTTGTAGTATCAACCGAGGTAATATGCCTTATATGCTTCGGTTCCCCTTGAACCGATACATATAAGTTTTCTTAAATTACAAAAATGTCACCATCTTTTGATAGGTTTCGGTTTCTCCTAAACCGAAACCTATAACATGAGTTAAAAAATAGTTTTTTTATTAGTGAAAATACTTGTAAACTAAGAGGTGATAATAGTAAACTGGGAATGGTGATAATACTTGTAAACCAAGAGTAATGATAATACTTGTAAACCAAAAGTGGTGATAATACTTGGATACCATAAATGCTTAAACTCAGATAGTCAAAATTAACTAAAAAAATTAAAAATGATTTAGAATACTCGAAAGTTAAAAATGATTGAAAATACTTAATATATATATATATATCAAGAGTAATTTGTACTTATTTGTAATCTTATATAAAATTAGCATAACATCGTAAAAGTTCTTAAGAGATATTTAAATGTAATTTAGGATATAAAAATAATGTGTTATTGTTTATTTTGTTTAAAATGTTTTTCTAAACATTTTATTATAAATGCGCATATCTAACAACGATTGCATATTGTCTGACCTTGCAATGTTTATTTGAAAAAAAAAATTAAAACACTATTCAATGCACTATTTCTCCTGTACTTCACATTTCACTTTACATTTTCCAATTCCTATCGCTTACCCTTCTCTTTTCTCATCACTCCTCCTCTCTTAATATTTTGATTTAATAATTTATTTTTTTCCTTAGCCTTTTATGTAATGATTTTCTTTATATATTTTTTAACCATTAACTTTTTGTAAAAGGTAAAGTAAAAAATCAAATACCTTTTTCAAAACTCAATGAAAGTTTTCTTGTGAATGACGCTTTTATATTCGATAGGTGATTATGATTTTTTTTTGAAAAAAATTAAATGATCAGCTACCATTCAATATGCTAACTCTTAGTTGAAAGTTTTTAATTTATAAGTTTATAAATGATAAACTAACTTATTGAATTCGAAAGGTTTGGTAAACTAATTAATAAATTAATTTGTAAATTTAAAATAAGATATATATATATATATATATGTATATATATATATTAAATAAGTTTTAGCATTAATTAAATTTATATATTTTTATTTTCAAAACTTTAAGTTTTTATTTATCTAAATTAATATTAATTGCATTGAATTTATTTATTTTTATAACATTCATTGTGTAATTTTCATATAGTATCATATAAATGAAATATTGGTTGTTTTCAATTTTTAATGAAAATCTTTTTTAGTTTAAACTGTATAAAAAGCTAAAACGTAACCTAATATAAATAATATAATAATTCGAGGTGAAAAGATGAAAACAAAATTGACGAGAGAAGAAACAAGTAAAAAAGACAAGCAGCTCAGCATAAAAACAATAATAAAAGCTCATATGTATTTTTCTAACCTCGTGGTTTCCATTATAATTTAAAGAAAAACTCATATGTCAAAACTACTTTCGCCAAAACCAAGACAACTTTAGATTATATTAATGTCAATACCGAATCATATGAAATTTATATTATAATTCCATATATACTTACAAATTTCATTTGTCCATGTACCTTTAACCCGTCGCGATCTCCTCACTTTCATGCATAAGAAATAGATACTACATCCGCGTAAGCCTATACTATACATTTTAAATACTTATGTTAATTTTTTTAAGTTCTAAACAATAATTTTATATTATTCCAATAGTAAAAGTGAAACAGAAATATTTATGTATTTTTATTTTTTTTCACCTATCAGTCTACATTTTTTATAAGGAGTGTTAGAAGATAGGTGAAAAGAAAAGTCACATCGTGTTAGAAATTCCACGAATTAAAATTAAATTCATATATTTACCAGAGATAAAAAATTAAATTAGAGTATGTAAATTGAATATTTATCTTATAATTAGTCAATTTTGTAAAAGTTAAATTTAAGTCTAACTTAATTTTAGAGTTTTTCTTAATACAATTTGAGTTTATAATAATCTTTATTTTTTTAACGTGATATATTAAAAATGATGAAAAATTAAATTTTAAGTTCAACTTAATCTAACAAACCAGTTTATAAGATTGAATTAATTTAAAAATTTGCTTAGTTAAGTGAGAATTTATTTATGCAAAATCTATTATTTTATTCCGTGATTGGATCACTATCCTACCTTGTCATGTATTTGATTTTTTCTAACTAAATTTGCTATTTGTTGAAATTCATATGTTTGGTCACAATGAGATGTGTTAAAAATTTTATATTGTCTAAAAATATAATCAATTTACATTATATATTATATAGTAAAGGCAAATTCATTTTAAAAACTGATTTTTTAAGATGGGTTTAAAATCTATCTTTTATTTAAAAAAAATTATGAAAAAAATAAAAAATACTGCTGTCTAACAACTAGTAAGATCAAATTATATTATTTAAGTACATGTAAATTTTATTTTCCAAGCGCTCTTGTAAAAATTATATCAAACTTAGTTTGTTTTAAGGTTATATTAGATTTAAAATTTACTTATATATCAATGAAGACATGGTACTAGGGTTTCCATCGATTTTGTCTCTTCACTCTTCCGGTGTACAACCTCTGGTTTTCCTTTCAGACAACGTTATCTTCCACAAAATGGAAAATAAGAGAATATATTTGACCCCAACTTTGATTTTTCTATAACACGAACAAACAATCTTTCGCTTTTACGTTAAGAGAAGACCACATTCTTAAGAAGCTATTTTTCCAATGATATTCTATTCCAGTGCTCATCATATAAATTTTTTAATTCACTCTCACCATTATATTATATATACAATAAAATAAGCACAGTAGAAAAGGTTGGCATTTTACTTTTTCCACCATCGATCATGTATTTTGAGTGGATTTGAGAGGATGAATTTGAGGGGATTTGAGAGGATTTGAAGATAATTTTTTTTGTCGTTTATTTGAGTTAATTTGAAGGTAAATAAAAGTGAATTTGGAAATAATTTTTTTTAATTTGTCATGTCCATACAATTCTATATTAATTCTCACAAATTTTATTTCCAAATTCATTCTCATTTACCTCCAAATTCACTCAAATAAACGACAAAAAAAATTATCTTCAAATCCTCTCAAATCCCCTCAAATCCATCCTCTCAAATCCACTCAAAAGAACAGGCCTAGTTTTTCTTTATTTAATAAACTAGTTACATATTATTGTATACTCAGTTATTATATGATTATTATATACTCAGTTAGATGGTGTGAATGATTTGTTTTACTTCTACACCCAAAGTCATGCAATCACGTGTACCACTAGAAAGTTTCACTGCACAATTATTTACATGTTTGTTTTCTAGTCGTTGTCTTTCTCTTCTTTAAGTTGACGAAATGGTTTTTTAGTACATGTATATATGAACTACTTTGGAGTGATAAAACTACAAACAGATCTTGTTCCATACATTGAAAGGTTCTTCAGAATTATTATATATCTTTCTGTGCTACACTACATATCCATCAGATTTTCCTTTTGGGCGTTACTTAAATGGTTCATCTTTCATTTTTTAATTCAGCTTCGTGATTTTCGATAACTGCTGCTGTTAAGTATGTGGTCACTCACTATAACAACTTAAACATTTAGAAGAATTCAAAATTTCCATTCTTTTGAGTGTTGACTTTTACACATGTTTCATGTTTTCAAATCCAACAGGGCTGAGTATTTTGATTTAAACCACCCTAAAACCTGCAACAGCATGGTAGAGGAGTTTTAAAATTTTGAGTTCACCTGAATTACAGATATTTAAGTCTGATGCATTTAGTCCTTGGATAATTAAATAGGTTTGATCTGCAAATCTACCAAAAATTTTAGATTTTAATATAAATATATGTAAAAATAAGATTGTAAGTTAGATGAAAGTAATGTTTTTAAAAATGATAAGTGGAATTTTAGTACCTTCATAATTGAATGGTTATTAAAGAGTGATATAGTACTAGTATAAGGGCCATAGTTCTCTAACATGAAATAAATTTTTACACCTACTTTGCATTTATTATTTTTTTTGTTTAGCATTTTTTCATAAATACGAAAGTTTACTCTTTTTTATATTTATTTTTTTATTTTCTTTATAAATACAATAGTTCTTTGCGGAATGAGTTTCATGGATTCATCTTTCGGTAGCGTTGATATTATTCTACTTATTGTGACCACTTTTTGGTTCACTTTTTAAAGGAAAAAACATTACGACAATGTTTTTGTTTATAAAGATGTAACTTTCATGTCCTTCATATCAGAGTTTGAGCGGCAAAGAAAACTTACAGTGATGGAGGATTTTTGGAGCATGGCTTGTGGAGAAACTGATTGTCTTGGGAATGGAGGAAAACCACCCTTCTGTTACGATTTCAAGTTTTTGAAAGATCCTTCTACGTGCACCATTCAATTCTTGATCATCTGCTTTGATGTTTTGCTACTGATCATGCTAGCATTCATTTTGATACAGAAGTCTTTGTTCAAACCACTTCGTGGTCAGTTTCAGGTGGAAAGATATTCAAACTTGCAGCTAGTTTCAGCCATAACCAATTGTTTTCTAGGGCTGTTGTATGTGTGCTTAGGCATTTGGATTTTAGAGGAGGAATTAAGAAAGAGACACACTCTCTTCCCTCTTAAGTTGTGGTTGGCAGAGCTTTTTCAAGGATTCAGATGGCTTTTTGTAGGCCTAAGTGTAAGTCTTCAGTTGAAACAACTTCGAAGAGCATGGTTGTGGTTGTTTTCTCTTGTTACGTTTTTTGTTTCATTTATCTTCTGTGTTCTATCCATGTCTTACGCAATTAGTAGCAGAAAATTGACCTTCAAGGAAGCTTTCGATTTTCTGTCTTTTCCAGGATCAGTTTTGCTTCTCTTGTGTACTTATAAAGTACATAAACGTGACGGAGAAATTGATGAAGGCCTTTACGACCCTTTGAATGATCACTGTAGTGAGGTTGATCCAGATAATTATGTGACTCCATTTGCCAAAGCTGGATTCCTTAGTAAGATGTCATTTTGGTGGTTGAATCCATTGATGAAAAGGGGTCAAGAGAAAACACTTCAGGATGAGGATATACCCACGTTGCGGGAATCAGATCGAACAGAAAGTTGCTACTTGTCCTTTTTAGAACGTTTGAACAGGGAAAAAGGAAAAGAACCATTATCACAATCCTCAGTGTTGTGGACCATAGTTTGGTGCCACAGGAGAGAGATTTTGATGACTGGATTTTTTGCTCTGCTAAAGGTACTCACCTTGTCCACTGGTCCTGTACTTCTGAATGCTTTTATATTAGTTTCTGAGGGTAATGGAAGTTTCAAATATGAGGGTTATGTATTGGTCATATTACTTTTCATCATAAAGATCATCGAGTCCCTGTCTCAAAGACAGTGGTATTTCCGCAGTAGGCTTGTTGGAATGAAAGTTAGATCACTGCTTACTGCAGCCATTTATAAAAAAATATTGAGGTTATCTAGTGCGGCTAGATTGACACACTCTGGTGGTGAGATAATGAATTATGTGACTGTGGATGCTTACAGAATTGGAGAATTTCCATATTGGTTTCACCAGTCATGGACAACAAGCCTCCAAATATGTATTGCTATAGTTATACTTTTTCATGCTATTGGAATAGCAACAATATCCTCATTGGTGGTGATAGTCCTCACTGTGCTTTGCAACGCTCCACTAGCAAAGTTGCAGCATAAGCTTCAGAGCCAACTCATGGTGGCACAAGATGAGCGATTGAAGGCGAGTTCTGAGGCTCTTACAAATATGAAAGTGCTGAAGCTGTATGCATGGGAAACTCATTTCAGAAAGGCTATAGAAAGACTTAGGAATTTGGAACTGAAACTTTTACGTTCAGTGCAACTGAAAAAGGCGTACAACATCTTTCTTTTCTGGTCCTCACCGATTTTGGTCTCTGCTGCTTCTTTTGGGACATGTTACTTCTTGAATATTCCTCTGCATGCAAATAATCTTTTCACATTTGTGGCCACCATACGCCTTGTGCAGGAGCCAATTACAGCCATCCCAGATGTTATTGGGGTGGTCATTCAAGCAAAAGTGGCATTTTACCGGATTATTCAGTTCCTTAATGCACCTGAATTGCAAAGTGTAAATTTCAGGAATAAAAGTTTTGATGGCAATAAAGGGTCAATTACAATCAAATCTGCTGACTTTTCATGGGAAGGTAATGAATCAAAGTCAACACTGAGGAACATAAACTTGGAGATCAGACAAGGGCAAAAGTTTGCTATTTGTGGAGAAGTTGGCTCAGGCAAATCAACCCTCTTGGCTACAATTCTCGGAGAGGTTCCAAGGATAAAAGGAACTGTAAGATTTGATTCCTTTTATGCTTCTATATTATAGAATACACTATTAAATCTTTGGGTACTGTTATTGGCTATATATAATGTTCATGACATTTCTACTTCATAATCAGTAGTTATTTTTAGCATATGCATTCAACTCACTATACTGAGTACTATTTTTTCTTATCCTTCTTTTCAGATGTAATATCAATAGGTGTTTAATTCTCTCTATTGAATTGCAGATTGGAGTTTATGGAAAGTTTGCATATGTTTCTCAAACAGCATGGATACAGACTGGTACTATACGGGAAAATATTTTGTTTGGATCAGATTTGGATGCTCACAGATATCAAGAAACACTTCGTAGATCATCACTACTAAAGGATTTGGAGCTGTTTCCCCACGGAGACCTCACTCAAATAGGTGAGAGAGGAGTTAACTTGAGTGGAGGCCAGAAGCAGCGAATTCAACTTGCGCGTGCTCTTTATCAGAATGCTGATGTATATCTCTTGGATGATCCATTCAGTGCTGTTGATGCACATACTGCCACAAATTTGTTTAATGTAATGTCATTTTCCTTACTTCACACTCTACCATCATGTTTTATGTGACAGTCTTTATTCAAATATGGTTTTTAAATTTTGCAGGAATACATCATGGATGGTCTGAAAGAGAAAACTGTTTTACTCGTTACTCATCAAGTTGACTTTCTACCAGCGTTTGATTCTGTTTTGGTAATTCAATAAAACCAGAACATGATTATGCTGAATGTCTTCTTTTCTCTGTTTCCTGCACATTACTAGTGATAGTAAATTAGAAATGAATTGGAAGTTACTGACGTTCCTTTTTTTTTTATCTTTTCCCCAGTTGATGTCAAATGGGGAAATCCTAGAATCTGCTCCTTACCATCATTTGTTGTCCACAAGCCAAGAATTCCAAGATCTTGTTAATGCTCACAAAAAAACTGCTGGTTCTAACAATCCTATGAATGTGTCTTCTTCCAAGAGGCCTTCAATTTCTGCTAAAGAGATTACACAAGCTTTCAAGGAGAACCAATCAAAAGACACATATGGAAATCAGTTAATAAAGGAAGAAGAGAGAGAGATAGGAGACACGGGGTTGAAGCCTTACTTGCAGTATTTGAATCAGACGAAAGGCTATGTATACTTCTTTGTGACTTCTCTTTGTCACCTCTTGTTTGTCATTTGCCAGATATTGCAAAACTCATGGATGGCTGCTAATGTTGACAATAACAAAGTTAGCACATTGCGGCTGATTGTTGTTTACTTCATGATTGGGGCTTTTTCTACTGTTTTTCTGCTGATCAGAACTGTACTTCTAGTTTCCTTGGGCATTCAATCATCAAAATATATATTTTTACAGTTAATGAACTCCCTTTTCCGTGCACCGATGTCCTTTTATGATTCTACACCATTGGGAAGAATACTTAGTAGGGTATGTATGTTGAATAATTTCTTTCGATGCTATGAATTATAATAGTATTTTGATAGTCATTTCCTATGCAGGTCTCATCAGATCTAAGCATTATGGATATTGATATCCCTTTTATTATTGCTTATACTGTGGGAGGTACTACAAACTTCTATACCAACCTCATAGTTTTAGCAATTATCACTTGGCAAATCTTGTTTATCGCTGTACCGATGGTTTACATTGCAATACGCTTGCAGGTAATGGCAAAATCTTCTTTGAAAAATACTGTGATACTAAAATGGTGTCTTCTATTTTGACTGGCACTATCAATTTGACTATATAATGCTCATTGTTCTTTAGCTTTTAGCAGTTATCTTTTGGTAACCTTTTCTTGATCTTTTAGTGTATACAATATTAGACATTCATGTTTGGAAACTGAACAAAGTATTTCCATTTTAAAACTAGAAATACTATTTTTACACCGCAAAAGAAGTGATGCGGATGAATGGCACAACAAAGTCCTTTGTAGCTAATCATGTAGCAGAAACTAATGCTGGAGTTGTGACAATAAGAGCATTTGAAGAAGACGATCGTTTCTTTGAGAAGAGTCTTGATCTAATTGACATCAATGCTAGTCCCTTCTTCCATAGTTTTGCCTCAAATGAGTGGCTGATTCAGAGATTGGAAATAGTTAGTGCAGTGCTTCTTTCCTCCACAGCACTATGCATGGTTACACTTCCACCAGGGACTTTCAGCTCTGGTGAGACTTCTGTCATGTTACATGTGAAATATAATGGATTTTAGCACTACAATTATCTTCATAGTGTTTTACTTTTATCATCAAACAGTATCAGTATCTCCCTATATGCAAGTTTATTAATTTCAAATATCCTTTGTTCTAGGATTCATTGGCATGGCTCTATCTTATGGCCTTACACTAAATGCTCAACTAGTATTTTCAATTCAGAGTCAATGCAATCTAGCAAATTACATAATTTCTGTGGAGAGGCTAAATCAGTATATGCATATACCAAGTGAGGCCCCAGAAGTAATAGAAGGAAATCGTCCTCCTTCAAATTGGCCAGTTGCTGGTAAAGTAGAGCTAAAATACTTGCAGGTAATTGATACTTCAAATGTGAATCATAATGTTCAAACATGAAATGATATGCATATATAATTTGCTTGTTTGTACCAAGACAGGTACGATACAGGCCTGATGGACCACTTATACTTCATGGAATCACATGCACA
Source organism: Vigna hirtella (assembly GCA_027742795.1). NCBI lineage: Eukaryota > Viridiplantae > Streptophyta > Magnoliopsida > Fabales > Fabaceae > Vigna > Vigna hirtella. The sequence goes on from JAHCHA010013439.1 coordinate 918,761, forward strand.
TTCAAAGCAGGACACAAGATTGGAATCGTTGGAAGGACAGGCAGTGGAAAGTCCACTCTTATCGGTGCATTATTTCGTCTGGTGGAGCCAGCAGGTGGAAAAATTGTAGTTGATGGCATAGACATATCTTCAATTGGCCTTCATGATTTGAGGTCACGTTTTGGAGTTATACCTCAGGATCCTACCCTTTTTAATGGAACTGTTAGATATAATTTAGACCCTTTATCTCAATACTCTGATCAGGAGATATGGGAGGTAAAACCAACCACATTCTGTTTATTTTTGTGCTTAACTTTTCAAATGAAGCTTAATTTTTTGTCAACATGAAGGTTCTTGGGAAATGTCAGTTACGAGAAGTTGTCCAAGAGAAATTTGAGGGTCTAAACTCCCCAGGTACATTGGCAATTTTATGGTAATCAAGGTTTGAAATCTCAGTTGGGTTTTGTGACAATACATAATATTGTTGGAAAATGCAGAAATGAGGTTCATGCAGCCACAGTTGTGGTTGTAAACTGTTGTTTTTTTCAAACATTGATGGTCATTATGTCACTAATACTTTCCTGGGTAATAACAGCTAGAAAAATGTTGTTATACAGTTGTTGAAGATGGATCAAACTGGAGCATGGGACAGAGGCAATTATTTTGTTTGGGGCGTGCACTTTTAAGGAGAAGTAGGATATTGGTGTTGGATGAAGCTACTGCATCAATTGACAATGCAACTGATTTGATTCTACAGAAAACAATCAGGACTGAGTTTGCAGATTGCACAGTGATTACAGTAGCACACAGGATACCAACTGTGATGGATTGCACTATGGTTCTTTCAATCAGTGATGGTAATTTGGATATAGAAAACCAAAACCTTTATCAAACTATCCATAACTCCATTCTCATTTTCTTTTGCTAATATCAAACTAATAAAGAATGCAAATAGTTGAGTTTATACCTTCCTAACTAGAATTCTACCTATAACACTTGGCTTGGCACTCACCATGGATTGCATAGGCATGCTGTTTAGCATACGGTTTGCTTGCATTCACTAGTTAAAGGGCAATGTGATAAACAATGGGTTAGTTGAATTAGACACCTTGTAGAATATGGAGAACTTGTTTTACGCACTTGAATTGTTTTATTAAAATAAATGTGATGATTTTTTTTTTATCATTTACTTGCTTTTTACAGGAAGGTTGGTGGAGTATGATGAACCAACGAAGTTGATGGCGAAAGAAGGATCGCTGTTCAAGCAACTTGTGAAGGAGTACTGGTCTCATTTCCAATCTGCAGAATCACATTGATCATGCAAAAATGTTTGATTTATGTCAATATTGTTATGTGTCTATCGTTTGCTTTGAAGAAGTTTTGAGGCTATAAAGTAAATGATAACGTGTTAGTATTGATATAAATAAACTACGAGATGAAGAGGTATTTGTTGTTATATATATGTTCTATAAAGGTTATGTAACAACCTTATATCAATCAATTTAGAAGTTTTATATATTTTTATTATTCCTTACAAGCTGATGTCAGAGTTTTAACCAGACATGATGTATATAACTAAGCTGCAATTTAGCTAAGAGAGAAGAGAATACAACACAAAGATTTAAGATAAAATTCTCCACTTTGATGGTCTGCATTATCATAATTGGAGTGAGTTGATGAAAAGTTTTTCTATGTGCCAAGGATTTATGGAGCTTGATTGAAACTAGTTTTGAAGAGCTTGGTGAAAGGGTTGTTTTGACTAGTGCAATGATGCAACAATTGAATAACACCAAAACAAATGTAAATACAAGGAAAAACACAAGAAAGAAGGAGAGTTGAATTTTGTTTTTGTTTCTACACCTTTTAATTCTGTTTTATTTTTTATTATTTCCCTAGTTTTAAGGAATCAGTTTGTTATTTTGATTCATGCATTTTATTTAATGACTTAATTCTAGGAACACATTGTTAGTGGGCAATTATTTTTAAATTTTATAAATTGTAACGATTCAATAAAATAAGATTTTATTGTTCTCCTTCCATATATTCTCCTTCAATATATTTTCCCGTTCCTTTTTGTTCATTTTTGTTCTTTGTTAAAGAAACTTTGCTTTCTTATAAACACCAACAATTGGTATCTAGAGCTTTTTTTCTTACGGGACCTTAGAATGGATTCTGAAACAAGCTTTTCCCAAACAACTCTTCCAATTTTCAATGGGGAAAACTATGATCTTTGGGCTGTTAAAATGGAGGCTTACCTAGAAGCTTTAGATCTTTGGGAAGCCATAGAAGAAGATTATGAAATCCTTCCGCTGCCTGACAATCCCACTGTGGCCCAGATCAAAAATCATAAGGAGAAGAAAACCTGAAAAGCAAAAGCAAAGTCATGTCTCTATGTTGGCATTTCTGCAACCATCTTTACTAGGATCATGACTATCAAATCAGCAAAAGCAATTTGGGATTATCTGAAGAGAGAATATACTGGAGATGAAAAAATTTGAAGCATGCAAGTGCTTAACTTGATGAGAGAATTTGAACTTCAAAGGATAAAAGAGTCTGACACAATCAAGGAGTATTCAGATAAATTGTTGGGTATTGCTAACAAGATAAAATTATTGGGAAGTAATTTTATAGATTCCATAATTGTTGAGAAAATTTTGGTGATCGTACCAGAAAGGTATGAAGCATCTATTGCTTCTTTGGAAATTACAAAGGATATTTCTAAAATCACTCTTATTGAAGTGATACATGCCTTCCAAGCCCAAGAGCAACGAAGATTGATGAGGGAAGATTATGCTACTGAAGGTGCTCTTCTAGCCAAAAGCCAACAAGAAAAAAATTATAAGAAGAATCATCCAGCCAGCAGTCAAAGCAGTGCAAATAATTACAACAAAGGAAAGGCTGAAAAGAAAAATTACCCTCCTTGTCAACATTGTGTCAAAATGGGTCACCCTTCATTCAGATGTTGGAGGAGACCAGATGCCGAATGCATAAAGTGCAATCAAATGGGACATGAAGCAGTCATATGCATGAGCAAAAATCAATCACAAGAGGAAGAAGCTAAAGTTGTTGAACAGGAGGAGGAAGATCAATTATTTGTGGCCACCTGTTTTGCACGTAGTGAAGAAAATGAAAGTTGGCTAATTGACAGTGGTTGCACAAACCATATGACCTATGACAAGGATCTTTTCAAAGATTTAAAGCCAACCAACATCACCAAAGTCAAAATAGGCAATGATGATTATATTTCAGTCAAAGGAAAGGGAACTGTTGCAATAACAAGTTGCTCAGGTACAAAGTTAATTTCTGATGTCCTTTTGTACCAGAAATTCAACAGAACTTGTTGAGTGTTGGCCAATTGATTGAAAGAGGCTTCAAAGTCTCTTTTGAAGACAATTTTTGTTTGATTAGAGATGTAGCTAGTCAAGAAATTTTCAAAATCAAAATGAAAGGAAAATGTTTTGCTCTAAATCCATTGGAGGAAGAGCAAGTTGCCTTTCCTATCAAGGAGAACATAACAGAAGTTTGGCACAAGAGGCTTGGGCATTATCATCACCAAGGGCTGCTGAAAATGCAATATAAGAAAATGGTAGCTGATTTTCCAGAACTTGATGATCAAATACCAACATGCAAGACATGTCAATTTGGAAAGCAAAAAAGAAATTCATTCCCAAAGTCAACATGGAGAGCCACTCACAAATTGCAGCTCACCCACACGGATGTTTCAGGCCCTCACAGAACACCTTCCTTAAAAGGTAGTCTTTATTTTATTACCTTTATTGATGACTTCACCAGAATGTGCTAGATTTTTTTCTTAAAGTTTAAATCAGAAGTAGCTCAAGCTTTTTTGGAAGTTTAAGACAAGAGTTGAGAATGAAAGCAGCTGCAAAATTCAGATTGTAAGATCTGATAATGGGAAGGAGTATACTTCAGCATAATTTGACAGGTTTTGTGAAGATTCAGGCATAGAGCATCAGCTTACATCTCCTTACACACCTCAACAAAATGGATTTAGTGAACGGAGAAATAGATACATCATGGAGATGTCAAGATGCACGTTGCATGAGCAGAATTTGCCAAAAAAGTTTTGGGCAGAGGCAACAAATACAGCTATGTTTCTTCAAAACAGGCTTCCAACAAAGGCAGAGAGAGAAATGACACCATTTGAGGCATGGTATGGTTATAAACCATCACTAAAATTTCTTAAAGTATTTGGTTGTTTGTGCTTCACTCACGTTCCACAGATTAAGCGTGACAAGCTTGATAGGAGAGCTTCACCATGCATTTTTATAGGCTACAGTTCTGTCAGTAAAGCTTATAAAATTTTCCAGCCACAAACTGGAAATATTATTGTCAGCAGGGATGTTCACTTCATGGAGGATGAAGAGTTGAACCTGGATGATGCAAAAAAGAAGGGTCAAAACATGGCAGAACTGAAACTCAAGTTTTCCAGTTCAACCATTGAAGAAGAAGATGATGACTGACAGAATCAAACAGTGGATGATGCTCTTGTGAGAGGAACAAGGTTGCTCTCAGATGTTTATGAAAGGTGCAATATTTCCTTATGTGAACCTGCTGACTATGCATAAGCAAAAAATGATCAAAGGTGGATAAATGCAATGGAGGAGGAGTTGTCAATGATAGAGAAAAACAAAACTTGGATCCTAATGGATAGGCCTCAAGACAGGAAGGTAATTGGAGTCAAGTGGGTGTTTAAAACCAAACTTAATGATGATGGCTCAATCAACAAACACAAAGCTAGGCTGGTGGTTAAAGGGTATGCCCAAATATTTGGTGTTGATTATTCTGACACTTTTGCTCCTATTGCTAGATTGGACACAATCAGGTTACTCCTTGCAATAGCTGCACAAAAGAGCTGGAAAGTGTTCCAGTTGAATGTAAAATCAGCCTTCCTAAATGGTATCTTACAGGAAGAAATTTATGTTGAGCAGCCCCAAGGATTTGTGAAGGAAAGTGAGGGAGATAAAGTCTATCTTCTCAAGAAAGCTCTTTATGGTCTAAAACAAGCTCCAAGAGCTTGGTATAGCAAAATTGATGAATATTTGCTGAATTTTGGATTTGAGAAAAGTCTATCAGAAACAACCTTGTATGTCAAGCACAATGACACTGATATTCTTAGCAAAATGTTAGTAGCTGGAAAGAAAGTGGGGGAATGAAAAGGAATGGTGCAAGAATGCAACTCTTCCCTTTGCAAATAATGTCTAAGATTTAATCCTAAGTTAAATATTTGCCGAATATCATTATTAGAGACCTTCATAATAAGACATGACCATTACAATTGTTGATATATCACATAAAAATAAGACTGAAAATCTTAAATAAGACCGTAGGTCATAAGAATAAAAACATATTTTTTTTAGGTTTAATGTCTCGGTAGGTCCCTATTTTCGGCGTGAATCTCAAATAGGTCCCTTTTCTTTTCGGCGTCTCAATTGGGTCCCCATTTTTGTAAAATTGTAACAATTAGGGGTCTGCCGTCAAATTGAACAAACGGCCGTTTAATTGTTTGTTACGTGGCATGAACAGTGTTTTCAGTAATCACACGTGGCATGATTCCCATCTCACACTGACTTTGTATCAAACACCTTCTCTTCAACCTTGCCACGTCAGCCCTATCATCTTCCACCCACTGAAACCCTAACCCTAGCCGCCACTGCCGTTCCGCTTCCGCCGCTCCCGCCAATGCCGCAAGTCGTCGCCACGGCCAGAACATCATCTCCTTCCTTTCTCGCCGGCGCATCAACGGACCACCACGGTGCCTCAACCAAGACCGCTGCCACCTTCCTTCTCCTTCGCGCAAGGGTTCGAAGCCACCACGACCGCCATCTGCGAGTTCGTCTTCGCATCACCAACATCTCGCCGCCGTCGCACAAAGTCACAGTCCTCTTCTCCACCACCATCAACCACGCCAGCCGCCGCGACACCACTCTTCTCACACGCAAATCATCGAACACGCACCAGCCACCGCAACCTTCATCGCGCCTCTCCTCCATTGACGAAAGCTTGGCACAACCATCTTCATCTTCTCCATTCTCGGAACCCAATCGCACCTTCATCTCGGATCATCACCTCGCGATCTTCACCAACCATGCCGCGACCACCACTAACCTCCCTCACCTCGTGAGCTTCCTCGCCGTTGCCCAACCTCCATGGCAGCCATCACACGCCACCGCACCTTCCCGCTCTACAATCGAACCTGCATAAAAACCAGACCTGCAAAGAAGAACCCAACAATCACAAATCGCGCACTGTTAGGCGCAGGACCCATGGCTTCCTCAAGCGGAACATGTTCGGGTTCATCCTCTCTGCTTCAGAACTCGGGTTGTGTGTGAGAAGGAGAGGGGAAGATGAAGTGGGAATTACCACTGTGCCCTTTCTCTAAAGCTGATTTAACTTCATAGTTTTTAATACAAAACTCTTTTTTAATTCCACCTATGATTACTGAAAACACTGACCATGCCACGTAATAAACAATTAAACGGCCGTTTGTCCAATTTGACGGTAGGCCTTTAATTGTTACAATTTTACAAAAATGGGGACCCAATTGAGACGCCAAAAAGAAAAGGGACCTATTTGAGATTCACGCCGAAAATAGGGACCTACCGAGACATTAAACCTTTTTTTTATCTTGATAATATGTATTCTTACCAACAACTAGATAAAATATTAATGAGACTGTAGTCTCATAAAAAAAGTCTTAAAAGTGATATTAAGACATTGAAACCAGCCAAAATTAAATTAAATTGAGATAGTATGGAATAACTTAATATAGAGATACTTTTATTCATTCATAAGTATATTTAAATAATTGATTCATAGTAATTGACAAAGTAAGTAATATTAAAAAGCTGAAAATTGTCTAAACTTAAGTAATTATTAAAATTATCATTTCATAAGTTGCTCAACGGAGAAATACACATTCAGATGAACTATTCCTAAAACTTTAATGATAAAACTATTAACATAAAAATTTTCTTTTTTCACTTAAATAGAAATTAAAATTTATTTATATTATTTACTTTAAAAGCTAAATAATTTTAAGCAATTATCAAAACTTAAGTTTCATTATATCTTACTAATGACATTCACCCATGATAAACAAACATTTGGTTGAAAATAATTTATGCATTATATTATATAGATCAATTGAGAAGTAAAGTAATCACTAGTACAGTCAAGAAAAACGACAGCGGTTATTTTCATCCATAGGCAACGGTTCCTGAACCGAGGAATATACGGGTGAGGCAAAAAAGTCTACCCCTTTTTGCCTCGATTGTGAATCAAGACAAAAATGGGTAACATTTTGCCTCGGTTCAAAGGTAACTGAAGTAGTAGGATTTTTGTTTGTTTTATTTTTTTTTCGAAGGACTTTATGCCTCAGTTCCTTTTGAACCGAGGCAGTATGTCGTCCTCTACTGCCTGGCTTGGAACCAGAACCGAGGCAGTAGAGTGGTTTTTACTTTTTTTTTTGCTTTTTTCGCCATAATTTATGTCTCGGTTGTGGCTTGAACCGATGCCGTAGAGGGCTTTTTGCCTCGGTTATGGTCACAACCAAGGCGTATTCCCCTACTTTTTTTAAGAACACATTTTTTCTGCAACATTCCCAACTGCACAAACAAACCTGCATATAATTTTATAGCCTGAACAGTCTAGAATAATCCAGAAGTATATGTTTTAAATAAAAATTATATTAAAACATAAATGCATTCAATGTAATCATAAATCAACTTCTTTGAAGCATAAATCAATTCAATGTAAACATAAATCAACTTTGAAGCATAAATCAATCCAATGTACAAAGTTAAACTAATAATAATGTACAAAAAGCATAAAACAACTTAGAAGCATAAACTTATAACTTATTATATCCTAATATCTACTACATATTATTATATAGTTGAATTACATATTTAGCCAGTGTTTTTCTCACGAGTTTAAGTGACTTCTCTGGAATTGGAGTAGTCATATTGAATCTCTTCATAAAATACAATGATTTCAATTAGTGTATATGAAATCTAAACTATAGAGAAAATAAAATTCAAACCTAAATATTATTATTTCCCATCCACTGGTGTAACGTGCACAAATAGTGGTCATCATCCAATACATGACGTAGTAGTAGATCTCCTAGACAACATCATATGTGTTGTAAGGGAACTATTAAAAAAATTGCTTTAGCATACATTTATAAAACAAAGAAAGTTGAATCATTGAGGTTCTTACCAATCTACTACATGTCTAAGAGGGCTGGGAGGAGATTTGTGCAATGAACAAAACCAAACAGTAGTGTTCTCTGGTATGGAGATCACAAGTAGTTGCCAATGACGCCTGAAATTGGTAATAACTTAATTGTCATATACCAAAATTCATAAATGAAACTTTAAAGTTAACAAACTTCACTTACCCAAGTATATAAGGGAGAAAATATATGTCCTTCCCCATTCCAAAGCAGGTGGTGATGTATGGTTGGATTTCATCAAATTTATTTCTTTCATGAGTCATATAGGGGTCAATGAACCCATATACATCATTGAACCCCCTCTTGTTATTGACACCAAACATATACCTAAAATGAAGAAATGATCTGATATAAGTAACTTGATAAAAAAAACTTATATAAAAAAGTTCTCATAAACTTACATCGTCCATAACTGAACGAGTGTAATATTAATTTCTTCTCTCCCGAACGCATGCTGCCTAACATCTTGGGCATGCAAGTATAATGGGATCTCAGCATCTCTTCCAAATGTAGTAGAATCCCATGGTACAATCATCGGCGCATCTGAAATGATGTTAACAAGCTCGTCTAACGCACCAAGAGGGTCATCCTCAAATAAATGAGTCTTCTTCGGTGAAGGACTTCCTTCTTGATCTGTCTGTTGTTACATGAAAAAATGGTTATGTTCTAACGTCAATAAGAAGTAAATATAAAAAGGTTTAAACCCTTTTTTGGTCCTCATATTTGTTGGTAAATATCAAGTGGGTCCTCGCTTTTTAAACTGTCAAAATTGGGTCCATATACTTGTAAAATTGAGTCAATTTTGTCCTTTCCGTTAAGTTTTGATAAACAGTGTTAAGAGATGTTGAGCTGTAAGTTTTTTAAAATGGGTGGCATTGTGTATTAAATTGAATGGATTATGTGTTAATTCCACATCAGAAATTTCCATTCACAAAAAAAAATTCTCCCACCCATTAACTTCGTCTTCTCCATATAAACCCTAGTCGTCGTTAGCCATGCCCGCCACCATCCTCGCCAAAACCACCACCGTGCTACATAACCATCAACACCGTTAAGCCACAACCTTCCACTGTCAACCTCGTCGGATCCACCATCTTCTTCTGACCCAACTAGAAAAAAAGATTACCTGTTGTCTTGCACCTCCTTCCATTGTGTATTCGATCATTCCATATTAAGTTCAAGAATATAAATACTTTCACCAAGATGAAGAATTCTTAAAATCCAGAGTAATCCACATCCAAACAATAAGATGTGATTTGTTTGTTGGCTATATTCTGCACAGCCGAAACCTCTCTTCTACCTTCGTTAAATGAAATCACAATGGGCATGTTCAACCTTGCTTCATCTTCACCCAATGACCTGAACAATAGCAGAAGCAAAATAAACTCCATTAGCGACTTTCAACGAGTCACGCACAAACCGAACTCAATGAACTGAAAATCGGAGTTGGACTCAATGACCTGCAACGAACGAGAACCTGTACATTGACACCTTTGTTCTTATTGAACTTGCTGTGACCAATAGAACTAGAATCTGTAGGTCGCAGATCTCGCGTTAGCTTGTCGCCTGAGCGCGCTGTCTGCGGTGGCGATAATGGCACCAACGCTTGTGTGACTCTTCCCATAACCGGTTGGTCCATACATCATGATGGTGCACTTGTCCCCAAGCTTAACTCCATTGATCCTTGACTCCACAAACTTTTTATAGAACACATCCAGGTCCTCTTCCTCAGACATAGAAACCCCATCAAGGGTGAAATCCTGGTACCCAAAATCAGCTCGAACCGGATAGAACTCGAGTTGGAACTGGTTTGAAGAACAGATAAAGGCTTATCCTTTCGATATGGGTAGTCATGAATTCTGGCAACTTCTTCAATTGGGTGTTCAAGAGGGGGTTCCTTGTTTGCAGCATAATTTGGGTTGGGAGAAGGGTGCATTTGTAATGCTGATTTGGGGCCATGGAAATTGAGACAGTGCTTGGACTGTGGAGTCTTCATCTGGGTGGGGTAGTTTTTGTTTGGAAGAACGGGTTGGAGCCATAGTGGAAAATTTGACTGTGAGAAATAAAGATTGAACTGAGAAAAAAGAATTGAGAAGAAGAAGAAATTGGCGCCGGAGACAGAGAAGAAGCTGGATACCCAAGACCATAAAGAATTTACTTTCCACGTGGAATTGTTGATTTTAGAACACATATTCCATTAATTTAATACATAATACCATGCCATTTTAAAAAAAAAATACAACTCAGCATCTCTTAAAGCCGTTTGTCAAAACTTAACGGAGAGGACAAAATTGGCTCAATTTTACAAGTATATGGACCCAATTTTGACAGTTTAAAAAGCAAGGACCCACTTGAGATTCACCAACAAATATGAGGACAAAAAGAGGGTTTAAACCATATTAAAATTGAGAAGTATATAGTAGGAGTGTTTACCGAGGGGTCAGATACATCACCAACCAAATGTTTAGGTCAGGCGACGAAGGACTTAAATGCCTCTTCCACAGTGAAAAACTCCTCTGTAGGCATAGGAACAAAGCATATAGTAAAACAACTTCATCCACTCTGACCTTGACCTCATTTTCTGCTAGCTATACACCATGCACTATAGTGGTCGTCTCATAGACTGTGCCACGAGCTACTAGCATGGTCCCGGTAGGAGAGAATATATAGCTGACATGGACGAGTGTCGTCCATGTCGTCCCCTAGGACACCAGCAACTGAGTAACTTCCTTTGTCGCTTCTACTTGTCAAATTAAATGTTAGGTTATACAAAAAGTAAATTAATAAACAAAAATGATTATTAAGTTTACTTGTAGGGGGAACAACATGTTCCTCTATAGGAGATGGCGAACGACGATTGCCATAATGCTCATAACGCTGCTGGAACTGGTGCGCAACCATTTCAGCAACTTCATCATACAAGTCTGCCCGGACCTTCTTTGTGATCTCCTGCGTCATCTCTTTTTTTATGTCCTCCTTAAGTTTTTCATATGAAGATGGACGTGAGGAAGACCCAAAGAACTGTCGTATGCCTATGCATGTCCTAGCAGCACGCACCCGTCCTAGGTGCTTAAGTCGTCCAATAGTTGTGCCAAGAATATCCTGACGACCTTCTTGTGTGAATTGACCTTGGGAGCTCTGCTCAACCAAGGAGTCCTCTAACATAACAAAACTTCATAATTATTTGAAAGATCTATGTAATATGTATAACAAAAATGTTGTAAAAATATGAGAAATGACATCTTACAATTCTTTCAAATATCTCTCTAGCAATGTCGGATGTGTAGGAGCCCGATGATCTTATACGGGCTAACTTCCACTTCTCGTGCCGAGATAGTGGTGAAGGAGGAGGTTGAGGGTCACCACCCTCAGAAAGTAGAAGTCTACTATCTGACTTTTGCTTCATTATTTTTTCCTCAAGCTTCCTGTATCCACCACGAGACAGTATGTGTGGATTTTTATTCTGAGAACATATATACCTTGTGCTTTTGACCTTGTTTGTTGTGACAAAATGAAACAATTGTTATGATATAAAATTATGAATGATGAAATGAATTGAATGATTTTTACCTACACTTACCTGTCACATCTCGGATGAACGAATCTCTACAAACTGACGCTAGGTTTCTTCGTCAATTGAAAAATATTTGGAACATAGAGTTTCATTACTTTTTGGTCCAAATATATATCTAGACGTCAATTTTGTCTTAAACACCCGAAATCTTTCTCCAATTGCAGATAAACACCTACTCCTTAGGTTGGCGACATTTGGGATATCAAATGTCATCTACAATAAAGAAAGTAATAACCTTATAACAATACAAATTTATCAATATAATTAAACTAGAATTAGGAGAAATATTGATTAACTTACCAATATATCTTGCCGGATAAGATTCCGATCAACCTCAGATACATGATCAAAGGATGGAGTAAGTATAGAGATACGATCACGTGCTAGTACTCCAAGATAAGACCTAAATTCATCTGCATTTGGTCCAGATGTTACCCCAATGACCACATGAATAATGACAGGTGTCCTCTCACCTGCATTCTTCTAAGTTAAAGTTGTCTACACCTTGTCGATCCTCTAGTGGGTCTAAAAGTGGGGACTTCATCCCCAGACGAATGTGGTGCCTCAGCCATATATTTGTCACAAAAAATAAGATGAAAGATTAATAAAACACTTAAAAAATAACATATTAACAAAAGTCATAAATTTTTACATAAATATGAAATTCATACATAATCATATGGATTGGTCATATGTATATTCCCTCATTGTGATCTTCCCGAATTGCATGTACATCATCAACTAGAGGGTCATCATCCAAATTTATTGTTGTTTTAAATGGATGATTGTCAACAATATGAAAATTACTTATACTCTTTTCTTTATCTTCAATTTGTCTTTTTCCTTGAAGAACGACATATCAATGGTCAAACGCATGATCTTTTACATAAAAAACCTGACTTGCTTGATATGCCATGATAAACAGTTCGTCTCCATAAACAACCTTTCGAAAATCAACTAGTGTCATACCAAATTCATCTATTTTGACACCACTCTTATTGTCAACCCACTTACATTTGAAGAGTGCAACAAAAAACTTAGTGTAATCAACCTCCCATATCTCTTCTATTCTACCATAATATCTCATTGATCCAATTACAGGATTTTGATCTTTGGATGTGGAAAATTGTAGCGACTCAGCTTCTAGACAGACGCCACTATTTTGTACTGTGCTTTTATCATCCAAAGTCTTTGCATAGAATGTGCAATTATTAATTTCGTAGCCTGTACAACATACAACATTAAACTTCAAATCATTTGCTAGCAGGAACAAAGTCTCAGAAGACTGTGATTCTTTCAAAACTTCAGATTTGAATCAAGACAAGAATGTTCTGTTATGCTCCATCAACTGTCATTTCTCTAATTGTCTTGGATACTTGTCCTTTACAACAACTTTGTGTGCTTCCAAAAATGAGATCACCTCATTTGCATTAATTCTTCACGACTTTTCATGACCACATTCACACCTCAGATGTTTTTACTTGTAGAACATCTATTCAACCATGATGTCCAAGGGACTCCTATTGGATTTGCTTTAGTCATATAATCAGAGCAAAACTCGATACTTTCTTCACCAATATATCTTTCAATCATTGAACCTTCTGGACGATATTGATTTTTGACGTATCCTTTCAAAATCTTCATATAATGCTTAATAGGATACATCCATCTTAAGTATACTGGTCCACACTGTTAGCAAATGATGAAGATAAAGTTTTGATGATGTCCAAATCAAGTCAAGAAATCAAGATTCAAGATGTTATGAAGACTTGTAGTACTATGGAAAGCTTTTGTAATAATTGTAGTTTAGTGTCAAGGACTTAGATTAGAAAAAGAAAAGTGTTTTGTAAAATTACTGTAGCACATTACTGTAGCAAATGACTGTAGCAAAACACTGTAGCTAATCGATTAACAAGGGCTGTTAATC
>JAHCHA010013439.1:943372-963324 GCA_027742795.1 Vigna hirtella
TTACATTGGTGAATAAAGATATTTTATTTTATGTTAAATAATTATTTCTTAATTTTAAATTACTTATATTGTAATATAAGTGTAAAATAATATTATTTTAATATTATCTTAGGTAAGTGTTAAATAAATAATCTTCTAGTATTATTTAATATCTATTTCATATTAAGATATATAATTTTATTTTGGAATCTGATAATAAAAATTATAGAATATTTCATAATATCGGGAATAAACCATTCCTCTTAACAGTTTTTCTAAACTGGTAGAAACGAAGTATATACAATATTATTTAGACATTCAAAAAATTTAATATTATTTTCTACGAATTTGGAATCTTTTATTAAATTTTTGTATAATATATCAATATTAGTGTATATCTACTACTCAGTAAGAATAATACCAAAAAGAATCTGAACTTACTTCACTATCTTTTATTCTCTTTTTTTTATAAATAAAAAAAAAAAAATTTATAATCATTTTAGTCTACATAATATTATTAAATGGTTATTTTTAATGTTAAAGAATATTTTCACTATAAAATTGGCACATTTTCATAAATCTTTGTTGATACTAAACAAATGTCTTTTTAGTTAAATTTTTTTTCATTATTTTTTTAGTCTTTTTTTTGTCAAGTATTTATCAGTGAACAGAATTTGATCTTTATGTATTTTTGCCAACTACCTATATTAATGATGATAGACGCAGTGCGTGAACACCTGTATTAGTTACTTGTTTATACTTCCAATAAATGCCATTCAATGTCATTCAATTCAGTTTGTACTACAGGTCGGCAAAGTGCCTACAGTGTACTGAAAAGTTTATAGTTAACTATAAACTACTTCAACAAAACTTTGTACTATTCCTTCACTTCATAGACGTTTCATTTTTCATTTTTCATTTTTCATTTTTCATTTTTCATTTTTCATTTTTCGTGACAATACTATACTTTGGGGATAATTTTTAAATCCTTAGAATAAAAAATGTATACATATTATAATAACAAAAAATCTAAAGTTTTTTGGATATTTTAAATTTAGGTCTTTTAAATATTACTTATTAAAAGACATTCAGTTTTTTGGATAGTTAAATTTGTATATTTTTTTAATCAAGTCTTCACGGCTTAATTTTTATACTTATTATTTTGACTTATACTTTATTTATTTTTTATGTTAAAAAAGTAAGGTTAAAAATTAATATAAAATAATATTATGATCAAAATAAAAGAATAAATGACAATGTGTTGGATATTGTCATGCTCCTTAATAACGAGACATGATAATGTAATGTCACTTAATTAGTAAAAAATATTAAATGACAGAAATTCAGTTAAAAATATAAAAATTTTGAATATGAAAAAGAAATTAATATGAACTCAATTCAAAATTATGAAGCTGATGAGAGATCTAAAACTTAATTATATTGTGGATGAAGCAATTTATGAGATATTTAAAACTTAAATATCATTTTTTCTAAATTAGTTAAAATTAGTTTTATATATAAGTTGAAAGCATTTTTTATGAAGATGAATCAGAAATAAACTATTTAAATATTCATTTTAATTTAGAAAAAAAAGTATATTTAACTTTGTATTGTTTTGCAAGTTTGTGGTGTTATTTTTTCTTTTTCTTTCCTTAGTGGTTTTCTTATTCAACAACTTTGTATGGTTTTCTTTCAATGTTAGCTCATAGACAACTCTAATCTAACATTCAAATACTTTTGCACTGTTTCTTTTCATTCCTACAAGTCCTTACCAACATCTCAATCATAGCAAATTTACAAACACATGTAGCATCTTATCACACTTTATCGACTCACTGCTAACATCAAAGGAAAATCGATAACATTGTTGACAAAAGAAAATAGATTTTGCAGTGTCAATATGATTCTGCTGAATGAAAATGAGACCAATACTCCTTAACAAGCTGCTTGAATAGCGATCCTTCTTTGTTCATCAAGTTCATTGGTTCATCATACTCCACCAATTTTCCTGTCAATAATACAAGTATCCCATTCATTGAAGAAAACAAGTAAAAGTTTTAGTTAGGAACATATGAACTCTTCTATTTCCACTCTGATTTCAACCTAAGAATACGAACAGAGCTATGAGTTGGTCTGTAAAAGGTTTGTA
Source organism: Vigna hirtella (assembly GCA_027742795.1). NCBI lineage: Eukaryota > Viridiplantae > Streptophyta > Magnoliopsida > Fabales > Fabaceae > Vigna > Vigna hirtella. The sequence goes on from JAHCHA010013439.1 coordinate 945,501, forward strand.
AGAGGAAATAAAGAGGTTTTGAACATGAAATTTACCATCACTAATTGAAAGAACCATACTGCAATCCATCACGGTTGGTATTCTGTGTGCTACTGTGATCACTGTACAATCTGCAAACTCAGTCCTAATGGTTTTCTGCAGAACCAAATCAGTTGCATTGTCAATTGATGCAGTAGCTTCATCCAACACCAATATCCTACTTCTCCTTAACAACGCACGCCCCAGACAAAATAATTGTCTTTGTCCCATGCTCCAGTTTGATCCATCTTCCACAACTGTGTTACAAAGTCTTACAAGTTATTCATTTCATTAACTAGGACAACATAACCTGTGACATAGAAAGTGTACCTGAGGAGTTTAGTCCCTCTTCTTTCTCTTGTAAAACTTCTCGCAGCTGACACTTCCCAAGAACCTTCATATGGAGCAACAAATATGATACACTTGCAATGCAAAGCAAAGATAAATATAATGTAGTTGGTTTTACCTCCCACATTTCTTTATCAGAGTATTGAGATAAAGGGTCCAAATTATATCTAACAGTTCCATTAAAAAGGGTAGGATCCTGAGGTATAACTCCAAAACGTGACCTTAAATCATGAAGGCCAATTGAAGATATGTCTATGCCATCCACAACAATTTTTCCACCTGCTGGCTCCACCAGACGAAATAATGCATTGATGAGAGTGGACTTTCCACTGCCTGTTCTTCCAACGATTCCAATCTTGTGTCCTGCTTTGAATGTGCATGTGATTCCATGAAGTATAAGTGGTCCATATGGCCTGTATCGTATCTGTCTTTGTATAAACAAGAAAATTATATATGTTGTTCGTTTCAATTACCAATTTCCTGAACATTATGATTCACATTTAAGTACTAAGTACCAATTACCTGCAAGTCAATTAGTTCTACATTACCAGCAACTGGCCAATTTGAAGGAGGACGTTTTCCTGCTATTACTTCTGGGGCCTCACTTGGAATATGCATATATTGATTTAGCCTCTCTACGGATACTATGTAATTTTCTAGACTGCATTGATTTTGAATTAAAAATACAAAGGAAGCGTTTAAGGTAAGGCCATAAGAGAGAACCATGCCAACCAATCCTGGAAAAATAATATTGAAATGAAGTTACGGTTTAAGATAAAGGCAAATAATATGTGGATGATTGTAATTCTCAAAGCCAAAGCCATCCCATTTGACATGTAACTATGAATGAAAGCTCACCAGAGCTGAATGTTCCTGGTGGAAGCAGAACCATGCATAGTGCTGTAGTGGTAAGAAGTAATGCACTGATTACTTCTAATCTTTGGATCAACCACTCATTTGAGGCAAAACTATGAAACAAGGGACTAGCATTGATATCAATTAGATCAAGATTCTTCTTGAAAAAGCGATCTTCTTCCTCAAAAGCTCTTATTGTAACAGCTCCAGCAGTTGTTTCAGCTATATGATTAGCTACAAATGATTTTGTTGTGCCATTCACGCGCATCAATTCTTTTGCAGTGGAAAAATAATATTTCTGGTTTTATAAAGAAATACCTTAGATACTTTGGATGATGAGCATTATTTAGTTAAATTTTTCAAATCAAAATAGAAGACACAATTTCAGTATGACAATATTTTCAAAGATAAATTTGTTCATTACCTGCAAGCGAATTGCAGCATAAACCATCGGTAAGGAGACAACCAAGACTTGCCAAGAGGCAATTGCTAGAACTGTGAGATTAGAACATAAGTATATAACTCCTACCATAGTGAAACTTAGGATAAAAGGTATATCAAGATCCATAATGCTCAGATCTGATGAGACCTAGACAAGGAAACGATAATCAAAATACTATTATGTTATTAGTAACAGTAAAATCATGCGACGACAGAAATTGTATAATCCTTACCCTGCTTAGTATCCTTCCCAATGGTGTGCAATCATAAAAGGACATTGGTGCGCGAAAAAGGGAGTTTATTAACTGTACAAATAAATATGTTGATGATTGAATACCAAAGGCAACAACAAGCAGAGTTCTGATCAACAAGAAAATTATAGAAGCAACCCCAATCAAGAAGTAAACTACAATCAACTGCAGTGTGCTGACTTGGGAATTGTCAACATTTGCAGCCATCCATGAGTTTTGCAGTATCTGGAAAATCATAAACATGAGGTGACAAAAAGAAGCCAGAAAGAAGTATGCATAACCTTTCTTCTGATTCAAGTATTGCAAGTAAGGTTTCAACCCTGTGTTTCCTATCTCTCTCTCTTCTTCCTTTATCAACTGATTTTCATTTGTTGCTTTTAACTGCTTCTCCATGAAAGGTTGTGTAATCTCTCTGGAAGAAGTTGAATCTCTCTGGGCAGATGAAACATCCAAAGGGTTGTCAGAACCTGCAGTTTCATTGTGAGCATTAACAAGATTTTGGAATTCTCGGCTTGAAGTCAATAAATGATGATAAGGAGCAACTTCTAGGATTTTCCCATTTGACATCAACTGTGAAAGGAAAGAAGAAAATTCAGTCTAAAAGTAGAAGCACGAGAAAAACTAACTTCAAATTCATTATTAATTTACAATCACTAGTTAGATGCAGGAAACATACTGAAGAAAGATGAAGAATGTCTTAAGGTTAACGAATTACCATAACAGAATCAAACGCTGGTAGAAAGTCAACTTGATGAGTTACGAGTAAAACAGTTTTCTCTTTAAGACCATCCATGATGTATTCCTGCCAAATTTCAAAGCCATTTTTGAAGTAAGGAATGACTCATACCACATAAATGTACAATCTGAAGTAAGGAAGATGACATTACATTAAACAAATTTGTGGCAGTATGTGCATCAACAGCACTGAATGGATCATCCAAAAGATATACATCAGCATTCTGATAAAGAGCACGTGCAAGTTGAATTCGCTGCTTCTGACCTCCACTCAAGTTAACTCCTCTCTCACCTATTTGTGTGAGGTCTCCGTGGGGAAACAGCTCCAAATCCTTTAGTAGTGATGATCTATGAAGTGTTTCTTGATATCTATGAGCATCCAAATCAGATCCAAACAAAATATTTTCCCGTACTGTTCCTGTTTGTATCCATGCTGTTTGAGAAACATATGCAAACTTTCCATAAACTTCTATCTGTAAGTCAAAATGAGAGATTAAAACTCCTCTTAGCAACACAGCGACAATGGAGGACAGTAAAAGTTCACTGCAAGAAGTGGAATTCATGTGCTAAACATTTCACTATAAAGTTGAAATGCCAAGAAAGTGTTATAACCAATTAGGTTACCCCAATAATTAGTATTGTAATCTATGAGCATAAATGGAAGAAAAGCTTACAGTTACCTTTGTCACTGGAACTTCACCGAGAATTGTTGTTAAGAGGGTTGATTTTCCTGAGCCAACTTCTCCACAAATTGCCAACTTCTGCCCATGTCTAATCTCCAAGTTTATGTTCCTCAACGTTGACTTTGATACATTACCTTCCCATGAAAAGTCAGCAGATTTGATTAAAATTCGGCCTTTGTTACAATCATCAAAACACCTATTCCTGAATTTTACACTCTGTAATTCAGGTGCTTCAAGGAAATTAACAATCCTGGAAAATGCAACTTTTGCTTGAATGACCACCCCAACAACATCTGGGATGGCAGTAATTGGTTCTTGCACTAGGCGTAAAGTTGCCACAAAAGTGAAAACATTGTTAGCATCTAAAGGAACGTTCAAAAAGTAACATGCCCCAAAAGAAACAGCAGACACCAAAACAGGTGCGATCCAAAATAAAATTATGTTGTATGCCTTTCTCAGCTGTACAGCACTTAAAAATTTCAGTTCAACGTTTCTTAATATTTCAATAGCATTTTTAAAATGGGTTTCCCAGGCATATAGCTTCAGCACTTTCATATTCACAAGAGCCTCAGAACTGACCTTCAATCTCTCATCTTGTGCCACCACGAGTTTACTCTGAAACTTATGCTGCATCTTTGCCAGTGGAGTATTACAGAGCACAGTGAGAACTATCACCACCAATGAGGCAATTGTTGCTAGGCCAATAGCACGAAAAAGTATTACAAGTGCAATACATAGTTGGAGGCTTGTTGTCCATGTCTGGTGAAACCAAAATGGGAATTCTCCAATTCTGTACGTATCCACAGTCACATAATTCATTATCTCACCATTAGAGTGTGTCAATCTAGCTGCACTAGACAACCTCAATATTTTTCTATAAATGGAAGCTGTAAGTAGTGATCTCATTTTCATCCCAACAAGCCTAGTGCGAAAATACCATTGCCTTTGTGATAGGGACTCTGCGATTTTTGTAATGAAAAGTGACATGACCAATACATAACCCTCATATTTGAAACTGCCATTACCCTCAGCAATCGATATAAAAGCATTCAAAAGTACAGGACCGGTACATACACTGAGTACCTTGAGCAATGCAAACAATCCTGATATCAAAATATCTTTCCAGTGGCAAAAAACTATTGCCCACAAAATTGATGATTGTGGCAATGATTCTTTTCCCTTTTGCCTGTTCAATTGTTCTATAAAAGATAAATAACAAAATTCTGCTCGATCCGATTCTGGCAACTTTGGGATATCCTCATCCTGAAGTGTTTTCTCTTGACCAATTTTCATTAATGGATTCAACCACCAAAACGACATCCTACTAAGGAATCCAGCTTTAGCATAGGGGGTTACGTAGTTATAAGGATCAACTCCATCAAAGTGGCTGTTTAAAGAGTCATAAAAGTCTTCATCAATACTAGTAGCAGTGTCTTCACATTTTGATGCTTTGTAAGTGCACAAGAGTAGTAAAACTGCTCCTGGAAAAGATAGAACATCTAAAGCTTCCTTGAAGGTCAGTTCTCTGCTACAAATTGCATAAGACACGGACAAAACACAGAAAATACTCGAAAGAAATAGTGTAATAAGTGAAAACAACCACAACCATGATCTTGGAAGTAGTTTCAGCTTAAGACTTACACTTAATCCTACTAACAACCATCTGAATCCTTCAAAGAGTTCTAGCAACCACCCATTAAGTGGAAGAAGAGTGTGACTCTTCCTTAAGTTTTCCTCTAAAACCCAAATGCCTAAGCACAAATACACCAACCCCAGAGATGCATTGGTTATGGAAGAAATTAGCTGCAAGTTTGAATATCTTTCCACCTGCAACATACCGTGAAATGGTCCGAACAAATTCTTCCGGATCAGAATGAATGCCAGCATGACCAGCACTGACACGTCAAGGAGAAAGATCAAGAACTGGTTGAAGCATGAAGAAAGATCAAGAACTGGTTGGAAGCAAAAGGGTTGTTTTCCTCCAGTCCCAGGACAATCTGCTTCTGCACAGAACATGCTCCAAAATTCCTTCATCATTGTTTGTTCTCTTTGCTGCTCAAACTCTGTCGTGAAGGAATAAAATATGTGCTTAATTAAGAAAGCATTCTCCAAAAAATGAAATAGAAAAATTGAATCCAGAAAGAGGGTTCTCAATAATAGAAATGAACAGACAAAGCCATAGCCTTTTAGGTAAGTTCAGCTACATGGATAACAGGAATTGGCCAAACTTGGTTAACATGAAACCAACTCCAAAATGTTGAATAATTAATTTACTTTTTTTATGTTCACCTCTACATCTGAAATGAAAAATCTTAAAAAATATAAGCCGAACCAAGTAGCTAATTCTAACCTTACATAGCAGTTAGTTTTTGAAAACCAAGTTTCATATGCACCCGCCAAAACGAGAAGCAGCAAGCGAGAAGCAGCAGCTAAGTTTGAATGGCAGCTAAAATGACACTGTACTTGTCACGGCAGATAAAAGAAAGACAAATCGTCCAGACTTTAAATCATTCTCGTCAACTTACAGTATATTTCTACTCTTCAAATATTTTTTAAATTATTTTTTTTAAAAACATAAAAGAATATATATTTTTTTCTAATAACACCGAGAAATATTATAATTATATAAATTTGGTTAATATATTTTCCGTTAACAAATAACAAGTCTTTTGAAAATGAGTGGCATAATAAGTTAAACAATAACAATTTAGTTATGACATATTCTAATTCATGATTTTAATTTTTATATAATGTTAATATGTAAATTTTGAATTTAATTTAACTTTAAAAAATTAACACGTAAAATAAAATTTGTATCTATTTTAAAATAACCTTGACTTCCAAAACCATCTTTAATTCCAAAAACAAACATGAAAATGATAAATAACAAGAGACGTAAATGAATGAGTAGGAATAATGGAGTGCTGACTCACTAGTTTTTTGTGTCTACCTAAGACACAGTTATCCCTTACAGTAACAATAATACAAGGTTAGTTGGTTGTTTTGCTGAAAACAAATCAACATGGCTATCAATTAACTTATATATTGTTGTCCATGGAAAACAACATTGTTGGATGAGTAGAAAACGAAGAGTTATTTATAACGTGGTCCCACATTAATTTATAATGTAAAATTGTACTAGAAGAAAGAAGAGTATTGGGTAGTGTAGTGTAATGTGTAGTGTGTGAATATTATAATACACTTGCAAATAATTGTCGTTTAAATAAACTACTTTTGTTGCTATTTATTTGTCTTTTGATGTTATTATGAAGAAATAACAAGATATAATAATTTATCTCCATTTCAATAAAAATAGTTGTATAGTTTCTTATTTTTCTTTTCTTTTCTTTTAACTTAACACACTAAATTAATGTGTAAATATTTTAAAATTAGAAAATACATAAAGGTATATGATTAACTTGTCATCCAACCTAAATGACATTTTTTACATTACAAATCAGTTTGCACATATTTATGTATTTGTCCATGCACATTTTTTTGTCAACTTTTTGGCTAACATATATTGTGACAAAAATATTTCTTAATTTTGTACTAATTGCATGTAAGTATCCAATTGAGATTATCAAGGTGAAGATATAATTAGTGGTGAATTTGAGATGAAAAATATGGTCCGACAAGGACCATTCTGATGAAGATAATGAGATCAAGAATTTGTAAGATTATATTTATCTTAAAAATAAATAAATTGAGAATGTTTTAGAGACATTTAGAATGATAAATGAAAAATAGCTAGTTCACATTTTAAGTTATCTACACAAACAAAAGAAGAGAAATCCATGTTTCAAAATGCCTTACACTAATGCAATAATGTTACACATGAAGTGAGTATTGTGAGTCATTATAGGACTAACCAAAGAAAGGTTCATTGCCAAGCTATGAAGTGCATGCATAGATACTAAGGTTCAACAAACATAGATTTAGAGTATGAAAGAGGAACAAATTGTAGATATGTTAGTGAATTTTGTGATTCACGTTATGTTGGTGATCTTGATCATAAAAGGTCCTTGACAAGTTATATGCTCACCTTTAAGGTAGTGCTGTTACTTAGCTTAACCAATGCTAAGCAAAATTTTTAATAAAAAAAAGTTGAAAAAACACAAAAAATATTTTTATTAAATAAATAAATATTAATATTAATGTTGTTTTATTAAATATTAAATAAAATAAATATTAAAAATATAAAAAATTAGCGTCTATTTAAAAAACATTAATTTTGTTTATTTTTAATATTGGTATTTATTTAAATTAGAATCTTCTTATTATAAAAAAAAACTAAATAAAATTATTTATTCTTTTATATTAAAGTTCACTCAAGGGTTTATGTAAAACAGCGAATCTAATGAAGGAGATAAAGAGAGACATAAAAGCAAGAGTGTGATTGAAAGATGATAAATAACAACAAAACACAATGATAAACGTGAACAGTGTTAGCATTTAGGAGTTGGTTAAGCAAAGAAGCTTTTGCGTTGTGAATCTCCTTAAGCTGAGTTTTCGCATCGAAGTGTTTATGAACATAATCGTAAGATTTGGTATATATATACTTAAAGTAGACTTTAATTAATTAATAAACAAAACTATATCTTCCATTATAAAACCTTCAGTTGAGTCTTATTCTAGAAAATAATATAATAATAATAATAATGTGTGACTCGTGGTTCTTCAAGGACGCGTTGCCTTTTATTATAATAACAAAACCTACTATTGCGTTTTTATTTTAACAAAAGATAGCCTACTATTGTGTTAATTTTTGTCCATCATTCTTACCAAATCCTTTCTTTTTTAATCTCTAATAATTGTACCATCTTTCTTGTTGTTAGTGATGGAAAGGTAACAGAAATAATAAGTGAAAAAAATATCAAATAATAGGTAAAACAATATGATGTACTACACAGAAAAGAATAAAAACTACTCGACACTATTACTTTAAAAGGAAAAACCTCTATGGCAAGGACAAATCCAAAATTTTCCACTAATAATAATATTGGATAATGTACTTTATCAAATATACCAATATACCGATAGAAGTTAACGATCATTTATGGACAGTTAGCAGATATATTATGAGGTATTAATGCGTCAGATTCCTTTACGCTAATATACGACATTAATAATTAATTATTGGGTTTGATTGTTTAAAAATATATTGCATTAATGGTTAATCAATGCGGTGTTGCTCCCTCCACCACCACCCTATACTTTCTCCACCTCCCCATATTATTTTAAATATAATTATATCCTTAAGTTAAAAAGATTTTTACTTTTATCCTATTTTAAATAATTTGAAATCCTAATTTTACTTTTCCAGCACCCACCCACAGAACTATCTTCCCCTTTCCCCATTTTCGTTTCACCTCCCCACCTCCCGCACTTGCATTCCTTTTTCTTTTCAGTTTTTTTTTTTTTTTTGAAAGCTTCCATTGCCGTCGTGGTGTGAAGGAGCGTCGCCGCCGTGGTATGGAGGAACATCGAGGAGCATCCAGAGCATCAACCAGCGTGAGAAAGTATACATCGGAGGTGACATCCTTCAACGAATGTCCCCTAATAAAACAAACTCTAAAATAAAAAACATAACCATCTTCAACGGATGTCAACATCGGTTTAAGGTAAAACGGACGGATGTCGACATCCGTTTTTCCTTAAACGAATGTTGACATCCGTTTTTCCTTAAACGGATGTTGACATCCGTTGAAGGATGTTGACATCCATTGAAGGATGTCACCTCCGTTTACGTTTTTTATTTTAGGGTTTTATTTCAAGGTTTATTCGAATACGAGGAAGCACGACACACACTGCACCACGAGAGCGACACTGCACCACGAGAGGGAACCTGTTTGATAATTCTTTCCACCACCACCAACCTTTGCAACTTGTAGTATCTCACAACGACGAAAGAAAGAGAGGAAGACATATAATGTTAAAATGAAAGAAAAGTATTTTACTCATGTACGAGACTAGAATAGGTTATTAGTGAAATAGGTTGTGAATGGGTAAAATTAAAAAATAATAACCCTAAAAATAAAATTTTACTAAGGGACAAAATAGTAAAGGAGAGGTGGAGGGAGAAAGGTGTGGTGGTGGAGGGAGCAACACCCTAATCAATGTGATTGGCTACACAAGGCCCGATAAATATACTATTGATGTTGAGGTAAAATAACATTGATCTATCCTAATAAAATAGAGACCTCTTTATGAAACATATCTAACTTGAGTGTCTTCTGCAGGGAAACAACCCATCAAAGTGGATTGCATTCTAGGAAAGGATTGCACGATTGAAAGAGAGCATAGCAAGAAAGGACGACAGACCCTCGAACCAATTCAATTGAAACATTTGGCACACACCGTGGGGCCGAGCGGCATCCCCATGAAACCACAAGGAACCAAACGTGCGCTCGATCTCGACATCACTACTTCAGATCAATACCAGGAAGGTTCAGTCACTTCACGTTCGGTTAGTTGGACCACCTACAATCAACCTTGTCAAGTTCTAATGGCTTCTCATTATAAAAATAAAATATTGAATATTTTATCATATTTTTGTGAGTAAAAATATCCTGCACAAGAGGGTTTAGTCCCTTGGCTTGGTTATTGGACCACCAACGTTCAACCTTATTAGATTCTAATGGCTTCTCATTATAAAAATAAAATATTGAATATTTTATTTCATGAATAGTTTTGTGAGTAAAAATATCTTGCACAGGAAGGTTTAGTCCCTTATCGCTTGGTCAGTTGGACCACTAACGTTCAACCTTATCAGGTTCTAATGGCTTCTCATTATAAAAATAAAATATTGAATATTTTATTTAACGCATATTTTTGTGAGTAAAAATATCTTGCACATGAAGGTTCAATCCCTTACCGCTTGGTCAGTTGGACCACCAATGTTCAACCTTGTCAAGTTCTAATGGTTTCTCATTATAAAAATAAAATATTGAAAATTTTATTTAACACATATTTTTGTGAGTAAAAATATCCTACAAAGGAAGGTTCAGTCCCTTACCGTTTGGTCAGTTGGACCATCAACATTCAACCTTATCAGGTTCTAAAGGCTTCTCATTGTAAAAATAAAAAATATTGAATATTTTACTTAACGTATATTTTTGTGAGTAAAAATATCTTGCACAGAAAAAAGTTTCAAAGAGAACTCCTAGCATCTACTGCTCAACCTAGGAAAAAGTTTCAAAGAGAACACCTAACATATACTACTCAACCTAAGAAACATTGTTAGGTTCTAATAGTTCTTCATTATAAAAATAAATTATAAAATATTGAAGTATTTGCTTTATTTTTTTAACGCATATTTTTGTGAGTGAAAATATCTTGCACAGGAAAAAAGTTCCAAAGAGAACTATAAGCGTCTACTACTCAACCTAGGAAAAAATTTCAAAGAGAACTCCTAGCGTTTCCCTCTCAACCTAAGGAAAAGATTCCAAAGAGAACTCTTAGAGTCCACTGCTTGGTGCAGAGATGAATGAAAACTTAAAGCGCATCGAAAATAGACTCCCTAAATACAACGTGAGCGACATCTTTCAATAAATAGTTTGCTTGGCCTTGGGGGACTTATGTACTATATGAAATTTATCGATCGGAGTTAAGAGTCATTTATGGGCAGTTAGCAAGTATATTAACAAGTGTTAACGAGTCATATTGCCTTACGCTTTACAAATATATGGTATTAAGAATTGATTATTGGGTTTGATTGCCTAAAAATATACTGCGTTAATGGTTAATCAATGTGTTTGACTACCATAAGCCCTAAATATATGATTGATGTTCAGGTAAAATAACCTTAATCTATCCTAATAAAATAAAGACCTCTTTGTGAAACATATCTGACTTAAGCGTCAGACTGTTTTTTGCAGGTCAACAACTTATTGGAGTGTATTGCGTTCTCGGAGAGAATTAGATGATCAAAAGATAGCAGAACAAGGAAGGACAACTGATTCAACCGAAACATGTAGGTACATCATGAATTGTCTTGTCATTTTTGAGAAAAAATTATAAGATAATTGATGTAAAATCTTAAGTTAATTTTTCTGCACAAATTTAGACAAGAAATTTGGATTATTATTATCTTCTTTGACGGCTTTTTTAATTATTTTCACTAGAGAAACATAATTACACTTTTAAAACCTTATTCAAAAAATGTATTCTTTAAATTGTGTAATTTAAAATGTGTAATAAACTGGTAGCTCATAAACAAAGACATTTTTTTTATTTAATTAAATCAACGTGAGTAGGAGTTTTGTGTAGGTTAAGAGAGACTTTGACCTTACATTTTTTTTACATATTTATAAATTAATATATAAATAAAAATAATTTAGTTTAATTTTGATATATTTTATTTATTTGATATTCTTAAAAATTTATATTATTAATTAACCTTGGCTCATGTAAAATATAAGATTCACCACTAAATGTGAGTCTAAAAAACTAGTGATCGTAAGAATTTATAAAACAAAAATCATAAAAGTTGTTTTATCGGCATTTTTTTATGATATTTAATATAAGATCACTAGAAAGGAATTTCACATTTTTTTTTGGAGTTATATTTCGATTATCTAATCAAAATATATTAAGTAAGATAAAAAAGGGAGGCTTTAGATTTCAATTCTTAATTGAAATATATTCCTTATCGATAGAATTCGATTCTAGAAGCAATCAGAGCTTATTTGTGACATAAAAATAAAATAAAATAATTCAAATGTAGAAATGAGAGTGTATTTTGAACAATGGAATGCAGAATTAGGATGTTACAGGGTGGGTAACATAATGGGAAATGTCTTAACAATGGAAGAAGAAGAAGGCCTGAGTAATACCAAGGCGTTAGGAATGGAGCAAGGAGCGACCATGAAGAACTTTAGATAAAAAACAAAATGCAAGAAAGAGAAAAATGAATATCCAAACAACAACAAGAGACGGTTTGTGGCGACCAAAATTGGGAGTGGAGAGAAAAGGAGATAAGATATTTCGGAAGGAAGGAGACGAGAACAATTATGTTTTCTGACAACTAACAATGACATAAAGAAGATACAAAGGTTAAAAAATACAATGTTATAACAGGAAAGTAACTTTTTAAAAATTTAACTCTCAACAGAAAAATAAATCTATAATTATGTAAATATTTTTAAAAAATGACATGTCATTATAGACTTTTAAACTATTAAATACACCGGTATATAATTTAGTTATTTAAAACTAAAATTTATAGTTATACAAATAATTTAAAAAAATGTCATAATATTTTGAAAAACTTAACTTACTTTTCAAAACCAAAATAAAATTAAATATTTTTTTACACTAAGAATAAAACGTGACATCCGTTGTATTTGAAAATGGTAATCAGAATGTAATACTACATGCATTTTTATAATCATTTATGTCAACTTTATGTTGCTTTTAATGTAATAATGTATACATATTTCTTAAAAATGCATATAAGCATATAATATTATGAAAAAAAAATTATTCGCTAAAAACATTATTCTAAAGCGAAAAACATTAGAGGAGAAGCTACGCCTATATAATATCACAACTTTAATCAATTATAGTTTTGCTTTACTTTAAAAAATCTTAACTTTGTTTTCATTAATTGATATGTTTAAGGATAATACTATGCAAGAAAGTATTATCAAAATCACTTTCAAATAATCTAAAAACCAAAGATGCGACAGTGTTGCTTCACCATATGATACCATACAAGTTCAAAATCCACATAAAAAAAAGAAACTTAGCACAGAATCCAACAACATTTCACATCCTAGTGCATTTATTATATATATATATATAACAAATGACTAACACGAGAAAAGGACAAATATACTGTTATGTTGCGACATTTATTACTACTTATTGTAATCTTTGTCTTTACTAGAATTACAAAATAATATATATTCTTAGTTACAAGTTTTCGCAACATTATTTAATATATATCTTCACTAGTGTCATTCTGATTCGTACGATTTCATCAGTCTCCGTTCATAACGTGTTATAGTCTCTATTTCAGTTGTCATGTCATCACTTCATTCGTGATTCTCGTGGTTCAGCCAAATATGCAATGGCAGTGTTGACCGTTCGCCGCCACCACAGAAGTTCCCAGTTGAGGGCCAAAGAGGACGTCGTTGATAACCCGGTATCAGTCGGCCGGCGAGGTGGCTTATCAATCCGATATTTCCGGCTTTGAACACAATAGTAATATTTTCTCTGTTTTTTCTTTTTTAGTAAAGTGTTATTGAATTCAAATGCATATTGTAGTCTTATAGTTATACAACGAAAAACAAAAAATCTGCATCCACTAATTTTGGTGCACAAAACAGGTGGTTATTTAAAAACATTATATAAATTTTAACTCCATATTCCAAAAGAATAGGTCAATAACTCGCCAATTTTTGGGTAGAAAATGTATTATACTTATTTGATTAAATTCAAAAGACAACGATTCTTTCCTTAAACTAGCATTTAGTTTAATTCTAAAGTTTAATATATATTCAACATATGTAAATTTTAAGAATTACTCTAATTTGAAGGGTTTAATAATTATATCAACTTCAGTTTGTGAGCTATATAATAACTTAATAATTTCATCTTTCTTTAAAAAATCAAATTTAATGTCAATATATTTACTCCTTTACTCAAATAATGAATTCTTAGATAATTATATAGTTGAATTGTTGTTGGATTAGTGTTTTGTTATGTTATTTAAAATCTTAGCTATTTCAATATCTTTGAATCTAAATACATTATATGCACAAAAGACAACAACTCTATACTCACTAGTAAAAAAAAGCAGATTTTGACGCCCCATATACGCTTCGCTTATTGAGAAACTGAAGCGTACAAGGTTATATACCTCGGTCTCCATCCAACCCGAGGTCCAAAAGCCATATTGCTTCGGTTAACACAAAACCGGTGTCTATAACATAACTACTGCCTCGGTTTGCTACGAAACCGGTGCCTAAACCCCTTCCTATTCCTCCCTATTGACTCGGTTAAAGGTAAAACCGAGGCCTATTACCCGGTCAAATCAGCACCTGACCCGCTTTTTCACTTTTTCCTCTTCTTTCCTCTGACACTCATCTCACCTCTCGTTCTTTCCTCGTCTCACTCTCGTTCTTCCTCGTCTCACTCTCGTCTCACTCTCATCTCCCCTCTCGTTCTTTCCTCATCCCACTCTCATCTCACTCTCATCCGGCAGAAACAGAGAGCGCGCGATCTCTCTTCTCCTCTCCCACTTGACAGCCACGGTGCGAGGACGAGACGCGATGGTGGCGGGCGTCGAAAGCGGAGGAGAGGCGCGATGGTGACTGACGTCGAAAGCGAAGGGGGCGCGATGGTGGCCGGCTTCGAAATCGGAGGGGAGTCGCGATGGTGGCCGGCGTCGAAAGCGGAGGGGAGGCGCGATCTAAGGCGTTTGGTGGGAGGTTCATCGATCTACAAATCGCGGTGGTTTCTGTGGAGGCGAGGTGGCGGCTAGGTCACACCGCGAACGCAACGGCGACGAGGACGCAGTGGCGGCGAGGACGCGGTGATCTGTGGCGGTGGACGGAGAGCAGATCTGCGCGCATGGAGGGGCAGAGGGCAGATCTATGGCGGTGGACGGAGGATTCGCGGAAGGAGGCCACAACGAAGGTCACCTTCAGAGGGTCAAACCCCAACGTGCGCGACTCCGGCGTCGACTCCGGTGGGGAAGATGCAGTTTTCGAGTCTGAGTTTCTGAATCTGATTTTCATATCTCTGTATCTGAGTTTCTGAATCTGATTTTTTTCTCAATGTAATTTGTAATTTGTGGGTTGTAATTTGGACATTGGTAAGTTCATGATCTTTGCTGCATCTGTACACAGATTGTTGACGATTATTGGTTGTTGTAATACTGGGATTTGTTTCATTTCTGTTATAATTTTCTTGGTTGTGTTAGATTCTTAATGGGAAATTGAGTTTGGTGGGCATGAATGAACGAGGAAAGTCTGAAAAAAAAAAAACACACACGCTATTGCCTCGGTTCTTAGATAACTAAGGCATATTTTTGTTTCTATTTATCTCCGTCAATAACCGAAGCATAAACTTTAATCTTTTTACTTCGCCTCCGAATGCCTCGGTTGTAGAACCGAGGCCTATAAACATTTACAACCGGTGCCTTTACTCTTTATTGTACTAGTGACTTAACTTTGACAATAGACATTGCTACTATCGATTGTTGATATAAAGACCATGAAATTGTTTCAAAACCTAATAAAAGTACAATGAGTATTTTGAGAGGATTTATTGGAAAATTCAATATTGATGAGACTTAAGTCAAACTCACATGAGAAACTTGACACTATATTCGATCCAAAATCTTAAGATAATGAATTGAATTTTTCTTTTTTATAGTGACTAATTTATTTACCAATTTATAAACTTAAAATTATTAATATTTAAAATAGTTTTTATTGTGAATAAAAGTTTATAATTAGTTTCTAACATTAGCTACCAAAGGCTTTGGTTACCAAATGAATTAGTGTCTAAATTGGTCACTAACTAATTAGAGAATAATTTTGGCATTAATTCCTTTAATAGTTGTACTATATGAAGTATACCAATCGGATTGTCATTAAGCAGTTACTAATAGGTCAGATTGTCTTACGCTCTACAAATATACAACATTAATGATTAATTATTGGGTTTGATTACCTAAAATATATTGCACTAATGGTTAATCAATGGACGTGACTGTCAGAAGCCTTATAAGTAGACAACTGATGTCCAGGTACAATAATTTTCTTCTATCCTAATAAAATATAGACCTCTTTATTAAACATATCTGACTTGAGCGTCGGAGTGTCTTATGCAGGTCAACCACCAATCGGGAAGGATTACTTGAATTGTTGGTCGAGCGGAGCATAACAACGAAGGACAACCGACCCTAGACAAATGTAACCGAAACATAGTGTCTTTTGTAGGTCAACCACCAATCGAGAAGGATTACTTGAAGAGTTGATTGATCGGAGCATAGCAACGAAGGACGACCGACCCTAGACAAATATAACCGAAACAATAGTTAAAACCTTGGTAGCTAAGGTTAGAAACCAATTTATAGTGTACTTCATATACTAAATTATAATTTTTTATTCATAATAGAGATTATTTTAGATATTTAGATTAAAAATTATCATCTAAAATAATTACTATAGTAATTAATTATTTTTTGTCTCTAAAATTGGTTGTTATTTAAATTTTTTCTTGTAATAATTTAACCTAAGAAAAAACTCTTTGAAAAAAAAAATATAATAAAATAAATAAATAAATAGGACTAGTTTGTAACTAGAGACCAATATAATTAAATAAATAGGACCAGTTAGGAATGAGAACAAGAGGAAGAGAGACAAAAACAAGTTTTGTTTTCCTATACCCATTCCCAAAGAAAAAAAATTCACCCTCACCCCTATATCCAAATCTAATGAATATCAATTTTTTTTTGTCTCATTCCTATCTTTACCAAGAAACAAATATATACTTGTACCCGTACCTATGGCTATTTTCTTACTATTTCAATATCAATTAATTATTTTCTAAAATAATAAAAAAATCACGATAAAGAAAACATAATAATATTTAATATAAAAAGAAAATGATTTATTGTTTCTTCAATATAAAATATTTAGAAATAAATTTTAATTATATAGATTTATCAAATAAAATTACATCAGAACTAAAATATTTATTAATTTGTAAACGTTAACAAAATCTAGTTGATAAAATTTAAAAATACTTTTAAGAAAATATAAAAGAAAAACAAATATTCAAATTAAAAAACATTTTAAATGTATCTTTAGTTTAATTTTTAAAATTCTTATAAAATCTTTTTGTATACACTAATAAAAGTTATAATGCAACATTTTATCAAAACCACATTAAACTAATAATAACTCAAATTGAACATTATATCTCCTTTTTGAACTTTAATATATGTTGGATGATAATAAAAAAATTCATGGTAATTATTAAATTTATATATTATAGTAACTTTAAATTTATTTATACAATTACGGTTATAAAATTACACTTATGATAATAACTTAAAAATTAAAAGATAATTATATAAAAAATATCACAGCAATATTGTATATGATAAAAATAAACAACAAATAAAAATATTAAAAAATATCAATGTTAAAATAGTAGTAGCTAATATTTTCCAACCAAGAGGGTGAATTGATTTTACAAAAATTTGAAATTTTCAAATTAATTTTTGAGATGTTTAGTGTTTTGCAAACCATAAAAGAAACACAAATTAATTTTATATTGGTTCAATTCAACTTGAATCTACGTCTAGTTTTCTTCCAATTAAATTGAGTTCGGAAGATTTCCACTATAATCACATAATGCATAGAATTACAACACATTAATAAACCCATGTTAATGGAGATATGTTATGTGTATATAAACCCATGTTCATCTCTTATTTTATCCGATGTGGGACTTTGTTTGTACCCAACA
>JAHCHA010013439.1:996114-1034034 GCA_027742795.1 Vigna hirtella
CACGGGTGAGCGCTCGCTGGACGAGTGTTTGCTGCTCGCTGGACGAGTGTCCTCGCTGGGCGAGCGTGCGTCCTCTCGCTGGGCGAGCGTGCGTCCTCTCGCTGGGCGAGCGTCCACTTGCTGGTCTCGCTGGACGAACGTCCGTTCGCTGGGCGAACGTTCGTTCTCACTGGGCGAGCGTTCGTTCTCGCTGGGCGAGCGTTCGTTCTCGCTGAGCGAACGTCCTCTGCGTCATCTGCGTCTTATGCTCGCCAGTTCTTTCCAATCCTTATTCTGTTGCAAAGTAAACACACAAAAACACTCAAACTGATACAAAATCAACAATATATACATATTATACAACTTTTCATGAGATTTTACTCCATAATGCATCAAAGGAGATTAAAATAAGTGCTTAGAATCTGCAATTCTTGGCACTTATCAGGTATCAGGATAATGCATTCGGTCCTAGTTTGTATTGTGTTATGATCCTTGCATGCTTGAAATACTTGATTGTTACATGCTTATATAAATGTTAAATTGATATGGGTTGTATGATTTTTATATAACTAGCTCACCCTTGCTTGTTTGTGTTTGTGCCTTTTTTGTCTGTGTTTTCTTTTGCGATGATCATCCACTTGGATGTGAGCAGAGGGAGATGAGGCATCTGTGCAGTAGGAGTTGGAGGGTGCCAATGTTGTTGAGTAGCCTAGGAGCTTATAGATTTACCTACTTCTATTCTTTTGAAATACTCTACTCTTTTGTAATTCAAGTTTTAATTTCCTAACTCTTTTGGAAGGATAAATGTAATCCTAACTGCTTTATCGTATTATACTTGATGACGTCTTATATTATATAATTCTTATATAATTGGGATGTTACATAGAAAGTATGTAATCTATATATATATATATAAAGTAGAGAGAAGTGAAGAAAGAAAATAAAAAGAACAGAGAAAAAAGCTAGATAGCCGAAAGTAGAAGGATAAAGTTTTAGTATATATTCTATTATATTTTTCTTATTATCAGTTTTATAATATATATATATATATATATATATATATATATATATATATATAATTTATTATAGTATTATATGTGTGTATATATATATTGAAATAATAAAAATATTAACTTTCTTTAAATAATATAACTCTAATATATTGTATTGCAAAATTTTAGATTTACAGTATTATTATCATTGTTGCTATTATTATTATTGATCATAAATGTTATCAGTAAAAATATTTTTATTTTTCAAAAGTTAATAATAGCAAAGTTAATTTTAAATTATATTAAAACAATAATAATTTTAATTTAATTTTATTCCATCTTTTAGGTAATAAAAATTTTTATCTCTATATTTTCAATTATATATTTTTAATTACTTTTCCATAATTTTAATTTTAATTTTAACTTTTTATATTTTTCCTTCCCGTTTTGGCAAAACAAACTAATAAAAAAAATTAGAAAATTCTTCTTATTTAGGTCCGGAGAAATAATGTTCTAGTAAGTCTATTTAAAGAATTTTTTTATCAAAAAAAAGTATTAATTTATAAAAAAAAAACGTATTTTGTTTTTGTTTGTTATAATCTCTGTTGTTTGTAAGTAATGTAATATATGAACTTTTATGATTAAAAAGTCTATAATTTTTTTTCTCAACGAGAGTAGTATGTTCCAACGACACTTTGATTTAATGAATATTATATGTGGAATAATTCTCAAAGTTGTGTGAAAAAAAAGTTGTATATGAATTATGATTATTTTATTTAAATCATATATTTTATTGTGTTTAATTTTGAACTCATTGTTTAAGATTGTAGATTTATAAAATGGTATCTTAGATATAATAATGTCTTTAAAATAATAATAAGAATTAATTATTTTAATATTAAAATGTTAAAGAAAAATAGAAATTTTATAAAGAATTTTATTATTTTAAAACACTTTACCTCTATAAATCAGTTTTGTAAAAAAAATTTGAATTCTTTCTTCTTGTTGTTACTTCTTGTTAATCTTTTGAAAGATCAAATACTCATGAAGTGATCCTCGCGGCGAGCTATTGAATTCTACCTAATAAGTTTTTCCATGAATAAGTAAGTTTTCTATATTATGCCTTTGTTTAATCTGATTTAGTCTTACAAGTGGGCTTTTCTTGTGTGCATGTGCTCTTTAAGTTATCTATCTAAGTATCTACTAATCAATGACATAATGGTATGTCGTGATTGTTCTTGTAATGTTTTTATGTATAGATAGAACATTGTGTGAAGTTAGAGGCGTTTTCGTGCTTTTAGAATTGTTGAGTTGTCTTACAAGTTAGGAAAGCTAATTATACTTGTTTTTAAGTGGAATTATTTGGTTGATTTTATATAGCTACATTTAACTTGACTTGAAATGATAGTGCTTGATTAATATGTTATAGCAATGTATACTAAATTACAATGTTGAAAGAATGAGATTTTCCAACATTGTCTGGCTGGACTTGACTTAAGAGTATGACATTTTAATATGCCTCTACAGAGTTTTTTAATCGAGTAATCTGGCTGGACTTGACTTAAGAGTATGACATTTTAAGTAATTGTAAGTTTATTAAGTGAGGATTTATTCAAGAGGCGTCCAATTACTCAATTAAAAGTCAAATGGGAGATTATGTGCACTGATACATTGTCGGGTGCCACTAATAGCATTGAGCACAACTCAGACAGTGGGTTCTCTTATTTGGTTGTCGTTGGGCGATGGTTTTTCTTACTAGGTAACACAAAAGTCGAAGATTCGGTATCCATGGGATCCGTTGGACATTGAAGCTAGTGTTGGTTGAGATTCTTCTAGGAGCACCTCTCTTAGTATTCTACTGAGCGGGATTTTTGGCGTCGGGCGGTGATCAAACTGCATTTGCTTATTGTTTTGAATGTGACAATCGAATTGTTGATGATTAATACATGTATGATAATGTATGATGTCTATAATGGATTTTATATGTGATAATAGTTAACAAAGATGAAGTAAAGTGTGAATTGGTTTCAAGAAAGGAATTTCATGGAGAACTTCTAATTGTTGTGTAGTGTATGTATTGATCGATATATGTGCTCAAACAAGGAAATATCTTCATATTCTAATAATTATTCATACTCATATTGAGTTATGTAATGACGGTAGTAAGAGGTTCTAGTCTAAGGAATTTTAAAGACGTAAACCTTGTGTGTAGTAAGGTGAAATTTGTTGACAATGACTCTGGAGAGAACTTGAGACCACCATAAATGTATGTCTCTAGTGAATATGATATTAATGTATGTATTCGGATCATTGAGTTTATAAGAGTCTTTAATTATATGTTTTATTTCACACTGACTATTTGAATTATATAGCTTTTTATGAAATTTGTTTGCTTATTGTATGCATATTTCTTTTGTATTAGCTTACCCTCTCTGTTATTTGTGTTTGTGTTTGCTATTCTTTTTTTAAAATATTCAACTTTACTAGTGTGAGTTGATGAAGAAACTGGTCTTGAACTATCTCAGAAAGAAAGTGATATAGTTGTATAGATATAGGATCTTAGGAGCTATGTTTTGCTTCTATCTTATGAAAAACTTTGTAACACCTATTATCCATTTTTAGTACCTAAGTTGTAGATGTAAAACATCTTATATGCTAGTATAGTTATTTTGGATAAATATGATAGTCTAGTTTTATGTTTTTGCTTTAACTATCATGAATTATCAGTTATATAATGTCTTATTTAATAGTTTTGCACTATTAAATAAGATAATCATTTTAATGAACAGGGGGAGATGGGAAAGAAAATAAAGCTTAGAATTTGGAGATGACTTTTTCTTATGATTGAAAATTTATTATGGATTATTTTAGTAGTGGAACCAATTCAAGAAATTCACTTAGAAAACTTTTAATCTAAACAATTTTAAATATATTTTAGATCATGTTTCGTATTAGAAATATGTTATTTTAGTTTCACCTATTATTTTTATATTCAAATAAAAGAACAAGAATACAAATAGATACAGAGGGATTGCATTATATATTTTCAAAAAATGAATTCAAAGAGTGGATATAGTCAAATGTGAATGGAAGAATATACGATAATGAAAACTACTAAATCAAAATGTGATTATATAGTGGTCATTTGACTAAACTAATATATCCAAAAGTATTGATGAACCGTGTCCTCAAACTTATAACTTTTTATTCAAATTTTGAACCAATTCTAACTTTAAATTAAAAGTATTTAATAAAATATACATTTTAATAAAAGTATTAGTATAATATTTATCTAAAAATTAAATTTGATTTTAATTTGGAGAGAACAAAATTGTTCTATTTAAAAAATAATTATGACTGAATTGAATAAAAATAAATATAAAGACTAATTTAAATATAAAACATTGACACTGATTTTTACTCCTAACACGATATATTGACTTTGCAAATGAAATTTTTTTAAAAATAAATGAATAAATTAAAAAATTATGAAGTAACATGTAATAGACATTGTTTAATATCCGTTCATTATTTAAATGGCATTATAAAAATAATTAAATGGAGTAAAATTGATAAAAACTGAGACTAAATTAAAAAAGAAAATTATGACTAAAATTGAATAAACTTAATAAAAATTGAGACTAAATTAATATTTAGGCATGATTTCTATCTCAATTTATTTACTTAATAAAAACATATTTACGTTAAAAACATATTTATTTAAAACACCAAAGAATTAAATTAAATTAAATTTAAAACACTAAAGAATTATACATATTTATATTAATTTAATTTAATTTAAATTAATTTTAGAAGTATATATTAATTCATTTATGAAACCGCAAGTTACTAAAAATTTATAAAACATAGTAATAGTCATGTATTCATCGATGTTGACATGGATTTTTGTTGTTTTCTCATTTTTCTAACTTACTTTACATGGTAGAAAATTAGGAAATCAATCACATCGGAAATAAATAAATAAATTTCTCTTAAAAGGACAATAATATTAAAATTAATAGAGCAATAAGATTCTCAATTTATAAATTTTAAATTATCATTCATCAATTAGAGTAAACATGACTCATACTGAGTCGTGTTGTCAAAGCATCATCCACTAAAGAAAGTAGTTATTTGTAATATAAATTGTATAGTATGGTCGTGTGGTTAGTAATACCAAACAATATCAATTCAAAATATGTGATTGTGTCGTGGTGGGTGGGTGTGGGAGTTTATTAGGAGAGAGAAAAGGTTAATTTTATTTTATCAAAGTCAATTGAGAAATTTTTTAAAGGATTGGAGATGCAAGAAAAAACTCTTCGAGGCAGAGGTAAAAACCCTACTATATTTTTATTACTATGACCCATAATTATATTAAAGTTGTTTCAAATTTGCAATATTTCAGCCCAAAAAAAGTGGATAATTATTGTATCGTAGGATAAAATATGTTAGATATTTTAAGTGATTAAGATATTTATGAGTAATTAACCAGATTTTTAGGTAAGGTTATTTTTATTGGCCTATAAATACAATGACAGGGCAAAAGTCCAAGTACGTTCCCTCTACGTTCCACTTATGCCAGAGGAATTCTAGATAATATTCTACAAGTGATAATATAATCACTTTCTTGAGAGCTGAGGCTCCATAACTCACATCTGACTTGAGCGTCGGAGTATCTTCGCAGGTACCTCCCCTCCGTTGGCGAAAGAAGATGAGCGGTACGAGCTAAAGGAGCGCGTACGACAACAATGGAGGAGAAGAGAGTTCCCCAGACATTCAGAAGCAACAAAGACACACCGGACAACATTTACACTGAAACATTTTGGCGCCCACCGTGGGGCCGAGTGTCATCCCACAGAAGCCGCAAGAGGAGCACTCAGTCTCGACATCGTTATTTCGGATCAACATCAAAAAACTACAGCAAAAAAGTCATCATCTCTACATGAAATTTCACCAGCAGGTTCATGATGCTTCTCAGCATTTCAAGTCACCCTGGTACCTCCTCGATGACCAAAACAGAGCTCATAAGGAGATACCCTGGATGCCCTTATCATTCGCATCCCCATTGCCTATGGAGAAGACGGTTGTCACCCAGAGACAAACCCTTTCGGCGCCTCCAAGTCCGCCGCATTGTCCGACCCATCCTCCGCGTCTTCCGCAGCACCCACGCCATCCACGCGCCGTTTGGTTCTGCCTCCACGTCGTCCAAATTTCTATTCCCCATATGTCAAACTCCGGTTATCATTACCTAATGACCAACATCATCGACAATTTAGTGTTCCTGAGTGAATCTCTGAACAGATGATTGCTTCTCTGTCGTGGAGGTTTTCATCCGATCTCTCCTCTATAGGGCCTTGGCCGGCGTTGCCGAAATCCGCCGCCATCCTCATCCAGGACACCCTCCAGCACCGTCCACAGGCCCTCATCGAGGGCGCCAGAGAAAGTTGGAGCTACGCTATCTTTAGGCAGTTCTCATGCTACTATTCTGGCTCCACACCCACGGCGCCGTCCGATCCAGTCTCACATCACCCGCCAAACCGTCTAGTACAGCCTCCGCGTCATCCGCCGCGCCCAGGTTTGCGTCTCCGCCACTAACCACAGTTCCCGCATTTACAATAGCAACCCCTACAGCGAGCAATTCCGCCGCTGGCATCGCACTCAACTTCCGTGATGGTGATTCACGAAATCATTTCTCAGGCCTCTTGTGCAAACTCGATGTCACCGCCATTCACTATGAACGCGGCAACTAACACCTCCATCACCTTGGCCTGAACCCTATTTTTAAGGATTAGATACTGAACCGTCCGGTCCGTCCGACACATAGACCCAACGGTCCTCCAAGGTCGTCCATCCAGGTCGACCATCAAGAACGAGTGTCCAAACTAGGACTAACCTTTGACCAACTGTACGTAGAACGAGCGGTCATCCAAGGTCCCCTTCCTCCGGTCGGCTAGTAATAATATGTAGGTCCTGTATTAACGAGTACATAGAAAGCGATCGTCAATAAGCGGTCGTCAACCTCTCTTGAGAGGGTCGCACCTCCCACAAAAAGTGATTGCACAAAAATAATGCAGTATAATACTAGGGAGTGACTCCTAGATCATCTCTCAAGGACCAATATTGTGATGGTTCAAGTCTTAGATTTTAACATGAAGTGGGGGGTTGTGAATGTTTTGATGCAGAAAATTAAATAAATGCAGTGAAAATAAAGTTGATGAAAATATAAATCAAGCAGTACAGTAAAAATAAAACTGAAAAACGTAAATCGCAGAAACAGTAATGTGCAGGAAACGGTAAATTCAGAAAATGATAAATTCAGAAAACATTAAATTGCAAAACAAATAAACTTTTGACAGAATTTAAAATGCGCAATTTTTGAAATAAGGCATGAACTGAGATGAAATTGATTTGAGCAGAAACTTGCAATAAATTAGAAAATGGCAGTGATTTGATGAAAGCTTTAAACATGCAGATGAAATTATAAATTGCAAAGTAATTCGCAGATGAAAATAGAGTTCAAGAACATTGACTGAAAAACACACTGTAAATTAAAATTCAACTGAAAAACAAACTGGAAAACAAACCCAAAACCTCCCCAAAGGGGGAGGGGGAAAAATGAAAGCTCAAACGTAAATTGCTCTCTACACTACACTACTCCTACCCTAAATCTACTGAGTTCTTCTCTGGCTGCTGCCTTCCTTTTATAACCAATTCTCTGAACACATCCCGTATTCTCTCCTTCATTTCAGCCAATTTCTCCGTTTTGTTTTGTCTCAATATGGCACAAATTTCTTTCATGCTGAGCTTGGACGTGCCAAAGTCAAGAAGATGGGCCCTCACTTGTGCTGTATTTGTTTTCTGCTTCCTTCTTCCACGGGAATGTTACCAAATTCCTTGAAAGGTGGTGCCCACACTCTCTGTAGCTTCCTCTGCTGTGCAAGCTAGAACGTGAAGTTCTCCTTCTCTTTCCTTGGTCTGGATGGCTGCTGGAAACATGTTCTTTCCCTCAATCATTTAGCACACACCACTTCCATTTACGTGCACCAGCCGTGAGCTTCCTTCTTTATCTCAACATCATCCTCCTTGCTGGACTGCTCCAAGTTGTGGCTGGACCGTGAAGCTTCTCTTCTCCTGGACCAGCTGGACTTCAATCAGCTGCTGTCATGGACCATGTAAACCGTGAGCTCCTTCTCTTGATGTCAAACCTCCGTGCCTTCCTCCCTCTTGGTGGCTGGACTTCTTCTTCAAACTCAGCTGCTGGACGTTGTTGCTGCCCAAGCTTGGACCGAGAACTCCCATCTTTGCTGCAGCCACCGTTCCAGCCCCTTCAACGTGTGCATCTTCTTCACTCACGGTTGCAGCTGCTCCAATGGTTCCAGCTGGATGTTTTGTGCAGGTTTGGACGTGAATGCTGCTGCTGCTTCTTTCTCTCACATTAGCCTTCTTCTTCTCTTCCAGCAGCCACCGTGAAGTGCTCAACCAAGTTGCTGGAACTGTTTCATTTGCCGTGAACCATCCATTCTCTGTGCACCTCTTATGCTTGCTGCACTTTGCTGGACCTGCTTGCTGTGTGAAGGCTGGTTGTGAGCTTCACTTCTTCCAGCTTTCCCTTCGTAAGCTGCTGCCATGCCGAGACATCACAGCCCCTCTTCTCCTGCTTCCAGCTCTCACCGTTCACCACTTTTCTCCAAGAAAGGAAGTAATATTCACTCACCGTGAGCACCTCCTGGCTGTGACAAAACTGCTGCTCTTTTGGTGGTTCCTTCCCAACTTGACACCACACGCTTCTTACTTCCAGCCGTGACAACCTTCCTTACCGTCCAGCCAGTTTCCAAAGTAAACCATGCCTCCACTTAACCGTGTGCAGCTATCCAAGTGCATCCCGTGCTCCTCTTTAATTGCTCATGGACCGTGGTGAAGCTTTGCTGCTTTCTAAATTGGAAATAAGACTTGAAAGGTGTTCCCCAAGTTCCACGAGGGTGGCGGCCAGCTGCCAAGCCAATGATAGTGCTTCTAAAAAAATACTTGACATGCCTCCCCTGGACCGTCCCTCTTTTCTCCAAACTCTCCGTGTCCTCTTCACTAAAAATATTAAAGAAAGGAAATATGGCTGCCACCTCTTTGTCTCCTAGCAAAAAAAATGAATATTAAATAGTATAACATGTGGAATGCATGCACGGCTGGTGTGATGTTATAAGCTAAATGATTATTTAAAATTCAAGAAAAGAATTGCTTAGTGCTTGCTTTCTCTTTCACGTAATCATTTTCTTTTTCAAAATAAAATCACCTCCTCCTAAGCAATTGAATGCACGGTGCTGCTTTCTTTTTAAAAGAATATGAAATTCACATCTTCTCAAGCCATTTTCGAATACACAATTAAATAAATTTTCACTTTCTCATTTTAGTTTAAATTGTAATTTATGAGAAATTTCTCTTTTGAAGTCCCAAAATATTATCCAAAATTTTCCTGCACTCAATAAAGTAAATAATTAGTCTCAGACAATTCAAATTAATTAAAATAAGAATTTCTGATCGAATAAGACACAATTAAGAAAAATAGGAAAATACTCGACAATTAAGCACAATTCCCTGATTAATTCTAGTACAATAAACTAAGTGAAGTGAATAAAATAATGATTCATCAACCTCCAAGACAGGACGATACTGTCACGGTGAAAGATAATGCCATTGAGGCATTCGTCGGGCACACGTCAATCGCCTTCTGTAGCGATCGTCCAACACCAAGATAATCGATCGACAGAGTCCAAGGAAAAATGATCCCGTCATCTTCCAAAGGTCACCCAACCAGGTCGACCATCAAGAACATCAAATTTTCAGGCATTAGGCCGTTCGGCCTCAAAGGTATTCGCCATTTGGCTTCCACCGCTCGACCATCCATGGCCACGAGCACTCCAGCATTCGGCCATTCGGCCTCCCTGACGATCAGCCATTCGACCTCCCTAACGTTTGGCAGCTTGGCCTTAACCGTTCGGCCATTCGCTCTCACTGGCGTCCGACTGCTAGGCCTCAACCCTTCGGCCTCAATCGTTCGGCTTTCCGTGGCCTCGAGCGTCCAGCATTTGGCCTCAATGACATTCTGATAGCGCCCTCCTCGAGCTAGGTTGGGCCAAAGCACGAAGATGAAGCTATGGAGGTGGAATTTTTGCGGAAGCGATGGATATGGTGGTGGACTCACAATTTTGGTGAGGTTTTTGGTGAGTATTTGTGGTAGGATGGAGGTGTTTGATGGATCTCCGGAGAGGTTGGGCCAACTCTAGAGAAGGGTGGTTTGAGGGACCTCATGGGATGCTCTAGCCTTGACTTGAGACAAGATATGTTTGCACACATTTTGGCATAATAACATTCAAATTCATCAAGTGATTTTACAAGGAAGGAGACCCTTCTATTTATAGAGAAAGGTGTCTCCAAAGTAGACAAGAAACCCTAAAAACTATCCACTCTTAAAGAGACATGTGGCAATCCTCTTTTACAAAGTTTCTCCACTCTTAGAGTGCCATGTGGCAATCCACTTTTGTAAAGTCTTCTCCACTCATGTGGTAATCCACTTTTGCAAAGTTCCTCCACTCTTAAAGTGCCATGTGACAATCCACTTTTGCAAAAGCTTTCCACTCTTAGAGTGACATGTGGCAATCCACTTTAGGAAGAGTTTCTCCACTTGGAAAGTGACACATGGCCACTTCCTTTTTAAGAAGTGTCTTCACTAAGAGCTTGCCATGTGGCCATCATGTCCCATGGTGGGACACACTCTTTTAAGCTAATATTACAAACCATACAATACTTGGCCCATTATACAAGGCCTAAAAATATACCCTATACTACTTGACCCTTAATACAAGGTCTAGAAATACTTCATGATAGCCCAAGTAAATAAGAGTTTAGCTCCTTCTTTTGGAAATGATTTTAATCCTTCTTGAATTTGTTTGGCCATGCTTCTTGTGATTGGACCCTTAGCTAGGAGTTTGTCATCACATTCGGCCACTCGGCCTCTACCGCATTCGGCCTCACTGACGTTCGGCCACTCATCCTCTACCGCTCGGCCATGTATGGCCCCACATGTTCCAGCAATCGTCCATTCGGCCTCCCTAACGTTCAGCCATTCGGCCTCTCTGACGTTCGGCAGCTTGGCCTCAACCATTCGACCATTCGCTCTCATTGACGCTCGGCCATCCATGGCCTCAAGCGCTCCAGCGTTCGGCCATTCGACCCCACTGATGCTCGGCCATTCGGCCTCAACCGTTTGGCCATTCGGTCTCACTGACGTTCGGCCGCTTGGCCTCAACCCTTCAGCCTCAATCGTTCGGCTATTCGCGGCCTCCCTCAAGCGATCCTGCATTCGGCCACTCAGCCTCACGGACGTTCGGCCTTTCGGCCTCAACCGCTCGACCATCCATGGCCACGAGCGCTCCAGCATTCGGCCATTCGGCCCAACTAATGCTCGGCCATTCTGCCTCAGCTTAAATCTCGATCGAACGATCTCACCTATATGTTTGATATTATGTATCTTACAGGTCACAAGGGACAATCAACCGAAGACCGAGCGATCTTACTCTATCAACTGATCAGCCTTATAACATAATCTATTTTTTATATTAATTTTCTAAATCTTGTAAATGCATTGGTTTGTTTGGCTACTCTTTTTCTCATTCTACAGTGTAGATAAGTACACCTTGCATACAAAAGCGGACACTAGAGAGTCGTACATGCTCAAGCACTCAAAACCGGGAAAACACTCTCAAACCTGGTAGATGTTCGCCCTAGAACACCCAGGTGCATTGAATAAAGGGATACACTCCCTCTGGTAGATGTTTGCCCTAGAACACCCAGAACATCAAAACTAGGGGACCATCCCCTAGCCTACCTTATGTTCGCCCAAGAACATCCAATTTTCAAGCATTCGGCCGTTCGGCCTCAAAGGTATTCGCCCTTTGGCTTCAACCGCTCGACCATTCATGGCCACGAGCGCTCGGCCATTCGACCCCACTGATGCTCGGCCATTCGGCCTTAACTGTTCGGCCATTCGGTCTCACTAACGTTCGGTCGCTAGGCCTCAACCCCGTCGGCCTCAATCGTTCGGCTTTCCGTGGCCTCGAGCGTCCAGCATTCGGCCTCACTGACATTCGGCCACTCGGCCTCTACCGCTCGGCCATTCGTGGCCTCAAGCGTTCCGGCATTGTACCTCATGGACGTTCGGTCTATAGCGCTCGGCCATACATGGTGTCACGTGTTCAAACATTCAATCGTTCCGCCATTCGGTCTCATTGTCGTTCGGCCTCAATCGTTCGGCTTTCCGTGGCCTCAAGCGTCCATCATTCGGCCTCACTGACATTCAGCCACTCGGCCTCTACCGCTCGGCCATCCGTGGCCTCAAGCGTTCCAGCATTCTGCCTCATTGACGTTCGGTCTCTAGCGCTTGGGCATGCATGGCACGTTCGGCCTCTAGTGCTCAGCCATGCATGGTCTCACGTGTTAAAACATTCAACCGTTCGGCCTTTTGCGACCTCAAGCTTTCCAACTTTTGGCCAATGGCCTCACATGTTGGTCCTTTGACCTCCACCGCTCAGTCATCCTTGGCCTCAGGTGTTAAAACGCTCAGCATAGGACAAAAAGAAAACCCATAAAACCCGCCGTTCAGTCCACAGATGAGCAACGACCGGAAACACGCTCCTTAACACAATGAATGCAACTTCCCTTAAACTCATAAGTCCTATAGTTACCACGTCCATAAAACAGAACGGTTAACTCGGACTTGGGGGGCATGTATCGTAGGATAAAATATCTTAGATATTTTAAACGGTTAAGATATTTATGAGTAACTAACCAGATTTTTAGGTAAGGTTATTTTTATTGGCCTATAAATACAATGACATGGCAAAAGTCCAAGTACGTTCCCTCTACGTTCCACTTATGCCAGAGGAACTCTAGATAATATTCTACAAGTGATAATATAATCACTTTCTTGAGAGCTGAGGCTTCATAACTCACATCTGACTTGAGTGTCGGAGTATCTTCGCAGGTACCTCCCCCTCCGTTGGCGAAAGAAGACGAGCGGTACGAGCTGAAGGAGCGCGTACGACAACAATGGAGGAGAAGAGAGCGCCCCAGACATTCAGAAGCAACAAAGACACACCGGACAACATTTACACCGAAACAATTATATATGCTTAAAATCCTTGTCTAATACTTGTTGGAAAAGTCAAATTAAAAGGGTTTAAAGTTATTAGATTTGAAGTCCTCAAGACTGACTCTGATTAGTTTGTATAAATTTTATAATAATGTATTAATTGAGATTTTACAGTGAGTGAAACAACATACTAAACAAATAATATATTTTATTAAAATAAGTTATAATTTATTTCTCAAAGAATTTAGTTATTATAATCGAGAACTTTTACGTTTTCGTTTGATTTGCTTATTTAGTATGACATTTTATTTTCTATTAACATGGTGACTAATAAATTACAATTTAAGTATGTATGAATTAATACTAACATAAATAAAATAAAATTGTTTTTTGAGATGTATAGAAGTTAAGGTTTCATATTTAGTACGAATATTGTTAAAAATATTGTACTTGATATAGATGTAGACTTTATCTTTTCAACAAAAATTCACTTTCATAGGAAATTAATAATAATTTGATAATTTGATGAGAATATAAGCAATTGGATGAAATAAATCTTTGAGCAATTAAGGACATTTGAAATTAATTTAATATTTTGTTGATTGGAGAAGTCAATGTCACTATATGATTATAATATGAGACATTGTTGTGGTTATGTTCAGTTTTTTTTTCTTGATAAATATGTTTTTCTTTCATGAAGTATTAAATTGGAAATTGTTTACAAATAAGAAATAGAGAAACATAGAGGAAAACCTTCACTAACCTTCATTTTTCCTCCCTTGCAAATAAAAAAACCACCCACTACTAATAAGCAAACGACAAACAGGATCTACATCCCCCAACCTTCATCCTCCTCCAAACAAATCAAAGTTTCAGAGACTATTTTCAATTTTATATAACACTTCAATAACCAAAAACATATTTTTCTCTTTTCTCATGATTATCTATATATTGATTTAAAAGATTTATTTTCTTTCGGAACAACTTTGTGTACTAACTTAATATCATCCATAAAAAATCTTAAGTCTACAATAGTAAAACTTATCATCCAAATGCATTAATTGCTTATAAATAGTTAAATATAGACTTGTCAATTTGATACATCTTATATAGTTTGATCCTAACACACGGTGGTTGGGACTAGAAAAAATCATAAGACCAAAAAGTCCCCGATTAAAAAGTTCATGAGGTCAAAATATTTATAAAAGTCTATGGAATCAAAATATCTATAAAAGTCTTATGGGTCAAGACCAACCCATTGGTCTTCTTTTTAGAATAAAATATTCATTTTGAATACAAGAAAAAATGAAACCAACTCTTAATTTGTTGCAAATCTAAGTATTCTTAATTCGTCAATGAGTTATATATAAACATTTTAATAAGACTAATATAGATTTTGTAAGATATTTCAATATATTTGGTTGCTTGTTTATGTAGGAAAATTATACACTAACTTGAAATTATTGACTCGCTAAACATATTTAATTTTTCTTAAATGACTAAACATATTTTTAAAGTATATAAAATAATCATTTAATTTTGTTATACAAAAAATTAATCTAGATTTAAATTAAAATTAAATAAGACATCTCAATTTGAAAGTTTAAAATAATGAATTTATGAATAATAAGTTTACAAATTTTTTTATTATATTGTTTTTTTTAATCTATGACTTAAATTTATACTTAAATTCTATCAATTATTTATTTTTCTTTAATAATATATATATATATATATATATTATTTAGTAATTATAAAAACTATAGTGTAAATTTTATTAAAATTAATCTAATATTCTCACATTTTGATTTCATCTTTTTTTTGTCATGTTTAGAATTTTATCACAATATGTACTATTTTATCACAATATGTACTATTTTATTAAATGCTATAAGTTTTCTTCTTTAAGAAATTGATAAAATTAATTAATAAATTATAGTCAATAACTGTATTAAATTATATATTATGTATTTTATTTAATAACATAATAATAAATATAATATAAAAATATGATTTAAATATAATAAAAAGACAACATATTAAACTATATAATAAAATATATAATTTTATATGTAAACATAAATGTTATTGTTTATGAGAGTTAACTAAAATTTTGTAATAAGACCAAATTCACCTTAAGCCTCACTATAACTCACTTGAGAGAGACTTTGGAAATTGGAATTTTTTTTTTCTTTTTACCTCCACTTGAAGGAACCTCCTAAAAGAGAGTTTTCAAGGATAGGTTAAGATTGATCAATAGACCATGATAAACTTGACACCTCTAATTAAATGTGACTAGAGCATAAGCTCAATGAAAATTTTCAAAATTGAAATTAATATAATCTTAAGCTCAATGAAAATTTTCAAAATTGAAATTAATATAATCTTAAGCTCATCAATGTCACAAAATGTTGAATTATTTAACGAATTTCTCGATTACAATTTTGTAAGAAAATAACCACATGGTAGTTTTATTATTAATGTTTTGCATCTGGAAGAAACAAGTTTTTGCCATAACTTTTTGTATTTTGTTTGTCTGCTATTAGTGAATATTAATAATGTAAGATGAGATGGATAGATGAGATAATAAATATAAGACGTCTTTTTAATTTTTCTTCAAATTGTAATAATGCTTGTTATTTAAAATTAAATTATTTCTATTACTTTTATTATTTATTGTTTTGGGATGAAAGATTGATGTCAACCTTCCAAAATCAAATAAGTTGTCCAAAGATCCAAAAGTTGTATTTAACTACAAATGATATCTACAAAAATATACTCCCATATTGAAGTTAACTTATCGTCGAAAGTGTTTACCATAAATATAAATTTCTTGTTTTCTTGTCTCAAACTTATATTTACAAATTTTGAAATTAACATTTCTTTATCTCAAACTTATATTTATAAATTTTAAAATTAACATTTGATTAACAATGACCTAACTACAATCCAATTGTAACCAATTACACTTTACCACAAAGTCAGTTGACATTAAAGTTAATTACCATTTACTAATCAGTTAAGTTTCCCAACCATTCCGTCCCGAAGGTGGCTTCCTCATAGATTTCAATGTGATCGATATACATTTATATACCAAATTAAGAAAAACTTATACAGATAGCCCTTATAACTTTGTTATGGGCCAACGGCTAATAACTAAAATCTAAAACACCAGTTCTATCAAACAGAGCAAAGAAACAGGTACTAACTATCAAAATGTACTAATTCGCATCAATAAATCGATGGGTATAGACACTGAATCAATGATTGACAGAACATGAACTAGCAGAAGTCCTCAACGTCTTTGGCAGACTCGGTTTCTGAAGAGTTAAGGGCTAGTGCCCACTGGTAACCTCTCCACACACCGCATCATTTGTATTGTGTGAAGTTCTTTTTTGCTCTGAAGACCCCCCACAAGTAGTATTTTTCTTGAAATCCTGTAAAACAAGAAATTCAATAGAATCACTATACAATTTCGTTTTACGAACAATAAATTTGGACTGTGCCATTGAAAAGAGTTCTATGAAATATAAATGACTCACTTCGGCATTGGATAGGGAGTAACACGGAAGGAAAAATTAGAAGATCTGCATTTTCAACCACAGCTCTTATGGCGAGGTCACCGGACATCATGTGATCAACCAGCTTGTCATAGGACCTCTCAACACTGTAAAAGTATGACAGATTTAATAGTTAATACTGAACTAAAGAGAGAAGAATGAGATCATGTTAGTTTATCTTTAAAATCACCTTTCAGTGTCAGGAAAGAAATAAAGAGCAATGCTATCATCATTTGGACCACAATTCATGAAGGACTTCGGCCACACCGCAGTTCTTGAGAGCAAGTCTGGGCAAAGAACATCAGGGAAAAGTTTTGTCTCCTCCAAAACTTTGGAACATGCTAAAGTGGACATATGGGCTAAAAGCCCAAGAACCGTATGAATACTAGGGCAGGAGAGGCGCAGACTTCCCCTATTGGCCAGAAATTTAACTTTAGACAACGGTTCATCATAGAAGCTAGAAAAACTATCCGCTTCTAAAAGGGTAAAAAACAAATTTCTTACCTCCAGACTGGATCTGCAATAGGATGTGGAACAGTCAGAATCATAGACCCCTCAGTATTATTAGCTTCATCTTTTGGAGCTGGTTGACACTCTTTCCCAAACTCTTCCTTTTCAGTGTTGTTACTGCATTGAGACAGCCCATGATGAGACAAGCTATTATTGTCAGATAACAGTGCCATTGTTTTAGCTTCCATATTTTGTAGCCCTTGCTTGTTCTTTACTCTCTCACTGCTATTTTGAGATGAAATATTTGCTGAGTTTAGAGAGACATTTTTTGCAGATGTATCTACTACCTCGGGCTCACAATCACAAAACCAATTAACATCAGCGGTAAAAATCACAGGCCCATCTAAACAATATCTGAAAAGGGTGTTGAGAAGTATAATGTCAATATATATGTATTTACGAACGTAAAACTATAACTTCAAGTACATACAAAATAAAAGCTTCCGGGGCTTGAAAGGAAGTTCATGATATTAATACAATTGTATCATACAATATACCACATGCATTTTGACACAGGTTCAAGATAAAAATACCATGCATGTGCATCACTTCAATATTCTATGGACTCAGCACCTAAAATGGGAATACTCCCTCCTTACTGTTGACAAAAAATTTAAGAATGTCCCTCTGGGACATCAGAAGTCACAACATCCGAGTCAAGCACAACAATAAAGATTGCTAAAAGTACATTTTGACATAAAAGTACCTATGAATGGCATAAACCTGACACTTCTTGCAAAAGACAAGTGTCTCTTGAAAGCCTACATCGCCACAATTAAGACAAACAGCCAACTGCAACAAAATTTGTACAGAATTTACTTCAATGATGTTTTACAAAAGCAAATGTAAATTTGAAAAGAAACACTTTCACCACAAATTACTGTAACAAATGCATGCAAGCAGAAACTAGTTGGTTTTTGTGTTAACAGAAAAGATTATCTCAAAATGATAATCAGAGTTATAAACTTGCCACATCTAGTGCATCAATATTCTTCATAAATAACATGATAAAAAGAATTGTAATTTATGTCATTTTATGAAGATGAGAGTTGAAACCTTAAAAGGTCTAATCCTTAAAACCCAACCCAACCACAGGTAAACCATCCAGAGGTTTTGATAACAACAAATATTCTAAGTGTTATGTACTTTATACTATCTGAACACTCTAATATATGTTCTTGTGACAGCTAAAGGTTACACTAAACCTTACAAAATCTTATATACTTGGTATAATTAGATCTGTAGAAAGTCTAATGGAGGATTTTATCCCCCCCGGGCAGATCATTCAACAAGTCTAAATTAATCATAATGGGCAGGTCACGCATAACCATCTTGTTACAGTAATAGTAATGCTCATAACTTAGTTCACTAACACCACGTTTCACATAGAGAAAACCTGAGACTGCTGAGTGGTCCCTGACTGATGCATGATAATATCCACCTTTTGTTCATGATTAGAACATCCATCCGCAGAGTGGCTGATAGCATGATGACATGAAGGAGAATTGAACTCTGCTAGAACTGATGGCACCAGCTGATTGTTTTTCTCATCAACACAATTATGGCTCTCAGAATCACTTGTGCGTTCTGATGACTGAGATTCTGTTTCAATATGTACAACATGTTCAATTTGAGGTTCAGAACTTGATCTTGCTGCTGTTGATGGCTGATAATTTGTTTTCAAAGTGAGATTATCAATCTCTGGAAATTCTTTGCTTCCTAACACAGATGTCTGTAAAACATGTTGAGTTTGAAGTTCAAAATTAGATGCCACGTCCAGGGATGGTGCAAATACCTGAGATGTCATAAACCCTTCTGATGGTACTATTGCCATTGTGGCAGAATCAGAACCCATATCTTCAGCTTGGATTTTAATATTAGAATCTGCAGGGGCATGTGATTGATCAGTCACTTCTAAATTTCGATATTTAATCTCATAATGCTCATTGCCCTCTAATACAGGTGCCTTCAATGATGAAATGTGTTGAACTTGTGGCTCAAGACTTGACTCCACTAAAAGTGTTGGTGCAATTATGTGAGATGCCACAGGCCCAGGCAGCGCTGCTAATGCTGGTACTGAGTTTTGTACAGGAAATTCTACAGATTTTAATTGGGAATTGATATTGACTTTTGATGATTCCATGGGTCTTCTTAACCCATTGTTCTTCTTTATGTGTTTACCTGTTTTGGCTCTTCTGCTCTTCCGCTCCGAAATACTAGCCTCAGAACTCATATTTGTTAACGTGTGCTGTTTTATTTCAGTTATCTGAACTGTCTTAGATTGAACTACCAAATTCTTATGAGAATTTGAAATTTTCCCATTTGAACTCCCTAATCTCTGTTGTAGTTTCAACTCTCTTTGATCTCTCAACATTCTTTGATGTCTCTTTCCTTTGTTATGTATTTCTAAAGTCTTTGTTCTGAAAGGGGGCAGTAGATGAACCTCACAAATTTTACAGTATCCCATTTTTGATGATTCTATTACTTTTGCTGCCGAATCAGAAGACAAAGCTTTAGGTTGGGTGTTAATATTTGAAGACGAAGCCGCATGTGGATGATTTCTTGTTTCTACAGTAGGATTTGGAATCTCATTACCTTCCCATACTTGTGTTTGAAGAGTTAAGATACGCTGATGTACAAATTTGAAACTTGATCCCTCTACAGGTAATGAGGTAATCACAGGAGATGTCACAGATGGGTGCGGTGCAGATACAGGAATTTGGATGGGAGATATTACAGAAGCTGACCGAGAATTAGTATCAAGTTTTGATGATTCCATGGGCCTTCTTGCTCCATCATTTGTCTTCATGTATTTACCAGTTTTGGCTCCATCGATCTTACGTTTGAAATTATAACTCTGTGCACTTGTGTCATCCCTGGGTTTCCCATGGGCTGGAACTTCAGGTTTAACCCCACCCTGTGTGCTAGTATTATTCCTAGGTTTCCCATCAGCCGGAACTTCAGGAGTAACCCCTTTATCTTTCCGCACATAATTCTTATGCTTGGCAGCAGTAGCTTCAGAAATCACTTTTATTTCTGCGCATCCATTTTCCCCAGATTTCAGAATTCTCTTAGGTTGACCTGCTAAATCCACTTGAGAATTTGGAATCTGCCCATTTGATATTCTTCGTGTATCAGTTTCCTCGCGTAGCTTCAACATTCTTTGATGTTTCTTTCCAAGATTATGTTCTTCAATACTTTTGTAACCAGACAACTTAACATCACAAATTTTACAATTTAGCCTTGGTTGTGGCCGGTGTAATGGTCCAAGAGCAGGAATAGTTGGTTCAGGAGTATGATGAGGCACATATTTACCACCAGCAGAGTGCAAATCCCAACCATTACGAGGTACATATGTACCACCACCATGGTGGAAATCCCTACCATGATGAGGAACTTGACCATAGTAGTTAAACTGGCTCTGACCCCAATCTCTAAATGATATATCGTCCCAGTTATTTCCATATGGAAACCTCCCATTCTGCAAATAAACATTCAAACATAAAGCAGTTAAATTGATATTTGCTAAAGCATTCAAGTATGAAATTATGAAAATTAGAGACAATACACAAACATTCTTAGGTCACCTGTTAGGACATGGAAGGTATATGAGAGGAGAAAAGTGAGGAAGAGTACTTAACTGCTAAACAGTTAAGTGGGGCGAGAAAAGGGTCTTTATAAAAGGACCTCTTTTATTGTTTTCAGTAGACAGTTTTGACCTTTGAATTGTAGACCAGTTCAGACCTGATGAAGGAGGTTAAGCTCCTGGATTCTTTTCCCAGTTTGTATTCTTGATTCTTTGATGTGAATACAGTTCGTTTCATTACCATTTCTTGTTGTGAGTTTTACTAAAGTGTGTGAGTGAGGTAGAGAGTTAGGTTTATTACCCAAATTCCTAACAAAGTGGTCCGACCTGCCGGATCTGTTTGAGGGAGAGCGCGAACGATGGAGGGAAGAATGAATGTCGTTGAGGGACAAATGGAGCATGTGGAGATGGCCGTAGATGGGATGAAGGCGGAATTAGCGGTGAATAGACAAGAATCCATAGCGATGCGCAAAGACCTCTAAGAACTTATGAGGTTGATGGGTGCACGCACCAAACCCGCCGATGAGAAAGCTGACGGAAGCCAAAGTTCAGTCAAGGACAATCGGAGGGACCGACGCGACGACGTAGATGGAGAAAGAGATGGGGAGCGTTCAGAGAACCAACCCAATTGGAGGCGAAGGGTGGAGTTACCCACTTTTGAAGGACCCGATCCTTTGAACTGGATTAACAGGACCGAAAAATTCTTTGAGATACAGAAGGTGGGGGAGGCTGAGAAGATCGAACTGACCCATATTAGCATGGAAGGAAGCGTCGGTCATTGGTTTAAGTTCTAGAAGGATAAGGCAACCGATCGGTCGTGGGAGGGACTCAAGGAAGCGTTGTTGATTCGGTTTGAGAGTCGCCACCGAGGTGGCATTTTGAGAGGATGGCGGCGATCAGGCAAACAACAACCGTGGAAGAATACATGAGAGAATTTGAAGCACTGGCCGGGCAGACGAAGGTGTTCTCGAATGACCAGCTGCTGGGATACTTTCTGGCGAGCCTACGGGAGGATTTATGATGCCAAATTAGACCACACAACCCACGTAATTTGATGACGGCGATGAAACTAACGCGAGAAGTTGAGGAGGCCCTACGCGGGTTAGGTTTGATGGGTTGGACGGCATCCAAGAATCCCCCATCATGGGGGCGAACGACAGGAGGAGCGGTGGTGGTAAGAACCAAACCGCCGAGGAGCAATCCGGGAAGAACGACCCCGATCGAGAGTGTCGGGTTAGTAAGACGTGACAGCGCAATGGGAAGCGGTCCGGTGAGAGGCGGAACTCACGGAGGAATTGATAACCGAGGACGGAGTTCAAGAAACCTGCCCTTCCCTGAGTTTCTGAAACGCAGAGAAGAAGAGAGGTGTTTTCGATGTGGGGGGCCTTTTAGCCCGGGGCACCAGTGCCCTGAGAGAAGTTTATGGGTGGTGCTATTGGCGAAAGATGAAGAAGGGGATGTCGAAGGGGAAGAGGTCGAAGTGGAGCCACAACGAATGGAGCTATCGACTTTTTCAGCCAGCGGATTTGCAAATGGAGGGGCCATCTTGCTGGCCAACCAAGGTATTGGATAGAAGGATCCAACAGCAAGGGGAGGACAAGCGGGAGCAGGTTCTAGTTGAATGGCAAGCAGGGGTGGATAGTGCAACTTGGGAGGATCGAATGGTGATGCAAGATCAGTTTCCTGATTTCAACCTTGGGGACAAGGTTGATTCTCAGGGGGGAATAATGTTAGGACATGGAAGGTATATGAGAGGAGAAAAGTGAGAAAGAGTACTTAACTGCTAAACAATTAAGTGGGGCGGGAAAAGAGTCTTTATAAAAGGACCTCTATTATTGTTTTCAGTAAACAGTTTTGACCTTTGAATTGTAGACCAGTTCAGACCTGGTGAAGGAGGTTAAGCTCCTGGATTCTTTTCCCAGTTGTATTCTTGATTCTTTGATATGAATACAGTTCGTTTCATTACCATTTCTTGTTGTGAGTTTTACTGAAGTGTGCGAGTAAGGTAGAGAGTTAGGTTTCTTACCCAGATTCCTAACATCACCACAGATTTAGTAGCCAGACAGAACACACTAATTACATCATCACCTGGAGTTGCTTGCAATAAGGATCAAGCCATTGAACCATTGGACCAATCCAACAACTCAACCAGACTAAATCAAACAAAACATATTAGACTTTCAACCAAATCTCAGTTTTGAAAACATTCAGTTTCAATAAGAAAAAAGGTTGAAAAAAATTATCATAATCGCCTTAATTGGGGTCCCAACAATAACACTGTAAAATTTACCAACATGTTTATTTATATATCACTTTAGATAAATTTGGTGTTGCATAAATTTTATAAAATGAAACACGTGGTAGCACAATCACTTCACTATTTCTATCGAGACGGAAAAAACTGTCCAGGCTTATCAATGTTAATTACCCAACAATATACATGTTTCTAGCCTCTCATACATCATAAACAAGTGGTTCTAAAATTCAGCACATGTCACAATTAAAAAAATATACACATCCTAAGCCAAACCAAATATAACTTCTAACTAGCATCATACACCCGTCAACTCTCCAAACAAAATGCTCCTCCC
Organism: Vigna hirtella; assembly: GCA_027742795.1. Lineage (NCBI taxonomy): Eukaryota > Viridiplantae > Streptophyta > Magnoliopsida > Fabales > Fabaceae > Vigna > Vigna hirtella. Next base: position 1,019,475 of record JAHCHA010013439.1, read on the forward strand.
TGACTAATCTGCTATGAATGTAAAACTCTAGACATGGTTGATACGGCATTCAGAAATTGTGAAAATTCTAACAAATTTAAAATGCTTCATAACAAATTTAAAATGCTCTAGACAAGTGTTTATAGAACAGTTGCTACCAAACTAAAACTCTTGATATGTTCCTCTACACCCACCATAGTAATCCTCTTCCTCATAGTGTTATGAAGGGCCAATTTTGCAAGGAAAACAACAATCTCCAAGGCACAAACCTCCTCGGTCATTTTTTTATTAAAAAAAAATTCAAATATTCAAAGGTTAAATATATTTTTAGTTCCTAAACTTGGATACAAATTGAAATTCGTCACTTTTCTCTCTCCCATGAATGGTTCTTTTAACCCAATTTTAACCTTTTTTACATGTTAAACAATGTTTCATATTGACATTTGAACCGGAACGTATCAAATGGTATAAGCAACTCAAATGTCAACATGGAACATCATTTAACATGTAAAAAAATTAACATTGTTAAGTTAAAAGGATTATATCCATTCATTTTTAAAGTTTGAGGATCAAAATGTATCTAAGTTTGAGATAGGAAAGAATTCCAATTTCACATTTAAGTTTAGAAACTAAAAACATAGTTAACCCAATATTTAACCACCAATATTTATCTCATACTGTCCAAAAAAAGTGCTTTGGCTATGCCCACCCAGCCCAAGATGAGACAAATATTTACACCAGCCTTGCATCTTAGCAATGTTATCGATTGTGGATCATGAAAATATATATGTATAAAATATATATGTATAACATTTATATAACAAGAAGTCTCTTAGCGGTTGAAATATAAAATATATACATCAACTATATATGTATAACATTTATGTTGTATGCAAATAAAAATAAAAATGCATAAACATTTTTAATAGAGATAACACGCAGGATGCATGCGACAACCACGATACCATAGCAGCTGCAATAGTGAACACAATAGCAATGGTGGATCAAGGACTTCCTCGATGTAATGGCTCTATAGTGCCGCTATAATGGCTACTCAACAAAACGGCTTCCTATAAACACTAGGCTCATATAACAATATACAATTTATCAGTGTCCACTTAACAAACTACACATGACATCACAAAGCACAGTGCTAATTCTACAAATATATCAAATTGATCTCCACAGTTGTGAACAAATTTTTAAAATGTCTTGAAAAGAAAAAAAAACAAAAACAAGAACGACACAAGAAATTGTTAAAACAAAGCTATATCATATATTGACCTCTTCCATCCCATTTCCACACCCTTTTTCTGCCAAATCTTGTCTACATTTTTAATAAATCAATTGTCAATTCCATCTCTTTCACGCCCTTCCTCTGTTCTTTCGTTCATTATATGTCCTCCAAGCCCCCACAAAATGGGGTAACATTAACTATTTTCCCATAAAAGAAAAAATTTGAAGGAATTCTACCACACACCAAACACCTATCAAACCATGTAGCATGGAAATTCAAAACTACACACCCACAAAAGCAATTTTTCAAAGCCGACACAGTAATAAAAAGTCTATGAGCGCACAAGCAAAAGGATGGGAAAAACCAAGGGGAAAATAAAAGTACGAAAATAAATAAATGAAAAAACAAACTAACCATGTTATCAATTTTTCAAGAACGACGATGCGAAGAATATTGCAGAAAGAGTGGAATCAGAGGGCAATAACAGAGAGTATCAAGTAGAAGCAACGCGTTCAGGATTTGCAAGGCGCCAAAATTCGAAGAGAAGAAACTGGGAAGTGAAAAGGAAAGTTAAGCCGTCGTTCTTGTGCACAGTGGTTTAGAAGAGTTGAGAATTTTAAAAAACAGTGAAATTATTAGGATTATTAGAAAATGAAAAAGAACCTTGTTACTTATTTTATACTCTCATTTAACAATCTTAAATATTAATATTTTATTTTACAATTATTTATATCTTGTTATTAATTAAATATAATATTTTATTATTAAAATATTGTATTACACCATCATTTAACAATCTTAAATAGTATTATTTTATTTGCCTTTTTTTATCTTTTATTTTATTAATTAAATATAACATTTTATTATTAAAAGGGAGCTAATTTAAAATTCGGAAAATCAAAATTTTATTAAATTAATTTGGCATTTACTTAGAAAATTTGATTCAATAACCAAACTTAAGATACTGTATGTTCTGTATTTTTACAAATGCTTGGATACATATTATTTGTAAACGAACCTAGAATATATTTAAAAGATCCTTTTAAAATTGTATATAAATGAGCTAACGGAAATTCAGAAAACAAAAATTTTATTAGATTAGATCTGATAAAATAGCATATGTATATTTACATTTTGATTATATTAAAATAAATACATGATTTTATAATTTTAATGAGTAGTTAATTAAAAAATAGAAAAATAATATAATTTAATATATATATATATATATATAATTTTGTAAAAATAACATTATTTCAAATAAATTTTAATTATTTTAAAATAAAAATAAAGTTACTCATTTATTTATTTTATAATAAATAAATAAGGTATTATTTTATTAAAAGAAAAAATTATTCAAATATCACATCAAAAAGTTATAAAATATCTTTATCTTTTTTTATATGTACGTAATAGTAAAATAAAAAAAATAAATTTTAAATTACTCTTAATCAAATATATATTGTATATTTGAGTGGCTATAACTTTTATATTCCTCAATTCAATCTACCATCAAGTAATGATGGAATTTTAATTATTTTAACCAATTTATCTCTGCAAAAATTGTTTAATTTTTAATCAGTCGATTTTGTCATGGTTTGAATTGACGTGATCTTTATTTTATATTATCATTATTTAATATTTCAAAAATAAAGATGTTGTATTTAAAGTTTAAATCTATCATAAATTCAATTATTTTTAATTTTAATTATATCTATTAAAAATTTGAGTGTTTAAATCTTTTATATTTATTATAATGATTTGATTTTCTAGTTCAAGTACTGCACTATGAATATGAATACGAATATAAACGAAATTATAATTATTTTTACTCTAATATTTAATTTAAGAAAATAAAGTAATGTCATCGTTACCGATTTAGGGATGAAAATATACAATCACACGAAGTGAACAAGTAAAATTAGAGAATTACCATGAAGCATATTTCACCAAATTACTTCAGTATTTTGTAGATTTTCCATAATTATTGTGTAAATGGAAATTTACGTGCTTAATGGAACATATCGATTTTCATACAGGTTATTAAAAATCGATAAAATTCAAAATTTATCCTAGCACAGAAATGGAAACGTACTTAAATAAAACCTTATCCAATTACATTATTTTAAATAATAAAATAATAAATGAAATCTTAACTTGTAACACAAAATAGCTTTAAATGAATCCTAAGGTTATTCTCATCCTCTCTCGAGTCAATCATATCTCTAGAATATTGGTAATATTATTTTTTCACGTATAACACATTATACGATCATCACCGATAATTTCATTCACAAACACAAACATATATGGGATAAGCTACTGATAAAACAATCATAACAACAAGATACACACATACTAATTATATCAACAATAATCAAACACATAAGAAGATACATATCTTCTAATTATACTAACCATAATCAAACACACAATAACATCTCTAACCCTTGATGTCATCACTAACATCTCACACATAGACCCTTGGTCTATCTACTCATTAGCACTCATGCTAACTACTTACTATAACTATTATAGTAACACCACTATCAACATAATATAACATGGAGCATCTCAAGTACCATGATCATCATCATAGATACACCACCATCATGACTATCACAATCATGAACAACACCATGAGCATCACCATACCATAATATCATAGTGAAAAAAATCCATCTCCCTCTTATACCCTACCTCACTGATTGTAGCCGCTCCTAGAGTCCACCTGTAGCCTCCGCTACAGGACATATGTAATCTCTCCTATAGATCATCTCCTTCCAATGCACACAAGGCAAAAGGAAACACATATCCGCATATAGAACCAAGATTTACGAGGTACAACAAGTAGACTTATCATCAACTCTCATGCTCATCAATCAGATACTCAGGTACATCCCAACACTCACTCATGCTTCACTCTCAACCACAAGTCAAACTGACCCTAAACATAACCACTAACCTCAATCTCTGATTGTCATCATGTTCCACAGCTCCTTAGGCTTGGTTCACATCCATTCTTCATCAAATTTGTCATTTTTTACCAAAAAACATTGTGATAATCGATTTTCACTTAAGATAATCGATTGTCTTAGTGAAATTTCCCTAAAAACATCATGAAGGAAGGGATAATCGATTATTATCCCAGATAATCGATTATTCCTAAAACCATACTTAAAACCAATACTTAGATAATCAATTATAACTAATGATAATCAATTATTTCTGAATCGAAACACATCCTAGACATGATTCAAGAATTCAAACATACATATGTCAACCCTAGATCACGTGGAAATGTAGTTAACACATCATACATGCATTCAAGCATCACATGCACATGTAAACATACTCAAACACATGTACATCACTTGAATCATCTAGATCCAATCATTAACATGTTATACCCCTAGTAATAGGGTACAAAAGAGTCTCCGATAAAAACACCAAATAGGATTTTCAACCAGTCACAGTAACTAAGCTTAATGCTTACAAATGAGAACCAAGAAAATGAAAAATTTCCAAAATAGAGCTGCTGATGTGAGGCTATTTTCTTCCAAACTAGATATCTGATTAATAATCCGAACGGTTAGAATGAAAAACTATACGTTTGGAACCCACTGTCCAAAAATCAACTCAATCCAATGATAAACAACTTCACAACGATGAAAACACCAGGGCAGATTTTATGAAATTCTCCAAAACAGAGCTTCTGATGCGAGGTTGTTTTCTCCCAAACTAGATCTTTGATTGACGATCCCAACGGTCAAAATAAAGAACCATACGTCTGGAACCCACTGTCCAAAAATCATCCTATCCAACGGTGAACAACTTCATTAACACCAGTGCAGGTTTTATTATATGCGAGAATGACTTCTTCTCTTCCTTTCTCACTTGGCTTTTCCCTCTCTTCAAATGATTCTAATGTGCCTTACTAATCTGACTCGTCTCCACTAAAACAAAGTGAGAGATAATGGTCCACATTATTTATCCTATTCTCCACATAGGAAGGGAACCCAATAACCTAATCCTTACAACATATATTTGCATGAAAACCCCCAAGCATCATAATTTTGTTCTCCCTTAATATCAAACCCTTTGTTCGGATAACCCAACAAAACATACATAATACATTCATAGGAAAAACTCATCACAAATATTACATAAATCTCATGCTCATTCATACACAAACTCTTACCCAACAATAACCACATATAATTATAATCATATACACATGTATCAAAACAAGGATTACCAATGAGGATAATTAAGAACACATATAACATACAACAATCAACAAACGAATATAAGCTTCCACATACTTTGGCCAATCATATGGCTTTATCTAAAATCCTAAAACATCACCAATCTTCCTTTACACTAAGACTTTCCCGTCTCTCTCTCTTCTTCTCCCAAAACGCCAATCTCCTATCTTCCTCTGTTTTCTCTATTTGATTTAGAATTTCTAGGATTTCTAAACACCAAATCACCCCTTAATTAATTTCTACATCAATTAAATAAAGGTAAAATACCCTTCTTCTCCAAGGCAAAAATATAAAAATAAAGAAATAACATAACAATTATGTTCTAACAAAAATATACACTCAAGAACACTAATTTCCAAACAAAAACTCAAAATCTCAAAACTACTTTATTTTTAAAACCCTTATTTTCCTAGATATTACACTTAATATCTGTTTATATTTATTTTATAATAATAAAATTTAATTTTTTTGTTATAATGACTAGTAAAGTAAAAATAATATTAATTAATTAAAAATTCAAAAGAATAATTATAAAAATAAATAATTTTTGTAATCTTGTTTTTAAATATTTTTATTTATTTTTATAAGTATTTATTTTATTATAAGTAATTATTTGGCTTAATTGCTTACTTGGTCTTTATGTTAAGTGGATTTTTTCAGGTTAGTACTCGATTTTAAAAGTATATACATTGGGTCCCAAATTTGTAAAAAATGTATGAATCACATCACTTCCCTTAAATTGGCAGAAACGGAATTAACTATGTGGTGACGTGACTATGAAATCAGTAGTGTTTCTTCTCTCTCATCTGCGTTTCCTGACATATCCCAACTTTTTCTCTCTCTTCTATACAAACTAACTTTAATTTTATAAAGTCAATTTTATTTTTTCTTAAAAACATTTCGTCCTGATTAATGTTACATCCTTAGTATATTTTATTTTAGTTTCGAGTCAAGTATGATAATACTTATGACTATTTGATTTGAAAAAAAATTCAATTTGTTATTTATTATGTTAATAGTTGGATACCAAATTAAAATTATCTATAAAATTTTAAAAAACATACGAATATTTATGGATATTTAAATTTTAGTATAGATTTTTAAAATACAATTTTAAAAAGTTTCCAAAAAATATAAAATTTAATATAATTTAAATTAAAAATGCATTAGTTTTAATTATAATTATAATTAAATATAATGTAATAAAATTTAAATTTAATATTTTCATTAACGGATGTAAAAATAATAATATAATATTTACATCAAACTTCTTTATAAATAAATATTAAAATACGTATTATTTATTATTTATAAATACTAAATATTCACATATTTTATCTACCGTACTTATTACATTAGTATTTTTATCATTCCATTATGAAAGTGACAAAGGATAAAGAAAAGTAATTAAATTTTTTTAATTTATATTTTATTTAATATTTGCTAAGTATTTTTATCATTCCATCATGAAAGTGACAAAGGATAAAGAAAAGTAATTAAAATTTTTTAATTTATTTTTTATTTAATATTTGCTAAGTCATTTTTAATATAGTGGCTTGTAAATGTTAATTTAAAAAAAAAAAACTAAACGATGTTCTATGATAAAGTCTTCCATTAGAGTATCTAAGGTTAATTTGCTTTGCTGCTGCAACTTACATCTTTAAACAACTTTTTTTAAAACATTTTATCCTACAAAGGAAAATATTTTAAACATTAACATTTAAGTTAATTGTAAAATTTATAAAAATAAATAGCAATTTTAATATTAATGTCAAATTTTTGTGTAAAATATTTAAATTTATCTGACATGTAATATCACGAAATTAGATTAAGAAGTTTATTTAAACAAGTGAATAATATAAGAAAGTTCGTTTTTTTTTTAATAATCTAATAGCATGTAATCACCACCATTAACTCTTTTCTATAATATGTCATTTACTCGATATCACTGTATTAAAAACTAAACAATACATTAAATATATTAATTTAGTATTTAATATATTTTATTAAATGTTTTAAATTTTAATTAATTATGAAATAGTTTTTGTGTTTTCAGTTGATTACGTTATTATTAAATTTCTTTTTTGTCTTGGTTAGCATTTATCACTTGCATGATGTAAAAAATAATTTAAATTTTAAATCACCTGCATGATGTAAAAAATAATTTAAATTTTAAATAACATATTTTAAAGTGAAAAAGAGAATCAATAATCTCATTATCGTTTTTAGATTTTTTTAATGTTAAGTAATATAAGGAAGGTACTTGATGTCGATTGTAGAACATAAAAATAAAAGGTTTATGTAAAAATAAAAGGAAAATAGAACAAATAAATGAAAATATAATTAAAATATTTTAACGGCATGAAAAAGAAGAAGAGCAACTTAGACTGGTTACCTAAACAAAACTGAATTATTTAATACTATAGAAGTAAATGACAATCTGTAATATAAAAAAGATATAGAAGAGAGAGGAAAAGCTGGGATATGACAGAAAAAACAAAGGAGAGAGAAGAAACAATATTAATTTTATAGCCACGTCAGCACATCGTTTCTACCAATTTAAGGAAAGGGACATGATTCATACATTTTTTACAATTTTGGAATCCAATGTATGTACTTTTAAAACGGGGTACTAAACTGAAAAAAATCACTTAACATAGGGACCAAGTAAGCAATTAAGCCTAATTATTTTAATTTTGATGATTATTTAGATTTTTTAAGTGAGATTATTATGATACTTACATTCTTCTGTGTAACATCCCATTTTAATAGTATAATACTACAAAACTAAAACGTTACAAAGATGATGATAGAACAATTATATAAAACTAAAGCTTCCACAAAGACAAGATCTACACTTGTAGAACCATTTGACTTGCAATATGTTTTACTCTCACCTCTCGCTTGAGCAACTCAAAATAACTTTCCCTAAGATCATACCATATAGGAGATCATCGCAAAAGAGAAAACAACACATAGATAGACAACAAAAAGCAAGGGTAAGCTAATGGTAAAACAATTAATCTTAATCAAATAAAATTCCATCATACATTATTTTACACAAACAAAATAAATATTCTTCTTAAACCTGCCACATACTTAGACTTGACCATCCGGATATATAATATAAATGTCAAATTACGATGGTTCCTACACTTGTAGTAGTAATACGGTTGGCTCAATCCAAGCTACCACACAAGGTTAATCCTTACAAAAGTCTTTGGCCAAGGTAAAGTCCCTAGACTAGGACTTCATACTACTCTCCACGACATAACCATTCATCTCTACTTAAGATTGCGGTTATTGAGAGCATCAGGATAAACTCCCAACTTAACTCTGACAATACTAACAACACTATAGGACACCCCTATGCAACCCCTCCATAAAGATCATGGAATTACGTCCATCAATACCATTCACATTATTAATCACTTATTCATCATCATCATATATCTCACATACATATACATATATATACATATACATATATATATATATATATATATATATATACACACACACACTTCTTATAACATATCAAAACTCATATAAAACCATTTTAAATTCATCAAGGAAACCAAAACAGTGCATCAGAAAACACAAGACAAAACCAAGACTTAAAAACCCAGTGGCGCTTCGAGGGTGATCAAGGGCACTCGAGCGAGTTCTTCATGGAAAAAGAGGGACTCAGGGGGCGTTCAAGCCCAAAGTGGGTGCAAAAAGGGAGCTTAGGGGGCACTCAAGTCCCATGACAACAAACAACACACTTCGAAACTTGCCTTTGATGCACTTGAGCTTTGTTCTAATGATCAAATACATTCCTTACACCCTATAATCGATGAAAATCACATTTAAAATTAAAGAAAAGTACTCCTTTAATCATTAGACTCAAAACTAGGTGCACTCATTCATTTGATAACTCCAAAAGTGCAAAACTCGGATTTACACCTTCTACACCTTGTTTTCACAACCTAACAACTTGAACAAGTCCTAATAGACTCAAACACAAATTAAAAACCATCACCTTTAGCCCAAACCTTCTAATTCAAAATCACACTACTGCAAACCTCAAATTTTGCATTTAAAACTATCCAAAACACCAATAACGAACTATCCCTTAGTGTTAGGTCAAATTTCAACTAATTCCTACTTCTATCAAGTCTTAAATAAGATATACTCAAACCTGAAACATAAAGTTTCTAAATCAAAATCCTATCTCACAAATTTGCCTATTAAAACCTCTATTTTCAACCACAAAACCTATGTATTTGATAGCTCCTTACTCCTTACCCTAACATCCAATTCCAATCATCAGATACAAATTAATAACATACAATTCATACATTTAATAATCATCAAAATCACATCACGTCAAACATTACATCAACATACCATAAACTAACATCATGCAAACACAATAAATACTATAACATATATCACAATTTCAATTAAATCATACTATCATCCAAATAATCACAAAGTATACTTATAAATTAACAGTTAGTAATAAACACTAGCTTCCATTACCTTTTAGGAGCTCAAACCAGCTTCTAGAGAACCCTACTTTGCTCTCTCAGTTCAAAGAGACCAAAGAACACCTATAGACAACGAAAACATGATCGGGGTACACCATTAGAACCATTGATCAGTAGAGAATTGAAGGAAAGGCTCGAATCATACATCCGATAAAGAGAAACCTTACATGCATTGAAGAACATGAAACCAGAGAAAAAGTAAAAAGCTGACTTATTCTATTTGAGAAACTGATTGGGTAGACTTGAAGATCTCACCGTGAGGATCACACAGGCGGTCTCTGATCATCAAACAGATGAATAGGGTACAAGAACTCTTAGAGAGAAGGCAGGAGACTCTAGAAAAGTGGTTTCAAGAGAGATTGTATGTTTTAAAATAATGAAACTCGTTTATAAGAAAACTATTTCTAATAAAACCATTTAATATTAAAATAATTTAGTCTCCCTATTTTTACACTACCACCATTTCTAAAATGTCATTTTCTAGGTCTTCACATTCTCCCCAACAAGAAAAATTTTCGTCCTCGAAAATTCACTGATCAAGTAGAACAAAAACCTATTCTCCTCATTTTCTCTATCATAACCACGTAACTTAACCTCTGACATGAAAACCTTGCCTCTGTGTTAAAATACTCTAATGTTCACTGGTGTAGATTGGTCTAGCCATTATTCTCCAAAGAAATTCTCCCTCTAAACCTTAGTTTTGAAGGATCATTCTTCCACATGATCGACCAAACAACATCTACCAAACTGAAAACCTACCCATCTATCTTCCACTGCCTCTTGTGAATTTCTTCTAAAACTTTCCACTAGCCTTGACTTTAGATCAACCTTTGACTGATCTCCCTTGACCTTCTTTTGATTCCTCTAAGAAACACCCTACAACTGACTTGATTACTCATGACTTCAAACTTAACTACCAACTGTTATGCTCTTGATCCCTTTAAACACACCCATTCTAATGATTCCACATTGCTTTACTTATCTCCATTGAGTAACATAGTTTCCAACTATGCTATCCCATTATTAAGGTATAATTCTCCATCTTCACTTCTTTAACCCACCAACTGGATCCATTTTCATTTCTTGACCATTAGCTCGTAAACACGCATAAATATATATCCTTCACTACTTGAAATCTCTAGCTTGATCAATACCTAGCCATTTTATGATACATTTCAAATTAAGATTGTCCAAACTGCCTTTTCCCAACTATTTTAAGAAAGTCACTAGTTATAGTTTTTCAACTATACTAATGAAATCTTTTTACAACTTTACCTCAGACCCTACTCTTCCTAGTCTTAAACCAACTCTTACTCAATCCATACCAAACCAAGAACTTGAATCTTCTTTTTCTTTCTAATCATAGTTAATACTTCCTCACCTCAAGATTCTAACCTCACTTGAAACCAAAACTCAGTTAATTTTCTTTGTCTCCTTGACCCACTTTCCCTGTTCAACATCCTATAACTCTTTATCACTTCAAATATGACACTACAGCTTGAAACTGTAGACTCACTTTATCCTCTCTATCTCATACCTATTTTCCCATTAATAATCTCATTTCTAGCTTTTGAAGGCATTGAACACTCCCAATCTACCCTCAAATAACAACATCACTACCTTCTTAAAGAAGTTCACTCTTCACAAACCACCAATCCATGATTATGAAAACTCTTCACACATGCCACTTATTGATAAGAACATGCCCACTATCATCCGTTGCGCTACTCTGATTCCCATACTTCCTTATGAATCGTTTTTATTGAGAAGGACATTTTCTTCATAACAACTAGAACCTGATAACTAACACCTGTGAAAAACCTTCTTAAAAACTTCTATGATCTTACAAAAACTCTGAGAATTATTCTTTTCTATGATAACCTTGTCATTTTGTTTTCTTAAAACTGTTTCTATTCCTAGAAAATGGACATGTTAAAAGCCACTCCTAGTAGCCCATACTTATACTAAACGGTTTCAATCTGTCCTATACTTTTCTTTTGAGAAATATCAAACTTGTAGTTTTTCTTACGATTACACTGAGTTCAAACCACGACTTCTTCAACCAACCCATCACCCGCCTCTTATACTCCACACCTTCCACAGGAATTACAAAAAAAAAAGAAATTGTTACCACTATCTCTGTTTCAACACCACCAAAAACCCTTACACCACACAAAACCTGATCTTCTCTTCTTCACATATCCATGTTAAACTCTTTTGGTTCTCACAACCCTTTTTCTCCACTTTCTAACTTGATCCACAATTGATGTATAACCACTAACCTTCCTTCTTGAAACATGAAACTTCTCTAGAAGACCATAAACCACTAGAGAACGATTTGAAAACAACCAAACCTCCCTTGTGATCACACCCTAAACTTATGAAAGAACAACATCGTCTCTTCTTCACTAGTGTTTATCAGACATCCTGGATTCCCATAACACCAATTCTCATCTTTTGTTTAATCCCCACTTAATGTACCACCATTGTTTTCTTTCCCATAAAACTAGAAATACTTTTGAAAGATCAAAATCCATTAGAACAAGACTTATAGACGACCCATTATCTCATAAGGTTAAGCTTCAACCTGCTAAGAGTTTACTCCACATAAACCTCCAATTTAAGCACTTTGATCACCTCGTCAAATGCCACATAACTTAGAAATCTTCATGGAACATCTACCACAACAAACCTTATCAACTTACCCTCAAACTTTCTTCAAGAATTTACCTTTTCAAATCTTAACCTTAGGAACACAATCCCTTCATATGAACCTTTGAACCATAGAGTACCATTAACCCGCAACACTAACTCTCTGACCTGATCCGAACCCACAGACTCATTGTATTCTGTAACACAACATCCAACAACTACTTCTCTTTTGATTAAACTCAACTGATCACTCAACACCCCCACATAACTACAACCGATGAAAATTGACTCTAACACAACCTGCAACTTCATATCTTTGAACATCTCTACCAACCTAAACTCCTTGACCATTCTAGATAACCACTTCAGTAACTTATATTGTAGACACCCCCTTTTTATCTATTTCAAAACCTTTCTTCTCCTTTTCTCATTCATAGTGCTCTTAATTCTCTAACCTTACCTTTACTTACACAATTAACACTTTGATGTGCTTCTTCCTTTGTTACTTGAAGTTTTTTATCTCAGCCCATGGTCAAACCTTTCTTCTATAAGAACCATTAATCTTATAACATCATTCTAAACTTGAGTCTACAGTATCTACTTGTTGATAAAACTTAACCATCTCTTTCTGATTAGATACTTAACTTAAGACCTTTACAATACTTATTTTTCTCAAAGACTTTATTTTCTTTCAACTTAGAAACTCGACCCTACACAACTACTCAACTTCTTCTTAACCTTATTCTTTTTTTTATAAAGATTGTTTCCCCTTGGCCCACTTCAAAATTCTTATTTATTTCTTAGACTTAACCTTAAACTTTCCACTACTCGTCTTCTTCAAATCTCAATATCGCTGATGTATTGAACCATGTTGCCTCCTCAAACATTGCCATGCCAGTGCACACCAACACCTCCACTTCTTCTGACCTCTAACATTATTGGTATCCAAAACTAAGTTGATTTCTCAAACCTTACTATACTAATGCTTACGACAAAACTCCTCTTATTCTGACCTTTAAACTCAGTTCTTCTTATTATATCTGATTCTCTTGACTTTGTTCTTGAAAACTCCCTTATAGAAAACATTACTTATGAACTCCAACATCTTAATCCATCCTTTGAACTCAAAAGTCCTAGTGTTCAAACACCTTATCTTCGAGGCAAGAATTTTTCTTAAAGGCTTTAACGAATTCTAAATAAAGGCTTTAATAAGATGAGCGTCACTATAAACATCAACCTTTCTTTTCCAAAACCTTCAGAGTTAAGAAAGGAAAATCATCTTTGATATCAAGCCATGAGTGTGCACCCTCATTAGCTTTTAATTTTCTAGAATTAAGATAGAATAGTATAAATAGGATAAAAATAGGTTTTTGATAGAAATAATGTTAATTTTCCCTTTTTAGTAACATAAATAGGTATTTTCCCATTTAGTAAAAATAAATAAAAACTTCTTTTTGCTTTTATAGGCTTTTAATTTGGTCAAAATAGGAGTTGGGCTGGTAATGGCTGGCTAATGATATCTTGGTTGAATTGAGATGGTCCATTATGGAGCTGGAAGTGCAATGTTTTGGGTTGAAGCTTAAGCTTAATGACGCTGCGCGTTGCTCCCTCCACCACCAACCGCTCCCTGCACCTCCCCATATCTTATTTGCCCTTCTATAAAACGGATGTCAACATCCGTTTCACCTTCAACGGATGTTGACATCCGTAACATCCATTTACATATTTTATATTTTATTTTATTATTTTTATTTAAAAAAAAAACTTCAACGGATGTGTCCGTTTAATAAATTTTTAAAAAGTTTTTTATTTATTATTTAAATAATAATATATAAATTAAAATAATAATAATTATTTTATTAAATAAAATAAAATTAATTTATAAATAA
>JAHCHA010013439.1:1034434-1082956 GCA_027742795.1 Vigna hirtella
TAAATAATTAAGTAATAATTTTAAAATAATTAAATTATATTTATATATTAATTTAAAACAAAAAAATTAAAAAAACTAAACTAGAAAACAAAAAAAGCAACGGATGTCGCCACATCCGTTTTAATATATTTATAATAAATTTTTTAATTATTATTTAAATAATAATACATAAATTAAAATTAATAATAATTATTTTATTAAATAAAATAAAATTAATTTATAAATAATTAAGTAATAATTTTAAAATAATTAAATAATATTTATATATTAATTTAAAACAAAAAAAATAAATAAAAAAAACTAAAAACTAAAAAACAAAAAAAGACAACAGATGTCGCCACATCCATTAACGAATGTAGCACGTCCGTGGAAGAATTTTTTCTTCAACGGATGTTGACATCCGTTGAAAAAAATAGGTGAGGGTGTAAGATATTTTAAAATATAAAGAATAGTTTTAAAATTTTAAAAAAATATAGTGGTGTAGGGAGCAAAGTGGGGTGCCTATTTGAGGAGAAAGGAAAGGAAACTCTATAAGAGTGATATTGGGCCAATGTTTAGGCATGGACTGAAGCCCTTTTGGTGGTTTAATGAAACGTAGTTTCATACTGCGTTGAGGCAAAGCAGATGGGGGTTTGCTACTTCATGCTTCATTCATGCAATAGAGAGGGCTTCTTTCCCCAAATTCTCTCAACCCTCAACCTAGGGTTCTTCAAGAACAGAAGAAGAGAAGTTTTGACGCAAGCTCCATGGGTCAAACCGGAAGCTCCAAGGCCCAAAAACTAATCGGCTAGGAGAATGATCAGTCCGATGAAGCGTGCTGAGCTGGAAGCAAAGCAGTTTAGAGTTAGTTAGAGAAGAGGAACTCGAGAAGCTTCCAAAGTTAGTTTGTGATTCCTCCCCCTTTTCCCCTTTCTTTCTTTTTCGGTTTCTGACTTTCCCTATATAAGGGGAAGTCTTGTAAAGTGTAAATACGGGTAGTGGGTGTCAGACACTACTTAGACTAGGTTTTCTATTTCTCAGTTTCATGATTTCGTTTAGACTTTAAGCTTTCGTAGAAGTAGATATAATCTTTGCTTCAATGGAGTTCTTGGATCATTTCCATTGGGTGACAGGTAGTGGGATTATGAGAAACTCTGGTATCTTGTATTTCCATTTTCATGTTCTTGCAATGAGAATTCCAAATTTGATTCAGTTTACAGCCTTATTTTTTCATTAATTCCATTTACATTTCCTGCATTTGCGTTTACTGTTCTAGCACTTTCATTTTGCTAATTCTACATTACGAGTTCATATCTTTGTTTCTTGTTATGATTTCTAAACATTGTTTTTAAGTTTTTAGCATTTTATTACATTTAAGTTTCTAAACATTGTTTTTAACATGGTGATTCTGAATTTGATATTGTGTTAAAGTTGTCTCTTTCCTTTTATGTGTTAGAGTTAGTTTCCTATTAAGTAGATAATAATCATACTATGCTACAGTGTTTAGATGTTTTAATTTTAGCAAATTTTAGGTTGATTGCTTATTTTGTTTGGTAGTATGAATGAGAATCTGCAATATTCAGTCTCTATATTAGAGTCTACAAGACCCCAAAGTGGGCTTGTTTAACCAAGATGTCTTCTTGAGACAAATTGAGATTCACTCTCATCAAATAGATTATCAATCACTTATGCATCCACATTATCAATCACTTATTCATCATCATTAAATATCCTACATAATCACACACACATATATATATATATATATATATATATATATATCATTTAACATATAAAAACTCATATAAACCATTTCACATTCATCAAGAAAACAAAAATAGTGCATCAAAAAACACATGACACACCAAGACTTAAAACGCAAAAATTGGCTAGGGGACGTTCAAACCCCCAAAAAGGGGCGCCTAAGCTCCAAACTCACTGAAATGGGTGTCTAGAGGGCGCTCAGGGGCCCTCTAGCGAGTTCTTAATGAAAAAGGGAGCCCAGGGTGCTCAAGCCTAAAGCTAGTGCAAAAAAGGGGATTAGGGGGTGCTCAAACCCTGTGACAACAAACAACAAACTTCGAAACTAGCCTTTGATGTACTTGAGCTTTGTTCTAATGATCAAATGGATTTCTTACACCTTATAATTGATGGAAAATCACACATAGAATTAAAGCAAAGTACTCCTTTAATCATTAGACTCAAAACTATGTGCACTCAACCATTTGACAACACGAAAAGTGCCTAAACTCGGATTTAGACCTTCTACACCTAGTTTCTACAACGTAACAACTTGAACAAGTCCTAATATATTCAAGCATAGATTAAAAACCATCACCTTTAGCACAAACCTACTAATTCAAAATCTCAATACTCCAAATCTCAAATTTTGCACTTAAAACTATCCAAAACACTAACAAGGATTATCCATTAGTGCTAGATCAGATTTCAACTAATTCATACTTCTAACAAGTCTCAAATAACATATATTCAAACCTAAAATATCAGGTTTCTAAATCAAAACCCTATCTCAGAATTTTTCCTATTAATCACATACAATTCATACATTCAATAATCATCAAAATCACATCAAGTCAAACATTACATCAACATACCATCAACTAACATCATGCAAACACAATAAATACTATAACATATATCACAATTTCAATTAAATCATATTATCATCCAAATAATCATAAATCATACATAGAAATTAACAATTAGTAAGAAACATTAGCTTCCCTAATCTTTTAGGAGCTCAATCCAACTCTAGAGAACTCTACTCTACTTTCTCAGCTCAAAGAGACCAAAAAACACCTACAGACAACGAAAACATGATCAAGGTATACCATTAAAACCACTAAGCAATAGAGCACTGAAGGGAAGGCTCATATTATACATTCAATAGAGAGAAACCTCACATGCACTGAAGAATGTGAAAGTAGAGAAAGAGTAGCAAATTAACTTACTCTATTTAAGATACTGATTAGATAGACTTGAAGATCTCACTGCAAAGATTACATAAGTGGTCTCTAATCTTCAAACAGATGAATAGGATACAAGAACCCTTAGAGAGAAGATAGAAGACTCTAGAAAAGTGATTTCTAGAGAGATGGTGTGTTTTAAAATAATGAAACTCGTTTATAACAAAACTATTTACAATAAAATCATTTAATATTAAAATAACCAAGTTTTCCTATTTTTTACACCACCACCCGTTCTAAAATGTCATTTTATAGGTCTTCATATTTTGTATACATATAGTTTAAAGTCTCTTATATGTTTTTCAGTGTTTTTTTTAAGAAAATTGTTATACTCAGAAAATTTAACTTTTATTATTAAAAACTAATATAACTAATTTAGTGTATGTGTTTGTTTAGATTTTTTCTAAATAGATATGTTTTTGCATATTTTCAGTGTTATTTTTAGTTTAATAATTATTCATGTAATAATAAATAAATTGATGAATTTTGGATATAAAATTCATAACTATGACTAAGTTTATTTGAAAATAATTTTTTTTATTGATGTCATAAATTATATTTACTTCGGCCAAACTTGCAAAATAAATTTAGATATGCTTTCATAATTTTTGAAATTTGGAATGATTTTAATTTGGCTTAAATATGTTGTTGGTCCTTAAATTATCACCTCTTTTTAGTTTTCATCTCTTTTTCAAAATTTGATTAATTTTTGTCTCTCTTCTTTTAGAAAGTCACGTATTTAATCCTCATTGGTCATTGCCATTGATTTTTTCCTAATGTGACAAACAGTGAGTCATGTCTCGAATTTGTTTAAGACATATGTATTGTATCCCAAGGTCGACAAGATAACTCGGTAGCAAACAATGAGTCACGTTCCCATCCCGATAAGGTAAGCAAGACACGAGCCCTATGCAGCGAAACGACAATGATTATTTTGGACTTATGGCAACGATTTTAGAACTGAAGCATATTAAGGCGAAATAAAAAAAGAAGGCTTTTAGCCTTGATTCAAAATCAAAGCCAAAAGTTGAAGATTCTGCTTCGGTTATAAGAAAATCGAAGTAGTAAAGAGAAAAAAATTTAAAAAAATGAAATAATTTTGGGTTTATGCTAGCGATTTCAACAACAACTACTACCATAGACCCTATTCTACTTTGGTTCCTAGATGCGCTGCCATATGTCCAATTTAATTTAAAATATTTGTTTAATGTAAAGGTTTATGGCCTTGGTTTGAGCTAAAATCGATGCCATATACCATTTTCTGCATCGACTTTTACTATAATCGTTGTCTAAGATCTATTCTCTTTTTTAGATGTGGTTTTGTTTCTGTGACATCCTACATCACAAAAATCACATAAACACCTGCATAATATATAAAATACGTACATCACAAATACATACTAAAATATATTTTTCAATAAAGAGTTATAACCATATATATAGAAAGTCAATTTTCCCATATTCTAATATATATATAATATTATAACCTAACAACTACATACTATTGTACAAATATATGATATATTTTGCAAGGGTCTTCCTTATGAAATTAATGGACATGTTGGAAAGTGAAACAAGAGTCTTGAATCTTTGAATATAACACAATGAATTCAATTAGTATATATGATTTTCAAACGATGTACAAGTTTCTTTTACTAAATGAAAATATTATCGTTTCTCAGCCACTTGTAATATAGGCACAAATAGTTGTCGTCATCCAATTCATTATATAGTAATCGCGCTCATATAAGTCGGTTTGTCTATTAAACTACAATCTATCATGACAATAACAATTAATTAGTAAACATAGCTGGACAAAAAATTATAAGAAAGTATGGACCAAAGTATCGAACCTTGAGGGCCAACCGTCCAAGCTGTTTAACATTAGCACTTGATTTCCCTAACATCATATGCACTGCAAATGAATTATGAAAAAAAGAATGTTTTAGGATACACTTATATAACAAATAAAGTTCATAACATTAAGGTTTTTACCAATCTACTATTTAATTGAGATTTTGAAAGGAGACTTATGTAATGAGCAAAACCATGCAACAACGTTATCCGGTAGAGAAACCACAAGTATCTGCCAATGTCGTTGGAAATAGATAATAACTAAATTGTTAAGTCTTAAAATCACAAATGAAACTTTCAAGTTAACAAACTACACTTACCCAACAAAATAAAGGACACAATATATCTTCTTGCTCCGTCCAAAGTAGTTGGTGATGTATTGTTGGATGTCACCAAATTTATTGCCTTCATGAGTGAGTTGGGGGTCAATGAACCCATAAACATCATTGAACCCCAAATTGTTACTGACACCAAACATATACATAAAAACAAAAATATTATTTCATATAAGTACCTACATAAATCAATTTTATATAAAGAATGGTTCCTAAACTTACATCATCCACAACTAAATCAGGGTAATATTCAATTCGTATTTCCTCAATGCAAATACAGTGGGATGTCAGAGTGTCTATCAAATACAGTAGATCCCACGTAGTCGTCATTGACTCATCTACAATGATGTTAATAAGTTGGTGTAATGCACCAAAAGGGTCGTCCTCAGATAAATGAACCTTCTTGTGTGTAGGAATTTCCTTTTCAAGCGTCTCTTGTAACATGGAAAAATATTTAAGTCTAAACATCAATAACATGTAAAGCTCAAAATTGAGAAGTGTTTAATGAGAGTCCATACCGGGGGGGAGGGGGGGGGGGGGGGGGCTCAGAAATAGAACCCACCAATAGTCTAAGTCAAGCGACAAAAGATTGAAATCCTTGTGCCACAGTAAATATCTCATTTATAGGCACAAGAACTACCGTGACCTTGACTCATCATTCGATATCTCCATACCATGTACAATAATGACTGCCTCAAACACTTTTCCATGAGCCACTAGTGTCTTCCCGGTACCTTCCAAAACATATAGCTGACATGGGCGAGTGTAGTCCATGCGTCCCTTGGGACGACTGAAGTTGAACAACTACCTTTACCGTTTCTACCTGTTACACCCAATGTTAGCTTATATAAAGAAAACATAATGAATTTCATAAGTTTGCATAAAATTATTATTAATTTTACTTGTGTGAAAAACAACATGTTCTCTTGGAGGAGATGCTTGCAGACGGATGCTATAACTATCAAATTGTTGTTGGAACTGACGTATACCCTTTCAGTCACTTAAAAATGACTTCATCATATATCTACGCCCTAACCTTCTTAGTGATCTCCTACGTCAGCTTTTCTTCATAGTCAAACAATGTGGGAGTGGTAAAGTCCTCGCATTCGAGGAGCCCCCAAAATAATGTCAAATGCCAACGTCGATTCCAACAATATGCACTCTTTCAGAATGCTCCGGTCGTCCAATTATTGTAGTAAGGATATCCTAACGACTTTTTGGAGTGAATTGATTTCTCCTCAACCAAGGATAACTTGTAACATAAGAAAAAAACATTATTATTTAAAATAACATCTAATATGTATAATGACAATATTAACATTATAAGGAAAATGATATCTTACCATTCTTTCTAATAGCTCTTTGCACTGTGAGAAGAATGGGTAAGAGTCTGATGATTGTAAACGAATTAACTTTCATTTATCGTGACAAGATGGTGGTGAAAGAGGTTGGAGAAAAATCACCCTTAATTAAAACACTCTTTGAAAAATTGAGATACAATACTTTTTTAAAAATTGAAACCCAATTCAAACAAAAAATTAAGAACATCGAGTTGAAAATTTTCAACCAAAATAAAAATTAAATTAGTAATTAAGCGTAGAAATAACCAAATTTACATTATAAGTGAATAAAACTTCTGTTGTCAGCCTTGATTAATATCCCATTAGTATAAGAAGTTGTCCACGAAGCTCTTTATTTCTGATTGTATAAGTATTCTCTTTATCCAAACTTTCAAATAGGGTTTTGCAAAGGAAACAGCCACAAACTAATTAAGTTTGTGACTGTAAAGAAATAAAAATAACAATTGCGTACAAAAATAAAATTTGGAAAACGTAAAAATAACATTTACAAAAAATATCTGCCGTGGAATACTAGTTCTAGCATACAATCTGTTAGTTCTCGTCTCTAATCATAATAATTTAAAAGGAGTTTAGGTTTTATGCTTTGCTTTTTCAATGCATTAAAATGGTCACTTAAAACATTTAAAATATTTTAATAAAACGGAGTATTCGTGAATATCAAATAATTCAGATCAAATATATATCCATCAATATCTAAATACTTCTATAAATTATTTTAGCCTTGAAACTGGACCTGATTATGTTGAATCTTGATATTATAACTCACCTAGACTTTCTATATATAATATATATATATATATATATATATATATATATATATAATTTTAGTTTTTATTTTTGTCTATTTTATTTTGATTTTTTTATGTTTATTTTAATTTGTCAATTTTTAATAATTTAATATTTTTTTGTAATTGTGTTTAAATCATTAATAAAAATTATCATGTCAAATCAATAATATATTAATGTAGGATTAATATCAGTATAAATATCACATGTCAAGCATCAGAATTAATCAAACATATCAAGTTTATATATATATATATCTATATATATATATATATATAAGTTATAGTTTCCTTTCATTTTATTTCCATTTAGTTAGTTTTACGTTTGGAAACATTCTTCCTTATTTGACTTGGAGTAGTCAACAAAGACGGAAATGAAGTCTTACGAACAATTGTGTACAGACTGTTAAATTGCTGGATAGTCATCACATTACAAATCATCATTTATAGTGCTTTTGTTCTTTCACTTATCAAAGTTCACAGCGTAGAAGAAAGTTCATATCTGGAAAACTGTAATGGCGTCTTTCTTACTAAAAGTATTGTTTGCATTATCAATGCTCGTTTTACATACTCAAGTGCGCATTCATGCATTCATGTCGTCATCACATGTGAAGTGCATAGAGAGGGAGAGAGAGTCACTTCTCAACTTCAAACAAGGTCTCACAGATCGTTCTGGCATGCTGTCCACATGGAGGGATGATGACAGTAACAGAGACTGCTGCAAATGGAGAGGCATTCAATGCAACAATGAAACAGGTGACGTACGAATTCTCGATCTTCGTGGTTCCAAAATTCATTTTTTGACAGGTTCAATCAGTCTTACTTCATTGATTGACTTAACAAACATGGAATATTTGGATCTTAGCAATAATTTTGATTATAGTAGAACGCATCTTCCTCAGCACATGGGCTCCTTCAAAAAATTAAGATATCTCAATCTATCAAATGTGAATTTTTATGGGAGGATTCCTTATGAACTGGGAAATCTGTCAAAGTTGCAGTATCTTGATCTGAAAGGAAATTCTCTCAATGGACCAATCCCTTCTCAACTAAGGAAACTTGCAAGTTTACAATATTTAGATCTAAGTGACAATTATTATCTTGAAGGAGAAATTCCTTATCAGCTAGGAAACCTCTCACAGTTGAAGTATCTTAATTTTGGGTTTACATTACTGTCTGGATCAATCCCTTTCAAGGTTGGAAATCTTCCTCTCTTGCATTCTCTTAGACTCGGTGGCAATTTTGATCTAACAGTTAATGGTGCAAAATGGCTATCTTCTCTCTCTTCATTAACAACTCTTGGTTTGGATTCATTGACTAATCTTGCTTACTCTCGTCACTGGCTACAAATGATCAGTGAGCTTATTACAAACTTGAGAGAGTTGAGTCTAGTCCGATGTAATCTTTTAGATAACAATGTTTCATCTTTGTTTCCTTCTCATACCAACCTTTCCACTTCTCTTTCCATCCTTGATCTCTCTGGTAATATGTTGACGTCATCAACACTTCAGTTGTTGGTCAACCATAGCCATAATCTTCGAGAGCTTTATTTTCGTGAGAATAATGTTTTCTCCTTTCCTTATTATCTGAACTTTCCTTCTCTTTTGGTCCTTGATCTCTCTGTCAATAACCTCATATCATCAACGATTCTAGGAAATTTCAACTTCAGCTCCACACTACAAGAACTTTATCTGGTACAATGCAATCTTGCTGATGAAAATTTTCTTGTTCCATCTGCTTCCATAGGCAAGTCTTCAACTTCTCTTGTCACCCTTGATCTCTCCTTTAATGCATTGAAATCTACTACCATATTTCACTTGATTTCCAACTTCACCACCAATCTTCATGCACTTTCCCTTAACGGTAATTTGTTAGAAGGTCCCATTCCAGATGGATTTGGGAAAGCAATGAACTCTCTTGAAGTTGTTTCCCTTTCCTACAACAAACTGCATGGTCAGATCCCAGCATCCCTAGGAAATATATACACACTACAAGAGTTACACCTTAGAAGTAACAACTTGAGTGGGAAAATTTCTGGCCTCATTAGAAACTCTTCAATGTTGTCATATTTGAGGCTATTAGATGTCTCCAGTAATAGGTTAACTGGAGAAATACCAGAAAGCATTGGGCTGCTGTATGAGTTGGAGATTCTTCACCTGCGGGAGAATAACTTCGAGGGTGATATATATGAATTTTATTTTACAAATTTGTCCAAATTGATGGATTTAGACTTATCACACAACTCATTGTCGCTAAAGTTCTCTACAACCTGGATTCCACCTTTCCAATTATTTAATTTGGAACTTGCTTCTTGCAAGTTGGGTCCTAGTTTTCCAAATTGGCTCCTGAATCAAACTTCCTTAAGCTTTCTAGATATTTCTGATGCTGAGATTGATGACTATGTACCAGTTTGGTTTTGGAACAAGTTACAATCTATAAGTACTTTGAACATGTCTTACAACAGTCTCAAAGGTATAATCCCAAATTTATCAATCAAGCTTACCAAGGCAGACAGAAATACAGTAATTCTAAATTCTAATCAACTTGAAGGTGGAATTCCTACTTTTTTTTCACAAGTTGGCTCCTTGGATCTTTCCCAAAATATGATTTCAGATTTGGATGGATTTGTATGTGGAAAAGGAGCAACTGCAAACATCAACATACTGGATTTATCAAAGAATCAAATAATGGGACAATTGCCGGACTGCTGGGAACGTCTAAGTTCTCTGGAATTTCTTGATCTAAGCAATAATAATTTGTCTGGGAAGATTCCAAAGTCAATGGGTGATCTTGTTAATTTGGGAGCTTTGCTCTTACGAAACAACAGTTTAACTGGGGAGCTACCACTCACATTGAAAAGTTACACTGATTTAGAGACATTAGACTTGAGCGAAAACTTGTTTCATGGTCTAATACCTTCATGGATCGGAGACAGTTTACAACACTTGAAAATCTTAAGTTTGCGATCGAATCGCTTCTTTGGAAGTGTTCCGGTACATCTCTGTCAGTTGAGGAAAATTCTTGTTTTTGATCTTTCAAAAAACAACTTGTCAAAAGGAATTCCAACATGCTTGAATAATTTTACTGCAATGATTGACAGAACAGTAGTAAACAGAGCTGAAATTATAGAAGGTACTTATGACTCTAATGTATTATTGATGTGGAAAGGTAATGAACGCTTGTTTCTAAATCCCGAGTATCTTTTGAAGAGCATTGATCTCTCGAGTAATGATTTATCAGGTGAAATACCAAAAGAGGTTACAGAGTTACTTGGATTGATTTCTTTGAACATATCAAGAAATAACCTAGATGGAGAAATTCCTTTTGATATTGGGAATCTAAATTCACTAGAATTTCTTGACTTATCAAGGAATCATTTGCATGGAAAAATTCCTTCTTCTCTGGACAAAATTGATCGTCTTGCTGTGTTGAATTTATCAAACAATGATCTGAATGGAAGAATTCCTTGGGGAAGACAGTTGCAAACATTTGATGGCTCTAGTTTTGGAGGAAATCTTGGTCTTTGTGGTGAGCAACTAAACAAAAGTTGCCCTGGAGATAATACAACAGCACTGCCTCAAGGAGCAGAAGTTGATAATGAAGACGATGAAAATTCAATTTTCTATGGAGCATTATACATGAGTCTTGGACTAGGATTCTTCATAGGCTTTTGGAGCTTATTAGGGACAGTACTACTTTGGCAACCATGGAGAATTGTTTATATGAGAGTCTTAAACAGACTGACAGACTATATACTTGTAGGGGTTGAATTGAACGTAGCCAAGTGCAACAAGTGGTTCAAAGGATAACAGGTATGCTATTCCAATAACTTCTCTGTTTTAACTTGCAATGTTTATTTCTCTGCTTTATTAGTTAAATAGATCAATATCTTCTTTTACCATGGAAAGGGAGAATGTCTTTTTCAATACAAAAATGAACATCTTGGCATGAACCGAATTTTTAGAATTTAATTGTGTTGTTAGACTCAACTTTTGGTTTTAGACCGTTCGGTCTCTTTCTGGACGTTCGGTCTTATTGTGTGTGATCGTTCGAGCTTTAGCTAGTGCTCGGCCTGTGTTGGTCTCCTACTGTTAATAACCGTTCGATCATTCTGTTGTGTATGTTACAGTTGTTTTGACTGGCTATATATTGTAGCATGTCTTTGCAGTTTGGAAAGGTTTTTCAATCTCAAAGTATTATTCAGATCATTTTTCTCTCTATCTTTTACTCTCTTATTCCTTCTTCTTTGCATCTGGGTTTTCTGTTCTCCGTTTCACGCGAACCCAACAATTGGCGCCCACCATGGGGCTGTGAATCAAGAAATTCCAGAAAGAATGGCAACTAAGTTCGACGTAGAGAAATTCAATGGATCAAATGACTTCGGGTTGTGGAAGATCAAGATGGAGGCTATCTTGATACAATAGAGTTGTGATGATGCATTGAAGGGGGAGTTGAACATGGGTGCTACTCTGACGCAAGAAGAGAAGAAAAGAATGGTTGATAGGGCAAGAAGTGCAATCATATTGTGTCTTGGTGATAAGGCGCTGAGGGAGGTTGCGAAGGAGAATACTGCGGCTGGAATATGGGAAAAGTTGGAGTCATTGTACATGAAAAAATCACTGGCTCATAGGTTGTGTCTGAAGCAACAACTCTATTAGTTCAAGATGACATAATCAAGAACCATAGAGGAGCAACTTGCAGAATTCAGCAAGATTGTTGATGATCTGGAGAATATTGACGTGAGGTTGGAAGATGAAGATAAGGCTGTTATTATTCTGAATGTGCTTCCAAGAATCTTCGAGCATTTTAAGGATGCCTTGCTCTATGGTAAGGATCAGGTGATTACTTTAGAGGAGGTTGTGACGTCAATTCGAACCAAGGAGTTCCAAAAACTTCAAGATTCGAAGGCAACCAAGGTGGAGGCATCTGGGATCGTTGCGGTGAAAGGAAAACAGAAGAAGCAGGAGGGGAATTGGAAGAAGTCAAAACCAGAAGATGTTTCAAGTTCCAGAAGATTGGGCATATCAAGAAGTTATGTCCAGAGAAGGGCAAAGTCATTCAGTCACAGGAAACTGCTGATGTGGCAGAGGCGTCCGAGGGATATGAATTTGCTGGTGTTCTGGTGGCTTCATCTAAAGATTCTCAAAGGAGTTGGGTCATGGATTCTGGCTATACCTATCACATGTGCCCGGTGAAGGAGTTCTTTGAGAGTTTGGAGCAAAAGGAGCATGGAAATGTGCTACTCGGTAATAACAAGGCTTACCGAGTGCAAGGATTGGGGTCGGTAAGGCTGAAGATGTTTGATAACCGGGAGATAGTGCTGCAGGATGTGAGATATGTGCCTGAACTAAAGAGAAATTTGATTTTATCAGTTCGTTTGATCTTAGAGGTTATTGCACGAAAGTTGAGGACGAAGTGATGGGGTGTATTCTGGAGATTCTATGATTGTCAAAGGTAGAAGAAAGAATGGCTTGTATATTCTGAAGGGTTCAACTGTCATTGGTCATGCCTTGGTAGCAAGTGAGAAGTCTGAGAATACCGCTCGACTTTGGCACTTGAGGATGAGACATATCAGTCAGAAGGGCCTTGAAGAATTGGAGAAGCAAGGTTTACTTTTGGGAGATAAGCTGTAGAAGCTGGATTTCTGTGACCACTGTGTCTTGGGGAAATCACACAAAATACCATTCGGCAAAGGGAAACACTTAACCGAACGGTTATTCGAGTATGCTCATGCTAACTTATGGGGGCTTGCAAGAGCTCAAACTCATGGTGGAGGAGCGTATTTCCTGAGTATAATTGATGGTTTTTAAAGAAGGGTGTGGATCTATGTTCTGAAAAATAAGTCTGAAACGTTTCAAAGATTCAAGGAGTGGCACACACAGACCTAGAATCAATTGGGGTGTAAGTTGAAATGCCTGAGAACTGACAATGGTCTGGAGTTTGTTTCAGAGGAATTTAATGAGTTATGCAAGGTTAAAGGGATCAGGAGACACAAGATTGTGGTGGGAACTCCTCAATAGAATGGTTTGGCTGAAAGGATGAATAGAACAATTATGGAGAGGGTTCAGTGCATGTTTCTTGGATCGGGGCTGTCAAAAGCTTTCTAGGGAGAGGCAACCAATATGGCAATATACCTGATCAATAGGAGTCAGTCTTCGGCTCTCAATCATAAAACACCAATGGAAGTTTGGAGTGGACAACCGACTGATTACTCAAACTTGAAGGTGTTCGGTTCATTGCCGTTTGTGCATGTGAAAGGGGATAAGCTGGAGGCCCGGATGGTGAAAAGTGTATTCCTTGGATATGCTAGAGTTAAGGGATACAGGTTGTGGATGTTGGATAATAAACCTTCAAAATTGATCATTAGTAGAGATGTCGTTTTTGATGAGACAAGAATGGCAATGCATGCTGAAAATCCTGAATGTGAGAAGAAGACTTTCATTGAGGTGGAACAGTCTACTGATGAAGTCGTTCGGTCGTTGACTGAGAAAGATCGAACGGGTGAAGTTAAAGATGAAGTCGTTCGGTCATTAGCTGAGAACCGAACGGGTGGAGTTCAAAGAGAGTTTATCACCGATCTTGGTGATGATACAGATGGGATGTCTAGTGATGTGAGTCACTCAAGAGGGGCTGGTAATGAATTGAGAAATTATCAGCTTGTTCGTGATAGGGAAAGGAGGATCTCTAAGCCAACCAAACGGTTTGGAGAGGCGAATTTAGTTTGCTACGCCTTGAATGTTTCTGAAGATCTTGAAAGTTCGGGTGAACCGAGAAGTTACAAGGAGACTCTTGACAGCAGCGATCAACATCTTTGACAGGGTGCTATGGAGGAAGATCTTGAGGCTTTAAGGAAGAATAACACCTGGAGATTGGTGGATCTGCCAAAGGGTAAGAAGGTTGTAGGTTCTAAATGGATCTTCAAGAAAAAGTAAGCTATACCAGGGGATAAAAAAGCACGGTACAAAGCGAAACTTGTTGCAAAAGGCTTCACCTAAATCGAAGGTATAGATTATCATGAGATTTTTGCTCCTGTGGTACAACACTATTCGGTCAGAGTTTTAATGGCTATAGTTACTCATCGCAATTTGCACTTGGAACAATTGGATGTGAGAACTGCGTTTCTGCATGGAGATCTGGAGGAAATCATTTATATGAAGCAGTCGGATGGATTTGCTTTGGATGATAGGGTGTGTCTGTTGCAGAAGTCATTATACGGCTTGAAGCAAAGTCCAAGGCAATGGTACAGGAAATTTGATGATTTCCTGATAAAGCTGAACTTCAAGCGGTGCAATTATGATGACTGTGTGTATACTCTGAACTGTGACAGTGAGGTACTATATCTTCTGCTATACGTGGATGATATCCTCATTGCCAGCAGTGACGGGTGCATGATTCATGAGTTGAAAGCGAAATTGAGTGGTGCTTTCGAGATGAAGGAGCTAGGGGAAGTAAGGCGGATCTTGGGCATTGATATAAAGAGAGATAAACTGGGGGGAAACTTGTTTTTATCTCAAAAGAATTACTTGCAGAAGGTGGTTTCAAGGTATCAAATGTCTCAATCCAAACCTACTGACACACCAATCGGTAAACACTTGAAACTCACCAAAGAGCAATGCCCGAAGACCGAGAATGAAAGGAGGAAGATGGAGTCTGTTCCGTTTTCTAATGGGATTGGGAACATCATGTATGGCATGGTCTGCACTAGATGTGACCTGGCGCATGGAGTAAGTGTTCTCAATCGGTTTATGGTTGATCCTGGACAAATCCACTGGGAAGCTTTGAAGTGGATGCTTAGATATATAATGGGGTCTCTGGATACTGGATTACTCTTTCAAAATAACTTTCAAGTTGGAGGTTTTATTGAAGGATTTGTAGATTCATATTTTGTTGGGTGTATGGACATAAGAAAGTCTCGTTCGGGATATGTGTTTACTTTGTTTGGAACTATTGTTAGTTGGATGTCTACATTGAAATCAGTCTTTTCCCTTTCAACCACTGAAGCAGAATATTGTGTGCTTGCTGAAGGGGTAAAGGAGGCACTTTGGTTAAAAGGCTTGATTCAGGAATTGGGGATTGATCAAAAGTTTGTCCGTGTTCATTGTGACAGTCAAAGCGTCGTACATTTGGCCAACCATCAAATATACCATTCAAGAACAAAGCATATTGATGTCAAATTGCACTTTGTGAGGAGCATTGTAGAATCCGGTGCTGTTCAAATCTGCAAAATTGCATCTAAAGACAACCCTGCAGATATCCTAATTAAGTCGCTCACAAAGGAGAAATTTTTGAAGTTTTTGTCCATGATTGGTTTTGTACCGTTCGGTTTGTTTTTCTTGTAATAGTCGAGTCTTGGTGGAGATTTGTTGTTAGACTCAACTTTTGGTTTTAGACCGTTCGGTCTCTTTCTGTACGTTCGGTCTTATTGTGTGCGACCGTTCGGGATTTAGCTAGCTTATGTTGACCTCCTACTGTTAATAACCGTTCGGTCATTCTATTGTGTATGTTACAGTTGCTTTGACTGGCTATATATTGTAGCCTGTCTTTGTGGTTTGGAAAGGTTTTTCAATCTCGAAGTATTATTCATATAATTTTTCTCTCTGTCTTTTACTCTTTTATTCCTTATTCTTTGTACCTGGGTTTTTTGTTCTCCGTTTCACGCGAACCCAACAACTTGTAGTAAATCCAATTTAAACATTGAACATCTTGGCTTTCATCAATTTGAACATTGAGGAGTAAATCCAATTCTTCTCTTCCGTGGCTTTACTTCATAGTTTCTTTTCCAAAAGTTGATTATTCTTTTCTTTCTGTAAAGAATGTACAATTGGCATGTTCTGTGTAGAGAAATTTTCTCCTTTCTAAATGACTTATCTTATGTTTAAACCTCTTAAAACTGTACTCACAGTTATGCACTTAAGTGTAATGATTACCTATTTTTTCAGTTTTATTTAGTTTATTACAATAATTCAGTCTCTAATTTTGATCCATTGCAACTAAAATATTTGCAGTTTTGGAGGATTAGCTTCAAATTTCAATCTGGGATGAAAGCTTCATGAGTTGTTGGATGTAGGATATGCAGTATTGAGTTTACAATGTAAAACAATTTTTTCTCCTCCTTCTGTTTCTTCTGCTAAGACTCAGCCTCCTCCTACACTCAAGGGATGGATTGAAACTCCCCATCCAATCTCAACATCACAAGTTTATTTTAATCAATGAAACTAATAACATCGAGCCCCTTTCTCCTTAGGATTACACAACTTAATCTAATTTGGAGTAACCACGCATATTTTAGATGTGTCAACGGTCTATAAAATTTCTAATCAAACTCTCAATCTCTTTAAGACTATACATAGGTCTTGATAAATACAAAAAGAATATAAAACGAAATCATCAATCATGGAAATGATTAGTTGAATTCTACCCATCAAGCTTAACAATTTTTTCTTTCTGTTTTGGTAATTGGAATTTGATTTTCTCTATAATAGGTCTAAAACAATTCCATTACGAGCTCCTTTAAATATAGAAATGCCAAGATAGATAGAAGGAAACTAACCTTTGTTAAAACCAAGAAGACGTTTGATGTATTTATGAACTTAATTAGATGCACTTTTATATAAAAAAAACAAGGGGTTTTGTTGGGGCTAACCTATTGTCTAGAATGCCTTTCTATAGGTGTCAAAGATATGCGACATGTTTTTGTATAGGAAACTTAGTACCCTTGCGGTACGGAAAAGCAAAACATTATTATATCAAGCTTGTGAGGGAATAAATTTATTTTAAGTATATATTATAGGCTGAATCATACATTTCACATATAATTCAGGATGTCTCTACTAAGTACTTTCACCCCTTTGAGAATAAAAATAACCTATCATACCACCATTAAATGTAACGTAACAGACAACCAAGTCTAACAATAGTATGAATCGAATGACAAAGTTTATTAACTAAAGCTATCTATATATATATATATATATATATATATATATTGTTTCGGCAGGATTTTAGAACCCTATTCCAAAACATTCAAAGTTGTATGTTCCATCATCCAGTTGCGTTGTTTTCTTTCTTCTCCCATCCAGTTGCGAGGTCTTTTCTTTTTTCTTTGTCCAAGCTGGACTTTACGTAATAATCTTATAATCAAGATTTAGTTATCAGAATTCAAAAAGCTAGTTCAAAGTTACCTCTCCTCTTTGTCAGACAAATATTTATAAATTATAATGAGCTTACCTTAGGTCTGACTCATTAATCACCAATGAATGACATTATTAATTATCAATAAATGACAATTATTTTCATTAACTCTCCGGCAGTTATTACTATTGATTATCTTAATGGTTATTTTTACCGATCGGTTAATTGTTTGTCCACTCAGTTCATTTGCCTATCGGTCGGCCACGAGAACTTAGAGACTCTCTTGCACCTTTACCGTTCTATCGACTATAAGTCCATAGTAATATATATATATATATATATATATATATATAATAATTGAGGAAGAAAAACAAAATATTTTAAGACATGACACTTTCTCATTAATTCACAAGAAAACTTAAAAGAAAAAAACATTCTCCCACTTAACTAGAAGAGGAAACCAACCTCACTATGAGAAAGCTTACATTTTGAAACGTGGTCATATATTTTTCTTACTCGGCACACAAAATAAACCCCTTTCTACTTTGTAATACATATTATAATGGAGCATATTAGAGTAGATATTAAATCAGTTTTAATATGATAATGAGGAGTTTTTAAAATTTTATTGATTCATGTAAAAAATAATATATTTTTTACATATTTTATAAATTTAAATTGAAAGGCATTTAAAAGATCCTGCCATTAAAGAGTATTAAAAGTTATACGGATACCCTGTCAAAAAGATTTATAGGTGGCAATCTTAAATGTTGTTGACCGAAAAAGCGTGTTGGGCATCTAAAACTTCAATGAGAGGTAGACCTACTTTCCAAATCCAATAGCTTGCTTCTCAGACACTGCTTTTTCAGCTTCTGCAGAACGCACGGATGAATATCATTAATTATTAGGCACGAGTCTTAGTCATTAATTAGCACAACACATGTTTTATTTCTTTTTTAACACTTTTTTTAGGTGATTATGGAACCAAACAATAGGAGTGTATTTCCATTCTCAGAAGGAAAATGTTATTTGGACAACGTATTTTTAACACTGTTTTTACAACGCCACGTGTCAGCGCTTCATTGGCTCAGTAATTTGAAATTAAAACAGAGAAAGGGTTACGGGGCGAGGGGTATTTTGGGATTTCCAGGTTAAAATTTTAAGAATTGGGTTTGGCGGTTTAGGGTGGGAAAGACGTTCGTTCAACCCTTCCAGTGTCTCGCTCTCTCGCTCTCTCGCTCTCTCGCTCTCTCGTTCGTCTTCGAAACTTCCATTCCTCCTTCTTCAATACGTGCGTTGAAACCTTGGATATTCTGTGTGGCTGTGTGTTCAATCTTTACCGTAGTACGGACGTTGAACCCTTCGATCTTTTGTGTCGGTCTGTCGTCCACAAGGAAACTCTTCCATCTTGTGTGTCGCTCTGTCCTCCATCTTGCCCTTGAAACAAGATTTGAAAACATGGACATGGTCATCACTACAAGGTTTGATGCGTTGCAATCGCGCGTTGGGAACATTGAACAACAACTGCAACACTTCCAAAGTGCTTCTGAAAACAATCCTCAGACTTAAAATTGGTTGTTTAGGCTTTATTTTCTGCATTATAAAGAACTATGTACCACAGTTCCTACTTTGATAATTTCAAGTCTTTAATTTAATGAAGTTGTTTACTTTAAAACTGGTTCCTCAATTCTCGACATTTATTATGTAATGTTCAATTTATGATACACTTAATACCATTGCAGTTGTGAGTAAAACACCAATACCACTAACCAATACCACTTAATGACATTGCAGTTGTCTGTAAAACTAAAACACTGTTGTAATCGTTTACAGTGGCCTGGTAAACGATTACACGAGAGAAATCACTGTTTTGTACAGAAAGTTGAACTGAAGTAGTCAGCTGTGGTGTCATGGGTGATCACTGGCAAAAATTGTTACTTTCAGGCACAAGTCCACTTGTATTTACTTGGTGTTGGTGTTTCAGTCGAGGTAGAGAGTGGAAAGTGATGGGAGGTGACCCCAAGAAGTGGAGAAGAAGCCATTCTTACTTAGGGGACTAAGTTGGACAAGTGCAGAGCCAATCTGTAGAAAAAACACTATGGTAATCGTATACAGTTTCCTTGTAATCGATTACAGTGTCAAAGAAGGTGTAAACTTGATTTCTAAGGCATAATTTGAAAGGTCTTTGAGTATAGATTCCAACAAAACAAGAATCAACTCATTTGGAGTTCGGTGGAGAAAGTTATGAGCAAAAGAACAAGCAAAAGTCAGAGTTGGCAAAAATATATGAAACGCTAACTTGAAACAATAAACTGTACCAACTCAAATGTCCAAAAATTACAAATTAGTAGTCATTGGAAAGATTTTTTAGTCTAGTTTCTAATAAAAAAAGAATCACATCATTTGGAGGTCGGTGGGAAAAGTTATCAGTAAAATAGCCAGCAAAGGTCAAAGTTGACAGCATGTTATCTCACCCAAGTTGCTCACCTCATAAACATTGTTTTTTTTCTCCATCATGGGGTGCCAAAACATCACTTCCCACCACTGAAACACAAGGAACAGCCTAAGACAAGTGCAAAAGTGCCTAAAAGTCACTTCTTTTTCCAATGGTGACCCCTGTTCACCTGACTGAGTACCTGTGTTGGACTTTCTGTACAAATTCCAATTTTCTCTCAGGTAATCGTTTACAGTTTCCTTGTAATCGATTACAGTGTCAAAAAAGGTGTAAACTTGATTTCCAAGGCATAATTTGAAAGGTCTTTGAGTCTAGATTCCAACAAAATAAGAATCAACTCATTTGGAGTTCGGTGGAGAAAGATATGAGCAAAAGAACAAGCAAAGGTGAGAGTTGGCAAAAATATATGAAACGCTAACTTGAAACAATAAACTGTACCAACTCAGATGTCCAAAAATTACAAATTAGTAGTCATTGGAAAGATTTTTTAGTCTAGTTTCTAATAAAAAAAGAATCACATCATTTGGAGGTGGTGGGAAAAGTTATCAGTAAAATAGCCAGCAAAGGTCAAAGTTGACAGCATGTTATCTCACTCCACACTCCTTGGGACACAATCACATCACCAACCACCCTCTCCCACCACTGAAACACCAGGACCAGCCTAAGACAAGTGCAAAAGTGCCTAAAAGTCACTTTTTTTGACAATGGTCACCCCTGTGAATCTGACTGACTACCTGTGTTGGACTTTCTGTACAAAACCTTATTTTCTCTCGGGTAATCGTTTACGAGGGAGTTGTAAACGATTACCACAGCCTTTCTTCAGCACTCTCAGTCATCCCTTGCACAAGTTGCTCCCCCCACTCATGAGGGGTCACTCAACACTCCTTGGCCTCACAGGACATCACCCCCCTCAAATTATGATTCAAATGAACTGGTTTTCTCATAAGTCACCCATGTTACCCATAATGACCACTCAAACACCAACATCTTACAAACAAGCCTGCAACTTAGCAAACACAAAACTTTACCACATTCTGAAATCCACAAACCCATAACTCATAATAACAATGGTATTCAAAAAATAAAATATGAGACCAACTCAAACAAAAACTCAAATTTTATATCATTCAAATAAATCCGATACATTACACTTTGTTTTCTTAATCTATTTACAATGATTACAATGATCATTTACTTTCCATTAATCAACTAAATACACATATCACTCATTTTTTATTCTAAGCACTACGGTTCCGGTGTATGGAGTCCTAAGTGCTCTTCCCTTGTAACGCATTCGGGATCCAACCCTAACATACGTCTTCAAAGGTTGTTCATTTCCGTCGTCGGACAATGGTCACCGGACCTTGCCATTCAGCACGATAACTTGTACGAAAAACACCACCTTTACGAAAATGGAGGGAGACAACACCACGCACACAGAACAATCACATACAAAGCTAAGTCAAGAGGCACGAAACACGTTCAGGAGACGGGACCTTCACGAGACGGGAACTTCGTTTCCAATGAAACAGAGAAAGGGGTATTTTCGGATTTTCAGTTAAAAGAAGGGTTACGGACTTCCATTTCGAAGGTTTTTATAAAATATTTTTTTTAAACCAAACCAATGAATATAGGACACGTGGCGTTGTCAAAAAAGTGTTAAGAATGGTTGTTGGAATATCGCGGTCCTTCTCAGAAACCCTAAACAATGCCCCCATTCTTTTTTGAGAGTATAGCAGAGCGGGAAGCTAAGTATTTCATAATTCAGTTGATTTATATTTATATATTGAAGTCATTGTAATTGAAAAGTCTTGAACATCTAAGTCTCTCTTACGTGGATTGTTAAAACAAAAAATGTAAAAAGAAAATACATGGTAAAAAAGTTAATGTAATTTTCGTATGTATTCCTGTTGTCTCATTTTGTTGGCCCGAGGAGCTTCCTTCGATTTTCCTTTCATTTAGAAAATTCTATCTTTCAAACTTTCTTCGTTGCTTGACTACGAAAGTCAACAAGACAGGGCCAAGAAATTAAGACTCGTTCATAGAATGCCAACCACTTACATACTGTTGCCAAGAAAATCATAATTGTAATGGAAGTGTTTGTTCTTTTATTCATATAAGAAGGTTTAGAGCATATACCACAAATTTCATTTCAAGAAAATTGTAATGGACAGTTATTTTCTAAAAATCTTATTTGCAGCGTTTGTCTGCCTTCTGCATATCAAAGTATCCGTTCATGGATTCAACTCGCAATTACAGAGTTCACATGTGAAATGCATAGAGAGGGAGAGACAAGCACTCCTCACTTTCAAACAAAGTCTCCGAGATTACCATGCCATGCTGTCCACGTGGAGAGACGATGAAAATAACAGAGATTGTTGCAAATGGGAAGGCATTGAATGTAACAACGAAACTGGTCACATAGAGATGCTTGGTCTTCGTGGTTCAACATCGCATTATTTGTCAGGTTCAATCAATATCACTTCGTTGTTTGAATTGAAAAATTTGGAATATTTGGATCTCAGCTCTAATGTTTTTTACGGAAGCCAAATTCCAGTGTCCATTGGCTCATTTCAAAGGTTAAGATATCTCAATCTATCACGGTCAGGCCTTTCAGGGACAATTCCTTATGACCTACGAAATCTGTCAAAATTAGAGTATCTTGATCTTAAAAGTATTGGTCTTGATGGAGAAGTTCCTTCTCAACTTGGAAATCTCTCACATTTAGGTTATCTTGATCTTTCAGGAAATTACTTTTCTGGTGCAATCCCTCATGAACTTGGAAATTTGTCTCATATGATGTATCTCGATCTTTCAGGAAATTCACTTTCCGGAACACTCCCTTTCCAAGTTGGAAATCTTCCGCTCTTGCGTTTTCTTAGACTTGATGGCAGTTCCAGTCTTAAACTAAAAGATGAACATTGGTTATCTTCTCTCTCTTCATTAACAACTCTCAGTCTCTATTCATTTCCTTATCTTGACTTCTCTCATCCCTGGCTTCAAATTATCAGTGACCATCTTCCAAACTTACGAAAGTTGAGTCTAGTTCGATGTGGTCTTTCAGATTACCATATTTCATCTTTGTTTCCTTCTCAATTCAACATTTCCACTTCACTTTCCATCCTTGATCTCTCTTATAATACACTGACGTCATCAACATTTCAGCTGTTGTCCAACTATAGCCCTAATCTCCAAGAGCTTCATATTTCTGACAATAACATTGTTTTGTCGTCTTCTCACTATCCAAACTTTCCTTCTCTTGTGGTCCTTGATCTCTCTACTAATAATCTAACTCAGGTATCAATATTTCAATGGAATTTCAACTTCAGCACCAAACTGCAAAATCTTTACTTAGGAAATTGCGGTCTCACTGATAAAAATTTTCTTGTGTCATCTACTTCCATTAAAGATTCTCATTATCTTGTCACCCTTGATCTCTCACTTAATCTGTTGACATCGGCTATATTTGACTGGGTTTTCAACTGCACCACGAATCTACAAAGCCTTTCCCTTTATGATAACTTGATAGAAGGTCCCATTCCATATGCATTTGGGAAAGTAATGAACTCTCTTGAAGTTCTCAGACTTCACACCAACAAACTGAAAGGCGAGATTCCAGCTTCCCTTGGGAACGTATGCACATTAAAGATATTATACCTCAACAGTAACAGTTTGAGTGGGAAAATTTCTAACTTCATTCAGAATTCCTCAAGGTGCAACAGCCCTGCACTTGAGATACTAGATTTATCTAATAACTTGATTTTTGGAAAACTACCTAATATTTCAGCGTTTAAATCTTTGCGGTATTTGTATCTTTCCAACAATCAGTTATTTGGAGAAATACCAGAAAGCATTGGGTTGCTTTATAAGTTGCAGTCTCTTCATCTTGAGGAAAATTATTTGGAGGGCGATATCAATGAATTGCATCTCACAAATTTGTCCCAATTGGTAGACCTAGACTTATCAGACAACTCATTGTCACTAACGTTCGGTACTACTTGGTTTCCATCTTTCCAATTACTTATCATGGCACTAGCTTCATGCAAGTTGGGTCCTAGCTTCCCAAGCTGGCTCCAAACTCAAAGTCAGCTAAGCTTCCTTGATATTTCGGATGCGGGGATTGATGACTTTGTACCAGATTGGTTTTGGAACAAGTTACAGTTTATAAATGAGATGAACATGTCTTACAACAGTCTCAAAGGTTCGATTCCAAATTTAACGATGAAGTTTCTCAGGGATGGTCCAAGTGCAATAATTCTAAATTCAAATAAACTTGAAGGTGTAATTCCTACATTTTTGTCACAAGCTCAAACGTTGGATCTGTCAGGAAATAAGTTTTCAGATTTAAATACATTATTGTGCAGAAATAGAGTAACAAAAGGTATGATTACTTTGGATTTATCAAATAATCAAATAACGGGACAACTGCCTGAGTGTTGGGAACATCTAAGTTCACTAGTATATCTTGATCTAAGAAATAATAAATTATCTGGAAAGATTCCACAGTCCATGGGTACTCTTGTTAACTTGAAGGCTCTGGTCCTACGAAACAACGATTTTATTGGAGAACTGCCACTCACATTGAAGAACTGTTCAAACTTAGCTTTATTAGACGTGAGTGAAAATTTATTGTCTGGTCCAGTACCTTTTTGGATAGGGGAAAATATGCAACAATTGAAAATCCTGAGCTTGCGAGTAAATCACTTCTGTGGGAGTGTTCCTGTGCATCTTTGCTATTTGAGTCAAATTCAGGTGTTGGACCTCTCAAAGAATAACTTGTCAGGTGAAATACCAACATGTTTCAGAAATTTTACCACATTGATGGAAAGGAGCGTAATCCCGAGGGACATTGTAAGGAAACGAAAAATTTCGCCAGAAGAATCTTATGGAGATATTTATGACTCTTACTTGTTGTTGGCGTGGAAAGGTCAAGATTATGAGTTTTGGAATCCAGAGAATCTTCTTAAGAGCATTGACCTCTCAAGTAACAATTTAACAGGTGAAGTACCTAAAGAGATTGGATATTTAGTTGGATTGATTTCTTTGAATTTATCAAGAAACAACTTTCGTGGTGAAATTCCTACAGAGATTGGGAATTTAAGTTTGCTGGAATTCCTAGACTTATCAAGAAATAATTTGTCAGGCAGTATTCCTTCCACTCTTTCCAACATTGATCGTCTTGGTGTGTTAGACTTATCAAACAACAATCTCAGTGGAAGAATCCCAAGAGGAAGACATTTTGAAACCTTTGGTGGCTCTTGTTTTGAAGGAAATATTAATCTTTGTGGAGAGCAACTCAACAAAAGTTGTCCAGGAGATGAGACAATACAAGAAACTCAACAACCAACAATCGTTGGAGAGGAGAATTCAAATTTCTATGGAGCATTATACATGAGCTTGGGGCTAGGTTTCTTTGTAGGCTTTTGGGGCTTATTAGGATCAATGCTACTTTGGCAACCATGGAGAATTGCTTACATGAGATTCTTGAACAGACTGATAGACTATGTACTTGTAATGGTTGAATTGAACTTTACCAAGTGTCATAGGTGGCTCAAAGGATAGTAGGTACGTAATTCAATTCAATTCTTTCTCTGAACTTGTTGCTGATTATTTCTCTGTTTAAGTAGAATGTAGTTTTTTTAAATATAATAGGATTGTTTGTCTAGATACTAATCATTGCATCTCTTTACTTGTATGTCTCCGACACTACCAGTCTTCATTAATTTAAAATTGAAACATTGAATTTGTCCAATTCTATTTTCTTTAATTAGTTAATGCCTTTACTAACAGTTTCGTAAAATCATCATTTTACTTACAGTAAATAAATTATAGATGGCGTGCTCTGTTTGGATAAGTTTTCTTCTATGATGTTTAAACCTCTTAATTAAGTCTCATATTTTTCTTCATCACGACTAATGTATGTATTCTGAATTATATCACAGAATTTGCAGTTTACGGAAGATAACGAAAGCTGCATGGATTACTGGAGTAGGTATTGAGGTTGAACAAACTTGCTTATTTCATTGTCTTCTGTTGTGTAATGCAAGCGTAACTTTTCTTATTTCTTTTTATAATGTTAACGTTTTGCATTCATCTTAAATAATGATTCCATCTTCAACTTGACTACCCACATTTATAAGTGTCAGCATTGATGGAAACAAAAACAAGTTTGGTTGCAATAATGAATAAGAGAGTTTTATGGGTTCATTCTTCATATACTGTACTCCTTTTTGCACCAACAGATGAATATTTTCGAAATTTGAGTCATATACTCTAGTTAGCACCGAAGAAAGAAATGAACTTTTTCTGTCATAATCCTTAATTTGTGGAAACAAAATTTTCTACAGCACTGCTCTGTCTCGAGCTTTCAACATGGTAACAAAACTAGGATTTCTACCTGTGCAACGCACGGGACTTTTCAAAAATTATACTACATTTATTATATTCATTTAAGTTTATAAAAATATAATTATAATTTAATATAATTATTTTATTTTATAAAATTAAATAATAATAATATTGTAATTATTTTTGTCATGAAAATATATTTAAGTTATTTATTTAATTTTTTTAACAAAATATATTGTATATAAAATTTTAAAATTAGGCTACAAAAGAATGGACTACAAGAAAGAAATGTAAATAACAATCGATCGAAAACTATATAAAGAATATACTATGTCAACAACTATAAAATTTAGATTATGTAAAGATAGAAAGATGAGATATCTAGTGGGCTAGTGAATTTGTCTGGTTGAATCCTCATACTATAATTTCATATTCTAAACTCTTATTTAAATATGATTTTTAAAATTAAAAATTATAAATAGTTTAATAATTCATTTTGGTTGAAAATATAATTACATTAAATAAATTAAAAATATATATTTTTAATATTTAATTTACTTTTAATGATTTA
The DNA here is from genome assembly GCA_027742795.1 of Vigna hirtella. Classification (NCBI taxonomy): domain Eukaryota; kingdom Viridiplantae; phylum Streptophyta; class Magnoliopsida; order Fabales; family Fabaceae; genus Vigna; species Vigna hirtella. The sequence goes on from JAHCHA010013439.1 coordinate 1,061,241, forward strand.
TTAACATGTTATTTGTAACATCCCAATTATATAACAACTTATATAATAAGGACGTCAACATCCAAATAAAGAGAACAGTCAGATTTTGACGTGTAATTAAGTGTGAAATTACAGTCATCCAAATAAAAGACAGAATTTTAAACTTAAACAGTTTAAAATTATTGAACACTACAAGCGTTCCAATAGGAAATTCCTAAGTAGACTACACCGCAACATCAGTATCCTCTAGTTCTTGCTCCAAGGGAATCTCCTCGACAACATCTGCTCTCATCCAAGTGGATGATCATCGCCAAAGAAACATACCCAAACAGCACACAACAAACAATGCAAGGGTGAGCTAGATATAAAAAGCATGTTATGGTACAGTTAATTCATGCCATCATACATAGTACATATGAAAGAACAATTAAAGCATACTCATTAAACCACAACTCACACACTCACGACTCATCCGGATTTGTATAACTGTCGAACTATCAGTCGTCTTTGCACTTGCATAGTTCTGCTGGCACTCTCCAACACTAGCAAGGTAAATCCCCAACCTGCCTATCTCTGTCATTAAAGACTATAGACGAGGACCTCCCTCTACTCTCACCACTTACACTGTTCTTCTCTATGTGAGCATGAACAATGCTTTGAGTGTAGGGATAGACAGACCGAGTCCAAAGTTCACTACAGTTATACAGAACAACAACAACACCCTACACAATCACTTTCAGTCATCTCTCCCTGAGATGTCCAATTCATACTCACATACATCATTATAGTTCACAACCATGTTCAGATGCATAATTCAAATGCAATAAAATCCAATCATTTTAGAAATCATACAAACTGAATATATCACAAAATAAATTAACAGTACATAATCTGTTCAATAGGATTTAAGTTAAAAACTTGTCGAGTAGACTTCCAGGAAAGAGAGGTGCGTCACAATGGACAACTTAAGTACCAAGTCTTTCCTTAGCCAAAGTGTTCCTCAACTAGTTTTTAACAAATTTCTTATTTACAGATTCAAAACAATAGCATATAATATTAACACCGAAATTCCACATAGATAGATATACAGTAAGCATTAACAGTATTCATACAGAACTTCAAGACATGAATAGTAATAAAAACAATACTAAATCATATTATAAAAGCATAGAAAGGTTAGCTCCCCTTACCTCTTCTCCAGTATTATTTTCCTACTAGAAGTTGTTCCCCGAAAACTCTTCAGAACCTCTACTCTTTTTGCAACTAAAAATTTCTTCCTAACTCTTTCTTCTCTATTCCTCAAGCTCTCACTTGATTCCTCTTCTCTTGGTGCATAATACCCTTCCCTTCCATGGCTATTTATAGGTAAAAAAATTTACTATTCATTAATTTTTTTAATATTATTTATTATTTTAATATTATTTAAAAATAAGATTTTAATCATTAATTTGGTTAAATCTGATCCTAATTCCATCCATGCTAAGGAATCCTAATTTCTTCCATGCTAAGGAATCCTAATTTCTTTTATGCTAAGAATTTATTTTTACTATTCACTATTCACTTTTTACTATTCAATTTTAAAAAATACTAAATAAGTTACCAAAAATTTGAACCTCTCCTTCTAAAATTACTATAATTTTATATCCAAAATTTACATTTTTCTATCCATTAAAATTATTATTACTAATAAAATGCTAAAATTTACTATTATAAATATTATTTTTTTTTCATGGGTCTTACATTATTATATTTATTTATTTACTTATTATTTTATATTATATTTGAATTGTTATTACTATTATTATATTAGTAGTTTACTATTATTATCATACTCTGTTGTGGAAAAGCTAACAAAATTACGAATCGTATTTCTTGATGCATGTAGATCTACTGTTTTTAAGGACTTTTCCGTTATGTATTACGCAAGTCTTCCAGCATACAACATAAACTTTTCGAAATATTCAAAGATCTCAGAACTAGCAAAAAACTCTAAAGAAGTTTGTAACCAACATATAAGAGTTAGAAATAAGAAAAGAATAGAACAAATAAATTAGAGGGAAAGCTAGAAATTGGAAGGTGTTTTGTGCTTCTTTTTGGAATGAAGGAGGTATTCTATTAATAGAGTTAAGGGAGAATTCAAAATGATTGTTGCTAACACAAATTGAAAGTTGCATTGCACTTATGAATGTTAATGAAAAAAAAAAGTTATTGGTCAACGTTTAAAAACTAACGTTCCTTTTGTAATAAATTCTTATTTTACAACCATCCTTTACATATTACAAAAGAAAGTAGAAAAAAGGTCTTTGACTTAAACAATTTTGTCTCAAAAGTGATTTCTCATTTTTAAGATGCATAGACAATTGTGTGATAAATCGATTAATTAAGACTTAAATAAAACGAGATCATTGGTTTAAGATGCAAAGACAAAAAATTAAATATGAATGCAGTTTGATCAATAGCAAAAGAGCACAATGATAAACGAATGTTGTTTAATATGAGATTAGTATGTTGTTGGGGTTAGATTTCACCAAATTCCCTCTCATGTATGTAAGAATTCTTATTTATGCATTAATGTCAACGTCACTCACTAAATCACCTAAATTCGATCCCTCGGCGAAATAGGCATGTCTTTAATCACCAGTTCATGCAGTTCCTTGCATTCCTAGTAATTAAATGTGAAGATCAACAACTTAAAGATGACCAAGACTCATGCTCTCATCCCTGAGCAATATTACTCTTGGGAGAATTCAATAAGAACCTGAATTGTAAGGAACCTCTTGGCACTCAAGCCTTGCAAAAGACGCCCAAGCGTCGAGCTCCAGTGCTCAAGCGCCCCAAAAGGGGCGCCCGAGCGGTGAGCGGTGGTCTTCTGTGCCCAAGCCTCAGACATGACGCCCAAGCTTCGTGCATCCGGCACTCAAGCACCCAAAAAGGGGCGCCCGGGCGGTGAGCGACACTCTTCTACGCTTAAGCCCCCAAAAAGGGCACACAAGCTTCGAGCACTCCTCCCTTTTGGTGCTTTTTCAGTCGTTTCTAAGCTCCATCTTCGTGGCAATTCATCCCTGCTTTCCATATTATATTATTTTCTATCAAAACAAGGGAAATTAGTCATAAAATCATTAAATTCAACCTCAGCTCTCTTATTCACACAACTTAACAGAAAAACATGATTTCAAGCAAGTTTCTAAGTAGAAAAGAGTGCATTTAGTATCAAAATTACATCATAAATAACGGTGTTTTCAACCGTTATCAGTCAGCATGCCACGACACAATAAATTTAACTTCGTCCTCTGAAATTAACGGCAAGGTTCCAATTGACTCAATTTTACAGAAACAGGAACCTAATTGAGATAAAAAAAATATGAGGACCTATTTGAGACGATTCTGCACAAATAGGGACATCTGAAATGATTAATCCTTTTAATTTTGTATAATTCTAAAACTTCGAAGGAGTATTAGAAAATTAAACATTAAATAGTAAATAAAATACTTCTTCTTGATATTTGCATTAGACCACCAACCAACCTCCCTAACATTACAACACAAGTAATGTAGGACAACACATAAATAGACATCTAAATCATGAGTCTTAAGCATACTTGGCAAACTCCTCTGGCTTCTTGCTAAGTCCAAAAAGGTCATAACCATAACTACATGGACACACATTATAGAATTAAAACAAAAATCTTCACAAACATTGTATGTTCAATGACTTATATATCAATGTAGGAGAAGCCACATACTCTCCAGGGACTTCTCCAATCAACTACTCTGGGATCTCATATTGGTCCAAGAGACCTTCTATAGCAAGAAGATCCTTCTATCAGTACCTGCAAACAAATGGGACAACAAAAGTTTATCAACAATTGTTTGGAACTATGTTCAAATTACACCGTAGAGTAACCAATCCATGGTGGGCCGGGTTGGGTCGAGTTGGGTGGCCTGTTTTGATAGCATTATATACATATTCATTACATACAGATTTTTCCATAGATAATTGAAAAAAAAATTATATACGGATAATCCATATGTAACTTGGCGCCCTTTGGTGAGAACTTTTCAAAAGATATATTCGTATGTAAAATTCGTATGTAAGTGGAAAAATAGTTACACACAGATTTTACATATGTATTTTTAATTAATTAATAAATAAATAAATGAAATCTCTTTATGGTAATATAGGTACATGTTATCGTATTCTTAGAGCATATTGAAATCTCTTTAAGCTTAATTATCCACTGGAGTTTTCTATTCCTGGTGCATGAGTGGTACGTTGTCGTTGAAGCAATGAAATTAATACTACTTTTCTAGGCAACTTCACTACTGTCAAGTAGTATTCAAGAAAGTAGATAGGATTAAAGTAATCCTGAGCCGTCTCCCAATGAATACGAAATGTTCAAGAATAAAAGTGAGAAACACTAGTACAGTAAAGGGAAACGACATCGGTTATTTTCGCTTATACGCAGCGGTTCTGCAACCGAGGCATATACAAGCGAGGCAAAAAGAGGTATGTTTTTTGCCTCGGTTCTGAACCGAAGCAAAATGGTGTGTGCTTTTGCCTCGAATCAAATCCAACCGAGGGAGTAGAAGGGTTTCTCTTTTTTTTTTTATTTTTTTTTTCTGTTTTCACCCTTCGTCAGGTGAGTTGTTAACCCTTGGCAGCAATCCATCAACGCCCACCGCTCCATCTCACACCACCATCATCAAAGATTCCCAACTACGAAGAACAAAGAACAAGAACGACGCTCTTCCACCATTACCTACAGAGAATCAATCAAACACCACCACTCCTACAAAGAATCAATCAAACATAAAACAACCCAATTGAAATCAAAAAAAGGGGACGGAAGGAAGCTTCCTCCTTCGCTGTGAATCAAAACAGAGAGAAGAAGAAGAAGAAGAAGAAGAAGAAGAACGAGAACGACCACTGCACCCTTGTGTCCCCGCCGCGTCTCCGCTGCGCCTCCGTCGCGTCATTGATGATCCCTCTGTCGCGCCTCCATCGGAACAGAGAAGAGGAAGGAAGCTCCTCTCTCGCCAATGAAAGAAAATGGGAGAAAAGAGACGAGCGACTCAACTTCTGTCTCTATTCGCGAAATTTAACCCTAAACACATGTTATTACCTCGGTTATTTTTTTAAATGAGGAAATAAGAGTCTACGGCCTCGGTTCTATAAAGAATTGATGCCTAAACCCTCTCAAAAAAATAAAAAATAAAAATTGTTGCTCTTTTATGCCTCGGTTCTTTAAACAACCGAGGTAATAGACCTTTGCGATAATTACAAAAATGTCACTGCGTTAGGCATCGGTTCTTTTTGTATCGAGGCATATACGTTTGTGATAATTATAAAAATACCACCGCACTAGTTTTGGGCATCGATTCTTTTTTAACCGAGACATATACGTTTGCGATAATTACAGAAATGTCACCGCACCATTGTTAGTTTCGGTTACAACTAAACCGATGTCAAATGCGCTAGTTAAATGTTTTTATTACTAGTGAAACTATGCTAATGAACGTCACGTCTTTGTTGCTTGAGCTTTCAACCTCAATTGGTCTTTAATTACTTGAGGACATAGAGCAACAACAAATAAATATTTTAATTTTGAAATAGAAACTTGTGTCATATATGGTTAGCACTAAGAAAAGAACTTCAGTCAAAATTCCCGTAATCTAGTTATAGCATAATATACAACTTCAAAACAACACCAACCACCATCAAAATAATTGTTAAAAACTATCAAAATAATTGTTAAAAATCTCATGAGCTGTTTATATCATCTGATATTTTTAACTCAAATATCAATCCGAAAAGTTATTTAATAAACCTAAAAAAATTAATATCATTAGGTTAAGAGTCTATATTATTCATTTTTAATGTTTAGAATCAAAATATATATTAAACTTCTTTCTAGTTGAGTAGTAGGTTGCACACTCGAACCCTAATTTTCCCTCATTTGAACTATCATTGTGTGTCATTGGTAATCAGTAAGTAATGTTTAATTTTTTTGACTTAAATTTTTGAATTGTAAAAACCCTAATCATTTTTTTCAATTGAGCACAAAATTGGTGTGCGATATGATTCACATATTTGGGATTCCTTTAGTGCATTGTTAGGAGATCTTGATTAATCTGCGTTTAAGGTATGTTTCATTTTATGGGTTTTCTAATTCAAAATTTAGGATTTTCTTTATGGTAATATAGGTATATGTTATCGTATTCTTAGAGCATATTGAAATCTCTTTAAGCTTAATTATCCACTCGAGTTTTCTATTCCTGGTGCATGAGTGATACGTTGTCGTTGAAACAATGAAATTAATACTACATTTCTAGGCAACTTCAATATTGTCAAGTAGTATTTAAGAAAATAGATAGGATTAAAGTAATCATGAGCCGTCTCCCAATGAATACGAAATGTTAGAGAATAAAAGTGAGAAACACTAGTATAGTAAAGGGAAACGACATCGATTATTTTCGCTTATACGCAACGGTTTTGCAACCGAGGCATATACAAGCGAGGCAAAAAGAGGTATGCTTTTCGCCTCGGTTCTCAACCGAAGCAAAAAGATGTGTGCTTTTGTCCCGAATCAAATCCAACTGAGGCAGTAGAAGGGTTTTTCTTTTTTTTATTTTTTATTTTTTTTTGTTTTCACCCTTCGTCATGTGAGTTGTTAACCCTTGGCGGCAATCCATCAACGCCCACCGCTCCATCTCACACCACCATCATCAAAGATTCCCAACTGCGAAGAACAAAGAACGAGAACGACGCGCTCCCACCACTACCTACAGAGAATCAATCAAACACCTCCACTCCTACAAAGAATCAATCAAACATAAAATAACCCAATCGAAATCAGAAAAAGGGGACAGAAGGAAGCTTCCTCCTTCGCTGCGAATCAAAACACAGAGAAGAAGAAGAAGAAGAACGAGAATGACCACCGCACCCTTGTGTCCCCGCTGTGTCTCCGTCGCGTCATTGATGAGCCCTCTATCGCTCCTCCATCGAAACAGAGAAGAGGAAGGAAGCCCCTCTCTCGCCAATGAAAGAAAATGGGAGAAAAGAGACGAGCGGCACAACTTCTGTCTCTGTTCGCAAAATTTAACCCTAAACACATGTTATTACCTCAATTATTTTTTTAACCGAGGCAATAAGGGTCTACGGCCTCGATTCTATAAAGAACCGATGCTTAAACCCTCTCAAAAAAATAAAAAATAAAAAGTGTTGCTCTTTTATGCATCGATTCTTTAAACAACCAAGGTAATAGACCTTTGCGATAATTACAAAAATGTCACCGCGCCAGTTTTAGACATTGGTTCTTTTTGAACCGAAGCATATACGTTTGCGATAATTATAAAAATGTCACCGCACCATTGTTAGCTTCAGTTACAACTAAACCGATTCAAATGCGCGAGTTAAATTTTTTTTTTACTAGTGAAACTATGCTAATGAACGTCACGTCTTTGTTGCTTCAGCTTTCAACCTCAATTGGTCTTTAATTACTTGAGGACATAGAGCAACAACAAAAAAATATTTTAATTTTGAAATAGAAACTCGTGTCATATATGGTTAGCACTAAGAAAAGAACTTCATTCAAAATTCCCGTAATCTAGTTATAGAATAATATACAACTTCAAAACAACACCAACCACCATCAAAATAATTGTTAAAAATCTCATGTTGATGTTGGTATTTGAGTTGTCTATATCATCTGATATTTTTAACTCAAATATCAATCCGAAAAGTTATTTAATAAACCTAAAAAAATTAATATCATTAGGTTAAGAGAACTATATTATTCATTTTTAATGTTTAGAATCAAAATATATATTAAACTTCTTTCTAGTTGAGTAGTAGGTTGCCAAGAGTTGTTCCTGTGTGTGGTGGTAATATTGTTGGACAATCTGAGTAGTTTTTCAGTTTTTTGTTTTGTTTTGTTTGTTTTTACATACTTTCTTAAGTTACTTAATCTAATGTCTAGTTTGAACCTACAAAAATTTTCAATATGCTTTTTATTTTTGGAATGTGAGCAGATAAAAACCGCTTCCAACTTTTATCTTATTATTATTATCATACTTTTACCTTCTCATTACTAACAATTTTATTTTATTGGACTTTAGGCACACTTCCTTTATTAGAAAATAGAGAATTTTTATGGGAGCTTAATAAAACAAATAGACCATAAGAGGCTTGAAAGTATTTTCCATAAGGTGAAAACCTTTTACTTTGTCTTTGTGAGCCTAACCTGCCATGACCCTTTAATTTCTAATGCAAATTTATAAATTGGTTTATTTCAATGGTTTATTTCAATCTTAATTTATAAATTGGTTTGACTTAGTGTGTTGTACAGCGGGAAGCCCTAACCTGCCACATGGATTCATCCCTCCTCTCCCTCTCTTTTGATCATTACAGTTTTCTATCATATCAGAATATATTTCTCGTTGTGATATGTGACTACCGAGTTCAAAACTTGTTGCATGCAACACCAAACATCCTTTTATTCACTAAAATGGAACATTTTTGGAAAACCTTCAAAGGATCACCTTGAGTCTAGTTCTTAGCTAAAGTAATTTGTACATAATTTTTATCTGTATTTTCAAAACACAGAAAAGTTTAAGTTCATTCTCAAAAGAAAATTGATAGCTAATTAGAATTTTCTCTCCAGGTTGGGCACTCTATTGGTTCATACATATCTATTGAAATGTTCAAGAAGTCTCCAGAGAAGGTGATAGGAACGATGCATATTTAATTATTCTTCATCCCATGCCGTCTGATTTTCGTAATCTAACTATTTGAATTATCTCCTGGCTTTGTAGGTGAAATATTGTATTGGACTTTATCCATTTTTTACGTTAAACCAGCAATCAGCAAAACAATTGTTTATTGGAAAAATTGCAAAGTAAGTGTCAACTCAAACCCCTTTTCCAATCAAACACCTTGACTTGTTAGAGATGATATGAACTTTTAGGGTGTGTTCACTTGGAGGTGATTTCCTGTTCACGCATAACAGCGAGCGATGATTACAAGAGAAAGTCGTGTTCGCTTGGAAACAATTGCGCGGAAGGAATTAAAGTGAATTGCGGGATTCACCGCTTTTTGGTCACCCGCTAGTCAGACGCGATTTGGAGGGATCGCAATGTAAAAGTCAGATGTGCCCTCTGCATTTTTGTAACCAGTGATGAAATATGTACTCTTCAACAACGGAAGCATTGAACTATATATATTTCAAATAGTGCATATATTTCAATAGTACGTAGCATGGTATAACCAGTGATGAAATTTATTAAATTAATATATATAAATCAATTAGTAAATAAAGTTATTTTTTTAAATTTAGTATAATTTATATTTTTAACATTTTCATAATAAAAAATGGACATTGGAAAGCATTTTGGCATCGTCCAGTGAAATGTGTAAGGCATTTTTCCAGAACCACTGTTGCATGTTTTTATAAATTATTTTTATTTTTTTTCTCTTAATAAATATTTTTACAAATAAATATAATATAAACAAATATCATTTTATATCACCTTAATACCTAGGGGCATTTTGGTAATCTTTAATTTCTACCAATTAAACAAATTTTTTAAAACTGTCACATCAATCAAATCCTACACTAATTTTCACAAACTTTACCTTTAAATCCACTCTCAATTACCTCAAAATCCACTCAAATAAACACAAAAAAAATTCTCCTCAAATTCTCTCAAATCCACTCAATCACTCTCCCCCAAATCATCTCCCCCAATCACCTCCAAGTGAACACACCCTTAGTGACACTATGAGCTTAGATATCACAAATTTTGATGTGGTACACTCTATTTCACACCTCATGGCATTCACTTTATGCATAAAAACAATTTTAATAATTTGATTGGAACTAAAGTTCAGATATAAATTAAATGGTGGTAATTATATGTTTATTATTACTAAATATTAAGCATGAAAATTTTACTTCTACTTATTTTCTTTTGAAAATGTTAGACTAGTTTATACGAAATGACTAAATGATGTTACATGGGCTTTCAGATCCCAAGTTCTAGTTGCTGCTTAGTTACCACATAGCATCATTATGATCGCTACTTCTCCAAGCTTTAAGGTTCATGGTCAGAAAATCTATTGGGAAGTCATGGTCGGTCAATGCAGTTGAGGCCGCTTGCTCCCACTTGTCACGGGTTAGCTTTACTGTTCAAAGAAGACTTCAATGATTACTCACAATAAACTTGTAATTTAGGTCATTTTGTTTTGGTCATTCTTCTTATCGATCCCTTTATTAATATTATTAGTGGCAATGCAATATATTCTACATTTAATTGACACTGAGTTGCAGCTTTTTATTGTGGATTGGTTTGCACTCCATCATTTGTACAAACAAAATCATAAACTAAGGTATTAAAAAATTAACTAAATACTTATATAACTGTTTTTTACAAAATTCTTCTAATTTAATTTTTTTATTTATTGATATTTAATGATTCATCTGCAATGAAAGCTTCAGGCATTAAAACATTAAAATTAAGTGAGCTACTTTTATTTTAAGTATTAATAAATTGTAAAAATTTGACTACAAGATAGTATAGATTAATGTTATATTTGAATTTAATATATGGTTTGATGAACAAATTATTTATTAAATATTATTAGACAATTTAATGTTAATAAATTTTATTATGTTAGTTTAATTGAATATGTTCATTTCATGTTATATTCATTATAAATTGATTGATGAGATGATAATACAGAAAATTAATTATAAATTGATTGGATATGTCAAATGTAATAATGATTTTTTTTACAAAAGTTTTTATAACAAGTAAATAATGTATGTAATAAAAACTTATTTTTGAAAAGTATATATTATGATAGGTGACCAATTACTTGTTATAATATATTTGACATATTATGATAGGTGAGAAAATTATGTCATAAAACATTACATATTATTACATATTATGATAGATAAATCCAATTACATCATAATAAATTTGTTATATTATGACCGATAAATGAAAATCTGTCATAAAACATTAAATTTATTATGATAAGTGACAAAAAATACGTCATAATAATCTATTATGACGTAACTTTAAATGAATATCATAAAAAACAATTTTTTCACTGATGAAATTATAACCTATAGATAAAAAAAGCCATCAATCCATCAAATCAAATTCCAACCTAACAAAAGTACATGTTGTGAAATTAAGAACTTAAGTACTTTGTATCTATGCTTAGCCAGTTTGTAAATAAGAGTATATTCGAAAAGAAATTGCAGTGATAAAAGGAATATACAAACATCTAACGAATCGACAACCCATTAGATAGAGAATTATTTATGACTTAGAATGGTCTAAATATAAATAAAGAAATATAAGATATAAGTGGTTGAAACCTTAAAGTATAAATAGATTTATAAAATTAAATTGATGAGTTTAGAATTTATTTTGTAATAAAAGTAAAACAAAATTTGTAATTCCTGAATGTCAAGGTTGTGGAATGATTAAATATATTAAAAACAGAGAGATTCCCTGCGTTTCTCAAACTGTAATTAAATGTTTTTATCTTTAAAAAATTAGAAATTGAACTTAAAAAGAGGGATGCTATTAGGCTTGGCTCCTCAGGGTTATCCTGCGTGGTGGAACTCCTTTTTTATATTATATTTTCCACAACTAATAATAATGTATTGATGTGATTGAAGTGTTTGATTTTCTAACCCATATTTCACGATCAGAAGACTTGAAAATTCAACAAATAACGTATTTATTGATATTGATGAGACCCAAGCTAAGAAGACTTGCTAAACTACGTTATAAATACTGATGAGACCCAAGCTAAGAACACTTGAAAATTCAACAAGTAACGTATTTATTGATATTTATTGGTATTGATGAAACCCTTTCTCTGAAGTTGACAGCGGAATTTGCGTAGAAATTCAATTCTTTTTTATACTTTAATTCTGAAAAGGAAATTAAAACTACTGACATTTCCAAATAAATTGTTTCAAGATTATTATAACATTTTTTTTCAAATCATCATCTTTCAAAAAATATTTTAAATAATGAGATTTTGTAAGTGTTTAATAGAGATTGCATGTTTATAGAACTTTGATACCTAATTTAGAATCTAATAATTGTTAAAATGGTTAATATCAAAAATCAACTTATATTCTATTTCACAAATCAAGTATAAATTTATATTAATACTAAACATTATTTTAAATATTAATAATTTTTAATTTATAAAACTGTGTCTTAATTAATATAATGATTAAATTTTCTCTAAATTAGTTATTATTTAATAATTTTCATTTAGTGATTAATTAATCAAATAAAGTCACATGGAGATACAGTTGACAATTAAAGACAAAGCATTACCTCAAACATTCGTGATTCTATTTAATTTAAATTTTTGGATTTAAGGGACGATGGTAATTAGAGGAAGTAAAGAGAGACAATGAAAAATGAAATAATTTAGATTGAGGAAAAATAAGAAAAATATGAAAATAATTTTTTTGTAAATAATTTGATTAATAATAAAATAAATTTAGTTGTATATTAATATATTTAAGAAATAAATTCTTTAAAATAATTTTTTAAAATTAAATTAATATAATTTTAAGGTATAAAAATTATATTTTAAAACAATAATATATTGAAAGAAATTATTTTACTTGATATGACGATTTAAATTAATTACTTTTATTTATTTATTTTTTTGTTATTTTAATATAAATTTTAATTTAATTATTTAGGATTTTAAATTTACGGTCTTTTAAGGATTTTAAAGGGAAGTGATTCAACAACAATATTTTATAGTAGCGTATGAGTTTAGTTTTTTATAAAGTATTTAACTTTATTTCTATTTCTAGTTATGTTATATTCAAATTTACACTTACATTGCTAATATCCTATGCCAACGAGGCACGGTAGGATTTCTTAACTCAGATGTTTTTATATACTACATTAGTGTTAACCCTTTCTACACACTTATCCAAACATCATATATCCAAACACTCGAAATTCATATCTGGAGTTATTCAATGGACAGTTATTTGATCAGGTTTTTGTTTGCAATATCAGTGTGGTTTTTGCTTTTCCAAGTATCCATTCTTGGATTCATCTCTCAATCACAGAACTCACACGTTACATGCATTGCGAGGGAAAGACGAGCACTTCTCAACTTCAAACAAAGCCTCCGAGATTACTATGGCATACTGTCTACATGGAGGAATGATGAGAATAATGGAGATTGCTGCAAATGGAGAGGCGTAGAATGCGACAACGAAACAGGTCATGTACACATGCTTCAGTTGCAACATTTGAGCGGTGTATTTAATCTCACTTCATTGATTGAATTGCAAAACATTCAACATTTGGATGTCACCTTCTGTGATTTCAGTGACAGTCAGATACCAGAAAACATGGGCTCCTTCAAACACTTGAGATATCTCAATCTATCATTTTCATGGTTTGCCGCGACTATTCCTTATTCTCTGGGAAATCTCCCAAAGTTGGAGTATCTTGATCTAAGAAACAGCTATGGTATCAGTGGAGAAATCCCCTCTCAACTAGGGAAACTTATAAGTTTACGATATCTAGATCTAAGTTACAACGATTTCCGTGGAGAAATTCCTGCTCAACTTAGAAATCTCACCCATTTGAGGTATCTTGATCTTTGGGAGATTGGACTATCTGGAGCAATACCGTTCCGGGTTGGGAATCTTCCTTTCTTGCAAACTCTTGGACTTGGAGGTAATTTTGATCTATCAATTAAGGATGCAAAATGGCTATCTTCTCTCTCTTCATTAGATACTCTTCGACTGAGTTCATTGCCTCTTGACTCCTCTCATCACTGGCTAAAATCGATTCGAGAGCTTGTTCCTAACTTAAGAGAGTTGAGGTTAGTTTCTTGTAGTCTTTCAGATCATAATATTTCATCTTTGTTTCATTTTCATTCCAACCTTTCTACTTCTCTTTCCTTCCTCGATCTCTCTGATAATATGATGCCATCATCAACATTTTCATTGTTGTTCAACCATAACAGTATTGTCTTTCCATCTCCTCAAGGAAATTTAATCTTCTGCCCTAAACTACGAGAACTTTATCTAGCAAATTGCGGCCTTACTGATGAAAGTTTTCTTGTGGCATCCGCTTCAACAAGTAATTTTTCATCTTCTCTTGTCACCCTTGATCTCTCCGGTAACCTATTGCTATCATCGACTATATTTCACTGGGTTTTGAACTTTACCCCCAATCTTCATAGGCTTAACCTTCATTACAACTTTATAGAAGGTCTTTTTCCAAATAGATTTGGAAACGTAATGAACTCTCTTGAAGTTCTTAGCCTATTCTCCAACAAACTGCATGGTGAGATCCCAGCTTCTCTAGGGCATATATGTACGTTGCGCGATTTAGACCTTACGGGTAACAATTTTAGTGGGAAACTTTCTAGTTTTATTCAAAATTCTTCACGGTGCAACAAACACGTATTTCAGAGTCTAAAATTATCTGATAATCGGATTACAGGCATGCTACCTAATCTTTCAAGCTTTACATCTTTGAGCTTCTTAGATCTTTCCAATAATCAGTTATACGGAGAAATACCGAAATCCATTGGGTTGCTACAGGAGTTGGAGTCCCTCTACCTAGAGGAGAATAACTTAGCCGGTGATATCACTGAATTGCATCTAACGAATTTGTCAAAATTGAAGGTGTTAGACTTGACAGACAACTCATTGTCTCTAAAGTTTTCTAATTCTTGGATTCCACCTTTTCAATTATTTAAATTGGGACTAGGTTCTTGCAAAGTGGGTCCTAGTTTCCCGAGTTGGCTCCAAACTCAAAATCGCTTAGAGTTTCTGGACATTTCTGATGCTGAGATTGATGACTTTGTGCCAGAATGGTTTTGGAATAAGCTACAGTATATAAGTGAGTTGAACATGTCTCAGAACAGTCTTAAAGGTACTATTCCAAATATACCAATCAAGCTTACTAATCATGGTGGAGCATTTATATTTCTAAGTTTAAATCAACTTGAAGGTGAAATTCCAGCTTTTTTATCACAAGCTTCCATGTTGGATCTATCCGGCAATAAGTTTTCAGATTTAAGCATGTTCTTCTGCAGAAAAAGCACAACCACATCAATGTATACTCTAGATTTATCAAATAATCAAATAGAGGGACAGCTGCCCAATTGTTGGGAACATCTAAAAGGTTCATTACAATTTCTCGATCTCAAAAATAATAAATTGTCAGGAAAGATTCCACAGTCTATGGGTACTCTTGTTAATTTGCGATATCTGACCCTACGAAACAACAATTTAACTGGAGAACTACCGTTCACATTGAAAAGCTGCACTAAATTAGGTGTATTAGACGTAGGTGAAAATTTGTTGTCTGGTGCAATACCTTCATGGATTGGAGAAAATCTGCAACAATTGTACATTCTGAGCTTACGATTAAATAACTTTTCTGGAAGTATTCCAGATCAGATCTGCTATTTGAGGCAAATTCGTCTCTTGGATCTTTCAATGAACCACTTGTCAAAAGGAATTCCAACGTGTCTGAGAAATTTGACTGCAATGAAGGAAAGTGAGGTAATTCCATATCAAAAAGAAAAGTTCCGCAGAATGTCATCTCGATCTATTATTACCTATGAAATGGAAGAAACTAACGTGTTATTTATGTGGAAAGGTCAGGATCATGAATTTTGGAATGCTGAGTATTTTCTGAAGAGCATTGATATCTCAAGTAATGAATTGACAGGGGAAATCCCAAAAGAGTTAGGGTATTTAGTTGGATTAGTTTCTGTGAATTTATCAAGAAACAACTTGAGCAGAGAAATCCCTCGAGAGATTGGAAATTTAGATTCGCTAGAATTTCTTGACTTATCAAGAAATGATTTATCTGGCAGAATTCCCTCTACTCTTGCCAATATTGATCGTCTTACAGTCTTAGACTTATCAAACAACAATCTGAGTGGAAGAATCCCTTGGGGAAGGCAGTTGCAAACCTTTGAAGCCTCTAGCTTTGAAGGAAATCTTGGTCTTTGTGGTCAACAACTTAACAGAAGTTGTCCCGGAGATAAAACAGAAAAACAGACTCAAGGAGAAGCAGTTGACAGTGAAAATGACGATTCAGATATCCATGGAGGATTATACATGAGCTTGGGACTGGGGTTCTTGACAGGCTTTTGGGGTTTACTAGCATCAATTCTACTTTGGAGACCATGGAGATTTGCTTACATAACATTCTTGAACAGACTGGTGGAATATATACTTCTAATGGTTGAACTGAACTTTGCAAAGTGCCATCGGTGGCTCGAAAGCTAGCAGGTACTTAATGCCAATAACTCGATATTATCCCTCATAACATGCTTACAGTTGCATACTATTTTGGGATTTTCAGTTTTATTACTAAATTTTAGTCTCTAATTTATCTCCTCAGGACACGAATAATGCACGTATTCTGAATTCTATCGCCAAATCTGCAGTTTATGGCAGATAAAGTTCAAAACTTCTGTGAGAGATGAAAGCTACATGGATTATTGAGGTCTGCAATGTAATGCAAGGTTTCAAGAAATTCATTTCGTTGTCTGTTATTGTATAATGTATTCGTAATTTCTATTATTTGTTTTTATATTTTAAGACTATTAATATTTATAATGTGAAGATTTTTCTTTGTAACTTAAATAATGAGGCTTCCTTAGTTTTTATTAACCCCCATTTCCTACATACTAAAATGTTAAGTGATATCTGAGTGCATTGATTTTTCGTATGTTTTCACAATTATTTGGGTCCATCCCTGCCATCACATATTAGTTGCTTCAGCTGTCAGTCCCTATTGTTGTTTAACAATTTACAACGTCAATGTTATTATGGAAAAGAATGTATCGGTCAACTCAGCCAACCAAAGTATGGAAAATTATTACGGTGAAGGCAGGTTTTCCACAACTAATTAATAATGTTTTGATGACATTGAGGTTCTTACTTTTCTTACCCATCTTTTGGATTAGAAGACTTGAAAATTCAACAATTTTTTGATTGAAATTGACGAAACCTTGTTGCCAAGAAGAATAATAATACTTTTACATACATAAATTTTTTATATTTATTTGATTAAATATATTTTTATTTTTTTTTATTCTTTTGAAAAATTACAAAAATTTTATTTTTTTATGATTATTTTATTTTTGTTAAGTTTGTCAAATAAATATAAATGGGTGTCATACCACTACAAGAAATTCATTGATTACCGGCGGGCTATTAGCGACGGCCCTTAGGCCTTCGGTAAAGTTTGTTTACCAAAGGATTTTCCGAGGGTCTGTAAAGTAGTACATAATTGGAGGATTTTGGCCTTCGGTAATCGACATGGGACATTACCGAAGGAATTTGACCTTCGGTAAGTGGTTGGTGTATAAGAAAATTTTTCCCTCCCCCTCATTTCGCGAAAGCTCTTCTTCCCCCAATATTCAAAATCTCCCAACTCTTTCTTCCCCTAAGTCCTTCTCCGAACTCCCTGTACTGCTTGTGCACATTGTTCCCTCCGCCATCATTGCGCTCCAACCTCATCGTTCACTCAAGGAAGCCATCTTCGTCATTCGGCCGACCATTCCAAGAACGTCCTTGGAGTCATCTTCTCGAAGGGTCTGGGTCGTTGGCTACCGGTGTTCGCCTGCGTTAGCTGCCGGAGTTCGCCACTCACATTATCATTAGGGCGAAAATCAGGTATTCCCTCTCACATTTTCATTTCGCATTCAAACACATTTGACCTCCCTTCTCTGATTTCCCCAATCTAAGAATCGTCACAATTATTTGGTCCAAGGGCCGTAGGCGCGGGGTGCTGGAGTTCGCCTCCCTTTATTGTGCTTCAACCGCAACGTGAGCTCGTGAAGCGCCATTGCAGTTCAATCGTGCCTCTGCAAACCTGTATTGGCCTGAACTTCACTTCCGTTTTGAGGACTCCTGTTCGGGACACTTCACTCGCGAGGTAATATTCCTTCGTTCCCCACCTGAAACCCTACAGATATGAGGTACATGTGTTGGAAATGTGGTGTGGTGTGTGATTCTGTATTGTTGTGATTATTGAATTGTTGTGATTATTGAATTGATGAATTTGTAATTGTATAATGAGAAACATGAGATTCTGTTCCATTTATCTTCTTTCATTTGATTTGCCTGCTCTTGTTTCTGGTTTCTAGTTCTAAATAGGAATGTAGGTTAGTTATTGTGTTCTCATTTAAACAATCAAACATGAGACAACCATAACCATAAAGAGTTTATTTATGAATGTACATATACCTTGAGGTGCTGCGGAACTCATAGAGCTTGCCACGGTTGGAAAAAATGATGAGGGCAACCTCAGCATCACAAAGGACTGAGAGCTCATATAGGCGTTGTTGAGCAAGCCATTTCTTCTCTTGGCAAATGTGACTTGCCTGTTGATTTGGTTCTTTATTCTCTTCAGTTAAACCCTCTCTCTTCCTATCTCTATTTTCTCTGTCTACATCTCTTAAAAACACACACTCTTTCTTGCTCTGGAAACTCTCTTTCTTGTATTGGTTAATAGAAGATTGTGCTTTCTTAAATTGACTCTTTGCTTAGGGTACCGAAAGGGATAAAACAGTAGTGCAATAGTGGAAATAAAAGAGGAAACCTGAAAAAGGTTCCCTTATGTTTTTTTTTTCATCTCCCTGCCGTATACCCTCCATAATATGTGTAATCAACTTACTAACTTACCACAATTCGACACCTCAACTTTTTGTGTAAATGCTACACACATTTACTACTTCATTCAACTTTGTTTAAGCTTCAATAGGAAATGTATATTGAGTTAGTAGGTTATGTTCACTAGCAAAATACCTTTTGATCTAAATGTTTGTTAAGTTGTATTCTATCTAATGTATATTCATTATATAATTGATTTTGGATTGTAAAGTTTGCAATTTGAGCATGTATGAATTGTCATTTTGATGATAGCCTTCATGGGAAATAAATTGTGCAATTTGAGCATAGAAACTTATGTTGATGTTGTTTTAGTTTGCTGCTGATTGATCTATCTAAAAGACTATAGCCTTGATGGGAATCAGCCTTTTCCCCTAAACCTAAACTTAAAATAACTGACAAAACTGAATAACAGTACACAATGAGCATATAGGAGGAGAGGTTACTTGTTACGTAACCCTACCGTTCAACCTTTCCAAAATAACTTTCTGTCAAAGTTATTCACTGTTTCCCCCTGAAATTGGCTTGCATAATACTCCCACATATGAAATAAGGAAAGAGTGAGTAGAGCAATTGCCCATTATTGCAATATAGATGTCGTGATTGCACCAGATCAATGATAGAAGTGAATGTTAATGAGCCTATTTGGAAGTAGAAGCCCACCCTATAAGTTATTACAATGTTTGATGGTGCACTTTCACACTAAGAAGTGGAAACTAAGCTATTACAATGTTTGATGGTGCACTTGGAATTGCTTGAAAAGCATTTTTCCAAGCCACTTTAAGTTGAAAATGAACACAAAATGGAAAGAAATTACAAAGGTTCCGTGATACCAAGCCAAATTTACAATGCAATGTTGGTACAATGAAATAAAGCCAAGTGTGGGTGCTAGTTCAGATTGGTTGAAGACCAAATGTGATGTGTTTTTGCTGCTAAAATGGTTGCTGGACCACCAATGTTAAAGTGCTCTTGGAGTCCAAGCTTGAAGCCCTTTTAACACCTCATCCACTTCCTAAGATGCTACCCCCTTGGAGCAAGTAATCTGAGGTAGAAACAGTGCACCAAAACGTCACAACACCAAATCAAACACTGAACCAGTCAACAAAGAAATCAGTTGCTGCACCAGGATTTAATTTTCGCAGTACAGTTTTTTGGCACAAATTTGAAGGCAAACAAGTTGAATTCAAGTGAATTTAAGCTTGGAATAACAGAAGGGACACAAAAGGAACCTAGTAGAGGCACTAGAACAGATTAAAGAAGCAAGAAAAGACTCAAAACAGTGATGAAATTGTGTGCTTCGAAACTGTTTGATAAAATTCAAAACTGTTTGACAAAATGCCCCAAAGAACAACAGATTTTGTGTTTCTTGTTTTTGACCTTTCAAATCTGGATTGCAGGGTTTAAATTGCATTTTATGATTGCTATACACTTGGATAAGCATATAAATGTATTTGGAAACTTAAACCCAACTTTTGGAAATCCAAAATTGAAAATTAGAATGAGTAATGCCAAACAGCACAAAAAAAACATTCTGCACCAGAAATATGACTGGAAATTGGTGGTTTCAGTGTCAAAATTGATTGCCAATGGTGCAAAGGCATAAGTGAGATATCAAAAAAAGTGTATATCATCATTGTGAACATGTTTAAATTCTGAAACAGCAAAGAAACATTTTGCATCTGAAAATGAATGGTCCACTTCCAATTTTAAGAAAAATTGATGGTTTAAATTGTGATTTGGCACATTGGCTGGAAAATGACCAAATGAACAGTATGCAGAAGTTTTAAATGGTCAAATAAACTGTTCCTAATGTTCACAATGCATAGAAACAAGGGGAGGCAACAATTGGCAATGGCTGTTGTTATTTATGTAGAATAAAAGCACCAAAACTGCACCAAAATGAGAAATGTAGGAAAAAAATTGGAAACTGCAGTGGTGAAAATGAACAGCAGTGATTCAAATGTTCAAATGCCACTTCAAACAAGTTTGTATCATCAAATGGAATATGTTGAAGCACTTAAACAGCCACAACAAAGTCCATATCAGTTTTGACTGGTTTAGTTCCAAATTTAACCAAATTTAATGACTGAAACTATAATTTGATACAAAGGCCGGAAAATTACCATATGAACAGTAACAACAGGTTCCAAATGGCCAATTATACTTGCACAAACAGTCAATCAGCACAGAAACACATTGCAGCAACAATTGATAGTGGTAGTTCCCAAAAATGTAGAAAAATATACTAAAAATTGTTGCAGCATGAAGAAAACAGCAAGTTCAAAGCTGGATGGATCAACAAACATGCAAGAAAGGTCTTAAGCAACTACATCTAGCTTTAGAAATTGAGCTAGGGAAATAGCACATGGCCTAAGACACACAATGACAGCAGCACGGTGCAAAGCTGGATTAAAACAGTGACATGTAAAACAGATTTTGGAATCAACTCAACCATTCATTTTTCAATTCTGTGATTGATTGGAGTTGCTATCACTTGAGACATGCTTAAAATCATAAAAGAAACTTGTCTCAAGCTTTAGACACAACAAAACTGAGCAGAAACAATATTGACCAAAGCAGACCAGAAATTGAATTGAAGAATTGTGAAACAAAGACAGCACAAGCTACTAAAAGTAGGCAACTCAGGTATGCATTTTGCATTTTAGTGATTAACAAGAGTTGCTACTACTTGAAACATGTTTAACAATAGTAAACACACTTGTACCAAGATTCAAAACCACAAAATCTGACCAAAAACAGTAAGCACAACTTGAAACCAGTGAAGAGTGTTGATGCAAATTTTTAAAACTGGAAAGAATGTTTGCACTGCTATTAGCTCAAATGAGTTTTGGAAATCTTTATTCTACTTCCCTTTCTTTAGTCTTAGTTGTAGTTGATACTTCTTTGGATGGGATGTCCCTAAAGGGGTTGCCATCAAAACTTTATTAAAGTAGTAACCAAAACAGTAAAACAACTATCTACACAAGTTTTAAAACATAAAAGAAAGATAGAAATGAG
>JAHCHA010013439.1:1121421-1134383 GCA_027742795.1 Vigna hirtella
GATGCTTGTATTTTCTCTTTCTTCTTTTCACAATAACCATTGTGTAACTCAACTTTGTCAGAACATGTATGCTTTTCCAATCCTTTGCTTGAAGTAGGTTGTACGATCTTTTTAGACTTTGCTTCAAGAGAGGAACATTCCATGATTATCTTTTTTGTCACGTCCACATTTGATTTTTTATTTGTAGCACTATGGATGCATGTAGAATAACTTATCTGCAAAATTTGAGTAAATTGTTCATGCAACAGGCTTTTCTTATCACTTTTGTTGTTTTTGAACATTGACATTTAATGTCATTTAGTGTTTGCTCATAACAACAAAGTGATTTTTGATTTCCTATCGTTAGGTAACATTTTTCAATTAAGTTCTTTTAATTGGGAGATACTAAACATTTATATATACTTCATCATAAGATGACGTGTATGTTCTCATGGTATCATCTGTATATAAGTAAACACTTCTTTGTATGTGTACCTTGTAGGCAGATCACATTTAGCTATCTCAGACTTTCTTATATCTTTTGGTTAAGTCTTTTAGTTGTTTTAGTCGAAGACCCTGTCTTGACTTGTTTTCGTTTTTTGAGAGAAGTTAAATACTTAGTTGAGGAATCTTAAGCTATGAGCGTTTAACTCAGTTCTCTCTTAGACACTTTTAGACAAAACATCGTCTAGATTATTCTAGCCTAGATGTTTTTCTAATTCTTAGGACCTAACTGTTTTCTTATATTTTTTAAGATTGGGTTCAGGTTCTAATTTTGTTTGTCTAGAGTTTTTGACTCTACTATTTTATCCTAAATTACTTTTTTATCTTTTAATCTGTTTTAATGTTATTTGATTAAACTTTAAAATATGAGATTGTTTATTTATATAGACGATTTTGTCTTTTAATAATGGTTCTTAAAAAAAACTACACTAAAATATTCTTTATATTTATATTTATGAAACTTGGTAGCTTTTAGATAGCATGAGTCAACTGATCCGACCCAAATATGAATAATTAATGCGGTAAAGGCAGTTTTTCCACAACTAATAATGATTGATGTCATTGAGCATTTTAATTTTTTAACCCATATTTTACGATTAGAAGACTTCGAAATTCAACGAATAATGTATTTATTGATATTGTGAAGATTACAGTGGAAGCTTGTGGTCTGGGTAGACATCTAATTTTTCTTAACAATTAAATTCTCAGTCTCATTGCTATTATTTTCATCAAAACAATCTCATATAAACCAAACTAACAATGTAAACAACAGTTATCTTTGGAAAGATAAACTGAAATTTGATATGTTTGGAAATTGATAATAGGAAGTTGAGAATGGTTACCCTACTTTATTTACAATTTTTAATTAAAGTTCCTATTAAAGTAGCTTATAAAACATAATGTTAAAGTAGCTTAAAAACTATGTTTCTGATACATATGCATACTAGTTTATTTATAAATTTTTTATTAATTTTTTTGTCAAAGTAGTTTATCTATATATTTAAATAGAACTAGATACATTTAACAATATTTTTGTATAAATTTGATTTTTTGTCGATAAAATATTTTTATTGATGCTTTTAGTTTTTTTGTTAATCTTTCCGTATTTAAATTCATAAATAAATTATTTTAATTATACTTTTTAATTTCATATAATATGGCAATATTAATGAATAAAATTTAATTTTTATTTTTTGGCTGAGAGGAAGCAGGGTACGGTAGGCTTATCTTCTATTTTGGTTGATATTTTTGAAGAATAGTTGATAACAATTAAAGATAATGTATCAGTCATTTTCATGTGTGGAAAAGTAATATATACACCGCGAAGACTTTGCTCGATTATTTCCTTCGACGACTAATAATTCAATACAACTAAACAAAAGCCAAAATCATGAACATAGATGAAATTCTTCATTATTTTTTTCATAAACTAGTATTTTATTTTTATACAGGATAAATATTTATTTTATATAATTGAAACTTATAATGAATAATTTTTAGTTAATGAATAAATTAGATTTTAGATTTATGATGATAAAATTAAATCTCTTAAAGTGCCGTCGTAATTAAGGATTTTTTACTTCTTAAACATTCCTACTGCTTATTAAGTCAATTCAAAACCATAAATATATTTAAAATAAGTAAATGTATCTGCACTTTCTTATTACTTCTTGGTTCTTACATGCTCTGCTTTCAACATCATAACAAGTCAAATTTTCATATCCAGAATTTTGAAATGGCAGGTCACTTACTGAAAATCTTTCTTGCAATCTCAGTGTGCCTTTTGCTTCCGAAGGTATTCAGTCTTGGATTCATCTCGCCATCACAGAGTTCAGAAGTGAAATGCATTGAGAGAGAGAGGGAAGCACTCCTCAACTTCAAACATGGCCTCATAGATCTCTTTGGCATTCTGTCAACATGGAGGGATGATGGCAATACAACTGATTGCTGCAAATGGAAAGGCATTCAGTGCAACAGTAGAACAGGTCATGTACAATTACTTGATCTTCGTGGTTCAATAATGCATTATTTGGTTGGTCCAATGAATCTTACTTCATTGATTCACTTGCAAAATATGGAATATTTGGATCTCAGTTATAATGCTGATAGTAGTAGCACTCCAATCCCAGAGCAAATGGGCTCCTTCAAAAACTTAAGATATCTTAATCTATCGTATGCGTATTTTGTTTGGGGAATCCCTTCTCAACTAGGGAATCTCTCAAAGTTGGAGTATGTTGATCTTCAAGGAAATTCTTTCGATGGAGCAATCCTTTCTCAACTGGAAAATCTCTCAAAGTTGAAGTATCTTGATCTTAAACAAACTGATCTTAGTGGAACAATCCCTTCTCAACTTGGGAATCTTACAAGATTACGATATCTGGATCTAAGTGGCAATAATCTCCAAGGAAAAATCCCCTATCAACTCGGAAATCTCTCACGCTTGAGGTATCTTGATCTTGATCAAAATTCATTTTCTGGAGCTATACCTTTCCAGGTTGGAAATCTTCCTCTGTTGCACACTCTAAGACTAGGTAATCTTAAAATTAATGATGCAAAGTGGCTATATTCTCTCTCTTCATTAAGAACGCTTAGCTTGAGGTCGCAGCCTGAATTTGGTTCCTCTTGTCATATGATAAATGAGCTTATACCAAACTTAAGGGAGTTGAGGCTAGTTAATTGCAATCTTTCTGATAATGATTTTTCATCTTTATTTCGTTCTCATTCCAACTTTTCCACATCTCTTACTATCCTTGATCTCTCTGATAATGTTTTGACTTCATCAATATTTCAGTATCTGTTCAACTTCAGCTCCAAACTACAAGAACTTTATCTGAATAATTGCAGCCTTACTGACCGAAGCTTTCTTGTGCCCCCTGCTTCCATTAAAATATCTCTACCTTCTCTTTTCACTCTTGATCTATCCTCTAATCTATTAAAATCAACGGCTATATTTCATTGGATTTTCAACCACACTGCCAATCTTCGAAGTCTTTCTCTTTCGGGTAACTTGTTAGAAACTCCCATTCCGAGTGGATTTGGGAAAGTGATTAACTCTCTTGAACATCTTGACCTCTCTTTTAACAAATTACAAGGTGACATTCCACCTTCTCTTGGGAATATATACACTTTGCAAGAATTAGACCTTAGTCACAACAACTTGAGTGGGGAGCTTTCTAGCTTCATTCAAAATTCTTCATTCTGCAACTTTCAAAGTCTAGATTTATCTTTTAACCGGATTACGGGAATGCTACCTAATCTTTCACTCTTTAAATCTTTAAGGATTTTACAACTTTCCAACAATCAGTTAACCGGAGGAATACCAAAAAGCATTGGGTTGCTTTATGAGTTAATGTATCTTGACCTAGCGCAAAATTACTTGGAGGGTGATATCAATGAATTGCATCTCACAAACTTGTCTAAATTGATATCCTTGGACTTTACCGACAACTCATTGTCTCTAAAGTTTGCTAACACCTGGATTCCACCTTTCCAGTTAGATAGTTTAGGACTAGCTTCTTGCAAGTTAGGCCCAAGTTTCCCAAGTTGGTTGCGTACTCAAACTCAATTAACCTTTCTAGATCTTTCTGATGCTGGGATTGATGACTTTATACCAGAATGGTTTTGGAACAAGTTACAATTTATAAGTGAGATGAATATTTCTTACAACGGTCTCAAAGGTAGAATTCCGAATTTACCAATCAAGCTTAATAATGATTATTTAACAATTGTTTTCATCCTAAATTCAAATCAGCTTGAAGGTGAAATTCCGGCCTTTTTGTCACAGGTTGATGAATTAGATCTTTCGAACAACAATATTTCGGATTTAAGTTCCTTTGTGTGTGGAAAAATAGCAACTACAAATATCCGCACTTTGGATTTGTCAAATAATCAAATAAATGGACAACTTCCCGACTGTTGGGAACATCTAAATTCCTTAGAATTTCTTGATTTGAGCAATAATAAATTATCAGGGGAGATTCCACATTCTATGGGCACTCTTGTTAATTTGGAAGATTTGGTCTTGCGAAACAATAATCTAACTGGAGAACTACCTTCCACACTGAAGAGTTGTGCTTGTTTGATTATATTTGACATGAGTCGAAATTTGTTGTCTGGTCGAATACCCTCATGGATTGGAGAAAATCTACAAGAGTTGAAAATCTTGACCATGCGACTAAATCGCTTCACTGGAAGTGTTCCTGTCGAAATTTGTTATTTGGGGAAAATTCATCTTTTGGATCTTTCAATGAACCACTTATCTGGTGCAATCCCAACGTGTCTGAGGAATTTCACGGCAATGATGAAAAGGAACCTAATTACGGGACAAATTGCAAGGCAACGAAAAATTTCATCTGAAGGAGGTAACTATAATATTTATGACTCTAACGTGCTGCTCATGTGGAAAGGTAATGATTTTGTGTTTTGGAATCCTGATGTTCTTCTAAGTAGTATTGATCTCTCAAGTAATAATTTGACTGGTACAATACCAAACGAGATCGGATATTTACTTGGATTGGTTTCTTTGAATTTATCAAGAAACAATTTTCATGGAGAGATTCCTTCTGAAATTGGGAATTTAAGTTCGCTGGAATTCCTAGACATATCAAGAAATAATTTCTCTGGCAATATTCCTTCTACTCTTCCCAACATTGATAGTCTTGGTGTGTTAGACCTATCATACAATAATCTCAGTGGAAGAATCCCTCGGGGGAGACATTTTGAAACCTTTGGTGCCTCTAGTTTTGAAGGAAATATTGATCTTTGTGGTGAGCAACTTAACAAAAGTTGTCCCGGAGACGAGACAATACAAAAACCTCAAGAACCAACTATTGGTAGTGAAGATGTCAATTCAGTTTTCTATACAGCATTATACACGAGCTTGGGGCTAGGATTCTTTGCTGGCTTTTGGGGCTTGTTAGGGCCAATGCTACTTTGGCAACCATGGAGAATTGCTTACATGATATTCTTGAACAGACTCATAGACTATATATACTTGTAATGGTTGAACTAACATTGCCAATAGATTGCTCAAAGGATAACAGGTATTGATTCAAATAATTTCTTGTTTCTGTTTGAACTCTAGTGTTTATTCTTAGTTTCCGTTACTTTTTAAAAATTATGTTTTAACATTTTCAAATGAAAAGTATATCTAATCTATAAATCAAAAATATGATTTTGGAAAAGATAATATGAAAGAATTTCTACATAAATTTATTTTAAATGTTGTTATAGAGACCAACATATCGCGCTGCATCTCTCACACAAAGAGATCTTCAACTGCTCAAGACACAAACCAAAAGAGTGTGTCACTAAAATAAAACATGTACCTTGTGCCAAGCAAATTGATTGTAAAGTCTCGTCTCCACTGATGTCAAAAACTCAGCTTGTTGCTATGGGTCTCTCTACTCCCTCCATAGTGATTTCTCTTTTTCACTAAACCAAAAAATAAAGAATCACTCTTAGATGTTCAATCCTGAGCTAGGTAACCTAGCTTACAATTGTTTGATAAACTCAAATGTAGCTAGTTGAATCTAATGATAAGTTGTTATGTTAATTGTCTTAAGAAATTACAAAGGTTATGAGTGCTTCTAGTAATGATTAAAGCATACAGAGTTCATTAATTGTGATAGTTATAATTAAAGCATGTAGTTGAAGGACTATATGTCAAAGTGCCTATAAATATTCTATGTACTACTCAATGTAAAGGTACAATAAGTTATAATACTAATAGTGTTTGTCAAGAAAGACTGGTTCTTAACAAATTGGCATCAGAGTTAAAGAACCCAAGTATCTGAGTGCTTAAGAATGAGTGCTTAAGAAAGAGTTGGAGAACTAAAAAGTTTGAGTGAAATGACCAATCATGCAAATAATATTCCCCTACCTAAGTTATCAAAAGGCGTCAACTATCATAACTGGAGTTTGTAGATGAAGGCCCTCCTTGGTTACCAAGAAGTATGGGAAGTAGTTGAAAATGGACACCAAGAACCAGTAGACATTACAGAATAAACAATTGCCCAATTTGTTGTGTTGAGGGCATCACGAGTGAAGGACAAAACAACTATGTATGTGTTGTACCAACTTATCGATGAATCTAGCTTTAAGAAAATAACAAATGCTAAATCTTCAAAAGAAGCATGGGAGATATTGGAAATGCCTATAAAGCAGATAATCATGTAAAGCAAGTCAGGCTTCAAACTTTCAATGACAAGCTTAAAAGCATGGTGATGAAAGAGGTAGAAGGAGTTGTCGAGTATGTCTTTTGTGTTGAGACCGTGGTAAATCATCTTGGAAGGAATGGAGAAACATTGATTACTAGTCGAGTAGTGGAGAAAATCTTAAGGTTGTTAACCGACGACTTTGAGCATATACTATGTGTCATTGAAGAATCGAATGACTTGTCAACATTTTTTTGTGGAAGAGCTTGTTGGTTCATTTGAGGCACATGAGTAGTGGAGAAGGAAGAAGAAGGAGGAGTCTCTCGATTAAGAACCTTAAGTAAAGGAAACCATTAGGGAGAAGAACGCACCTTATACTCAGAACACTTAAGGTCTAGGAAGTGGAGGACGAGGAGATCGAGGTCGAGGAGATAATGAAAAGGGAAAAGAGCAATTCGGTTTGCAGAACATGGTCGATGACGAGGTCAATGGAGAGAAGGATGCTCAAGCAACTCAAGATTTCATAAAAAGTGTGCAACTCGAACAATTGATATAATTGTGCGAATGTCGGGCACTTTGCAAAGGATTGTCAGTCTAAGAGTAAGAAGGAAAGAAACTTCCTCTCTAAAGATGTAGAGGAAGAAGGAATACTGATGATCTTGAGGAGTTCAAGTGTTGAGCTAGGTCTGAGTTGTTCTAATAACTTGATTTGGTATCTTGATAGGGAGCAAGTAATCACATATGCAAGGACAAGAACCCTTTTAAGGAGCTCTCTAAAGTTGAGGTTGTGGACATATCATTTGGAGATGCATCTAAGGTAGTGATAAAAGAATGGCAGAGTTGGAAAAATTAGAGACGTGTCCTATGTACCCAATCTCAAGAGCAACATATTGAGCATAGAATAATTGATGGAGAAAGTATATTCGGTTCTTATGAAAGACTGAGAACTATACTTCAAAAACAAATTTGATATTTGATTGTCATAACAGAAATGAAGAAGAACAGGATGTACAAGCTGGAGTTGAAGATACTCCAACAGAAGTGCTTGAAGTTGGACATGAAGGATGAAGGCATGATAATGAACTTTTGGTTTGGCCACCTGCATTTTGATGGGTTAACCGAACTAACTAAGATAAGAATGGTGCTTAGAGTGTTGAGTATGGAGTTTGAGAAAAGGTTTTATGAGGAGTGTGTGCTTGGAAAGCATCCAAGGACTTCATTTTTTAGGATAGTCGAGTACCAAGCAAAGGAACAACTTGAAATGATCCATACCGACCTATGTAGGTTGATTACCCCTGAGTCTTTTAGTGGGAAATGATATTTTATTTCATTTGTAGATGATTTTTCAAGGAAGATTTCGGTGTACTTCTTGAAAGAAAAATCTGAGGTGTTTAGAGTATTTAGAAGATTCAAAATGATGGTTGAGAAGGAAATGGGGAATTCGATCAGGTTTGTTCAACCTAATTGAGGAAGCGAGTTTATTTCAACCAAGCTCATGAAGTATTGTAAAGAGCAAGGGCTAAGAAGATTCTTGATACCACTATACTCACCCTAGCAAACTAGAGCTGCAAAAAGAAAGAACTAGTGCAGTGTGTCTCATCTTAAGGTGTTTGGTAATATAGCTTATGGTCATGTTCCAACTCAACAAAGAACAAAGCTTGAAGATAGAAGCAAGAAAAACGTGGTATGATGAAAAATCTAAGCCATACAGATTGTTTGACCTAATAAAGAAAAATGTTACTATAAGCTGGGATGTTTAAGTTGATGAAGAGAATGAATGGGACTGGAACAACTCGAAGGAGGAGTCTACTCGAAGCAAGGAGGTCAAAAATTGTTAGATCACCATCTATAGTAAATGACGAGACCTTTAATGAAGAAGATGAACCCCGACAACCAAGCATACGAAGCTTGCAAGACATATACAACTCCATTGAAGAAGTGCATATTGTATGTCTCTTAGTAGATTCAAAAGATCTAAGCTTTGAAGAGGTCGTGTAGGAGGAAAAGTAGCAAAAGGCTATGGGTGAGAATATCAATACAATAAAACTCAATAACACGTGGGAATTAATCGATCTACCTAAAAGAGCTCAACCTATTGGCATGAAGTGGATGTATAAGAAGAAGACAAATGTTGAAGGAGAAGTTGAGCAATATAAAGCTCGACTTGTGGTGAAAGGATACAAGCATAAGGAAGGAATAGACTATGATGAAATGTTTCCCCAGTAGCGAGGATGGAAACAATTCGATTATTGATTTCCCTTGCAGTTCAACATGAATGGCCTATGCTGTAGATGGAAGTGAAATTGGCATTTCTAAGTGAAGTCTTGAAGGAGGAAGTATTTGTTGAAAAATAACTCAGATATACATGTGAAGAGGAGAAGAGAAAAAAGTCTTGAGATTGAAAAATGCGCTTTATGGCTTGAAACAAGCTCCTCGAGCATGGAATTAATGAATTGACACTTACTTTAAGAAGAATGGCTATGAGCAATGTCCATATGAACATGTTCTACACATAAAAAAGAAAGGAGGAGATGTGAAGTTTATTGCCCTATATGTTGATGATCAAATCTTCATGGAAAATAAAATCAAGCTAGTTGAAGAATTTAAAGAGGTGGTGAAGAAAGAGTTCAAGATGATTGATCTAGGTCTTATCAAGTACTGTTTTAGTCTAGAAGTTGTTCAAGGAAAAAAAGGAATTTTCGTGTCCTAGGTAAGGTATACCAAGGGGATGTTGAAGAAATTCAAAATGATAAGTTGTGACCCAATTTCCACCCTAATGGAACCTAGTACAAAATTATCTAAGTATATGGAGAAGGAGAACAAGTTGATGTACAAGTACCGAAGTTTGATTAGAAATCTTATATATCATACAAATTCAAGACCAGATTTAATATTAAGCTTAAGTATTGGAATAATAAATCGGTACATGGAAGAGTTGAGGTATTCTTATTGGAAGGCACTGAAACAAATTCTAAGGTATGTGAAGGGAACAATGTCACTCGACCTATTTTATACCAGGTTAGGTGATTACCAACTTATTGGCTACTCGGATAGTGACTAATGTGGATATGTTGATGATCGAAAGAGCATGTTGGGATACGTTTATATAGACGTCGGACCTATATAGGTCAGACGTCTCTGAGGTTGCTCCTGACTCATGGTGATTCGAGTTTTTTATATCTTAGTTGAAGAGAATGTATTGTACATTCTTTTATTGGATGGTTTTAAAAACGTAGTGAAAGGAATTGGAGGAGTGCAAAATGCAAGAAATCACCGTCGAAGAACGCCGCCCAAGGACACAAGAATAACTGCACCAAAACCCAACGAAAACGCATTTTAATCGGTTCAAATGAAAGATAATGCATCAAAGAGTGATGTAATCAGAGCAAAATTAATTTAAAACGGTGCAAAAGTGAGAAAACGAACCTGAAAAGCGTAACCTGTAGAGATAAACGCGACGAAGATGATGAACAATGAGTGTGCGTAACGGTTGTCTCGTGTTCGTAGTGTTTTAATGCCGACATTTAGAAGTCGGTTCCCCCATAACAGACGTCTAAAGGGCTTTAGATACCGGTTCCCCCCATAACAGAAATCTAAATGGAGTCAAAACTAACTTTTTAAATTCTTGGGCTCCACATTTAGATGTCGGTTTCCCCAATAACAGACGTCTAAAGTGCTTTAGAAGTCGGAGTGGCGGGATCAGACGTCTAAATGGAGTCAAAAAGTGACTTTTTAAATTTCTGGGTTGTGCATTTAGACGTCGGTTCCCCCAATAGCAGACGTCTAAAGTGCTTTAGAAGTCGGAGTGGCGGGATTAGACGTGTAAATGGAGTCAAAAAGTGACTTTTCAAATTTATGGGTTGTGTATTTAGACGTCGGTTCTCCAAACAACAGACATCTAAAGTGCTTTAGATGTCGGAGTGGCGGGATCAAACGTGTAAATGGAGTCAAAAAGTGACTTTTTAAATTTCTAGGTTGTGTATTTAGACGTCGGTTACCCCAGTAACAGACGTCTAAAATGTTTTAGAAGTCGGTTCCTCCATAACAGACGTCTAAATAGAATAAAAAATTAATTTTTTTTAACTTTTTCGTTTAGTTTTGGCGTCTATTTGGGGGAGCCGACATATATGAGTATTTAGACGTCGAGCCCCTCCATAGCCGACATCTAAATAGTTGTTTTATCTACGAAAAATGTCACCGATCATTTTTTACGTTGGATAATCGAGGGTCAGACGTCTAAAGGGTGACGTTAAAGGTCTTTTTTGCACTAGTGACAATTTCAATCTAGGATGAAATATATGCTTGAAGAGGGATATAAAAATGATTTAATAATAAAGTTAGAAGAGTTGAGTTAAATTTTTGTCACTAAAAATTTAAGAGTGATTTAAGAGTGATGCTTTTGCACCTCATCTACTTCATCTTACACCTTCCAATTGACAGTTATATCCTTTATTTAATAAAATCTGAAAAAGTATAATGATAATTTAATGATTTTTCAACCACCAACAACCCTTAATATTGTACTATTGTACTATAATAAAAATTAAAAATTAAAAAAATGTTAACAAATCAATAAAAAAAGTTAAAAAAAAACCACAAAAACACAACATATTAAATTTAAATTAATAAACGAATCAAAAACTAAGAAACAATATGCAACAAATAATTAAATAATAATTCATATTGAAAAATAAAATATCAACAAATAATTATAGATTCAAAAAACTAACAAACAAATTTAAATAAATATCAAATATAAAAATAAAATAAAAATTACAAAATATTAATCACAAAATATTTAATATTTAAATAAACTAATACAAATAAAATAAAAAACAAATCAAATTCTAAAAACAATTAAATGTTATAATAAAGCAAATCAAAAGAAGGAAAAGCAATGCACTTGATCGTAGTTCAAGTTGCGGCAATAGTGAAACCACACTTCTAAGTGCGGCAGTCGAATTTCCAATTGCGGCGCCATATGAACCGCACTTCCAACTACAGTTAGACCGTATTTCAAACTGCAACAAGCTCTCAACCGCACTTCCAAGTGCGAAAAGCTCTGCAACCCCTCTTCCAACACCGATGTGCTCTCAACCAGTGCAATTAAGGCATCGACCTTCGTCCCATCTAGCCCATAAATGCATCACAGCACATACAAATAGCACAAACAAATACTACATACAAACAATCAATACAAACAACACATTCAAACGGATATCATCACAAACAATCTTTCTATCATACAAAGCTTAAGGAAATAACAACCAATCTGGACGCCAAAGCTAAGAAGAACTACCATTGCAAGCGCTCACCACGATACCACCATGGCCATAAAGGAGAGGTCTGTGCTCGGCACCAAGTAAAGTGAGAGAGGAGGGGAGGATGGGAGGAGCACTACGTGCGAGAAAAGAGAAGAAAGGGGTGTAGGATTTCAGAACGTGAAATGCGGCAGAGAGTAAATGATGAATACTTGCTTTTAACTGTTGAATAGGTAAAAGCAGTTAAAAAATTCTTTGTGGTTCTCTTATTCTGACAGGAGCACTATTGGGATAATAGAAAAATAAGGAGGTGTAAGTGCATAAAGAGGCTCTCATAATTTAAAAGTATAAGATTGATTTATTAGAAGAAAAAGTGGAACATGTTATATTTTCAACTACCACATTTGGATTGATGCGACTTATATGAAATTCATTTTAATCTATATTTTGATATATGAATAATGCATGTTCTCTTGCCACATAACTTTATTTCACATTTGCTTTCAGTCATCTTTAGAGGTGTCAATTTAACCCATGACCCTAGGGTCAACCCCAATCCATTATTGAAAAAACTCTATTTTAAGAAGCCCCTCAAGTAGGAGGCCAGAAAAAAGCCCCAACCCCCAAACCCCCCTCTCAAGTGGGTTAGGGTCAAGGTTAAAGTGGGTTTAGCCCCACTGCAAAACTTTAATTAAATTTTAGAAACAATATAATTTATATATACATAATTTATTGTAATTTTGTTCTCTCTCTCTTATATATTATATTATATATATTAAATATTTATGAATCAAATTGGTGAAATAACCGTATTAGAAAGATAAAAATTGAGGTTTTATGTAAATTAAACTTGCTGATATAAAAAATTAATATTGGAAAATTTACATTTTAATCTTATAAACCGCCACTCAAGTATAGAAATATGTTAATTAATTATAAACAATTCATTTAATATCTATCAGTTTTTCATTAATAATTTTCAGTTTATTCTTACATTTTTACTTATTTTTAAACTACTCATATACAACATGTTTTATTGGTGGTTTGTTCTTTAACTAATGTG
>JAHCHA010013439.1:1134783-1194065 GCA_027742795.1 Vigna hirtella
TGTATTTTGGGCCAAATTAATTATTTGTTTAATTTTTGGCAGAAGAAATCTGGATTATTATAGGTGTGAAACAGTGTATGTGGAAAAATGGAATTGTTGTCAAAGATTAGAACTTAAAAAAACAAAATATTATATCATAATTTAAATTCAATATATAGTTTATATATTCAAACAAGATTATTTATAGAATTTTAAGTACGAAAAATAAATATTTATTTTATGTAAAAAAGGATAATTAGGTAATTTTGGTCTATCAAATGTAATTGGATCATTTTTAGAAATTATAACACTTAGACTTGCAACAAATTAGAATTAATTACACTTTTTCTTGTATTTAAAATTTAAAAAATTTCTAAAAAAAAAGGTCCATGGGTTGGCCCTAACCCACAGGGTTTTTATAAATATTTTGGCCCTATGGGCTTTTTCTATGAGGAGTTTTTTGGTCCCGTGGGCTTTTCTGGCCCCAACCAACGTGGGTCAGGGCCAAACCATATTAGAGGGGCCAAATTGACGAGTCTAGTCATCTTTGTAGGTTCGGAGAACTTCTTTTTCTTTTTTTTCTATTTTCTGAAAAAAAAAAATTATCCCGTGAAAATTTAAACCATATTTTCATGGATGAACTGATGATGCAAAATCCTAACTAATAGTTCTAGTTTAAGTTTGGAATACTACACAGATTCGATGCACGGGATTTTAATTTTTAACTTTTTTAACTAGTTTAAGTTTGGAATCCTCCACCACCACACTTTGCTCCCTCCACCACTCCATTCCTATTTTATCCCTCTCTTTATAATTCCATTCGTATTTTACCCTTAATAAATTTTTAGGATTAATATCTTTTAACCTCTAACTACTCTAATCCTTTTTAACCTCTACCCACTCTAATTCTCCATGCAATGGGAACTCTTCTTCCTCCTCCTTTTGTTTCATGTTCTTCTTCCTTTTCACACTTCTTCTCATTCTAATTGCGGTCTGAGAGTATGGTGGACTTTCATTAATTAGTGTGCGAGATTGTAAGTGGTGGTGGAAGTAATTGATCAACGTGCAAGATCGGTGTGGTGGGGTGCGGTGGTGTGGGAAGATTCATCGTGAAGGAGGTGCGTAATAAACCCTAAAAAGTAATCGTATAATCTTTAAACGGATGTGACCATCCGTCAACGGATGTCAACATCCGTTTAAGGAAAAACGGATGTCGATATCCGTTTTGCCTTAAACGGATGTTGACATCCGTTTTGCCTTAAACGGATGGTCACATCCGTTGACGGATGGTCACATCCGTTTAAAGATTATACGTTTATTTTTCAATTATTTTTATTAGTTTATTTTTTATATTAATTTTAAAGATATTTTAATAATGTAATTTATATGTTTTGATGTATTATTTTTGAGAAGAATGATGAGGTGGAGTTGGGGGTGGGAATCTAAAAGAAAGAGAAGGAGAGTTGGTGGTGGGGTTGAGTGAAAAGTGAGTGGGTAGAAAAATAGGGTTTGAATTAAAAGAAAATAAATATGATTAAAAATAAAATAAAGGTTATTTTTGTAATTAAAAAAGGTTATTTTTGTAATTAAAATCTTTTTAGAGAAGGTTGGGGAGGTGGAGGGAGAAGTGGTGGTGGAGGGAGTAACACCCTTATTATAATTACAAAAACATAAAAAAACAAAAATAAAACTAAATTCAAATTTTATTTGGGTCAAATATAATGTAAAAAGTAGAAAGTATATTATAAATGTAAAACTCCAATTTTCATCTCATCTAAGTCATTAACATTTTAACAAATGACTAAAACCATAACCAAAACTTTTTTATTTAATATAAAAGGTTAAATGCAAGATTTAAAATCAATCCATCAAATAAACTAATTATCAATAGAATTCAGAACATGTTATCAAAATAAACTAATTATCAATACAACCTAACATCAAGGTTAGGTTGTAACTTTCACATGTAAGCATTATATTTCCCATTATTCTTTTAGTGATAATTGAGAAAATATCTCACTTTTTATTACTTTCTTTGATCTCACTTTTTATTACTTTCTTTGAGAACCTTGATAAAATATACAATTTCACATTACTCGTTTTGAGAATCTCAACAAAAGATACAATTTTCATTACTCTCTTCTTAAAAGTCTCAGCAAAATATACAATTTCTCATTACTTTTTTTCATAATCTCGACAAATATATACAACTTCTCATTACTTTTCTCAAAAACGAAATTGCTTACAATACAATTACTCAAAATTACCCTTCATTACTTTTCATCGAATTACCCTTCATTTATATTTTTAAATAACCATATATTAACATATCATAATAATTATACTAAAAACATTACAAAACTTATAACCACAAATATTTCCAAACAAATAAAATAAAATGTACATACGGATTCTATTAATTATTACAATATCCTTGTATTCTTGTACATATATAATATCAAATCAAAATAGCAATATAAAAAAGAAACCTTAAAACCTTTATAAATATATTATAGTATTCAAAACAGGAATTGTAAAACCGTCTTAAAACCACAATTTCACTTTCGTATATTATAATAAATCTTTCATATGTATAATATAATATATCTTTAGCCCACAAAAGTAAAAACATCACCGGTATTAATAAAATCGAAACAATAAAATATCACATCAAAGCCACACTACAGTTATACCACAAATGCTTGCATGACTAAAATATCAAACCCACGCTTTAACTATTGGCCATAACTTAATAATTAAATACCTAATATGCTAAACACTCTAACTTTTAATAGTTTTGCATTTTCTTTCACCCTATCAATTCTAAAACGACATCGTCTCAAAGCCTTACACTGCACTATCTTTACTTCTCTTCTATACCACTTCAAGAAAACATGTGAATAAAGTTCTTAAACCCACCGAAGAGAAGAAAACGAGCGCTAATACGTCCGCTGTGTCTCTATTTTCAGCGGACGGCCCCACCCATCGAAGAAGAACTCTTTAATTTTAATTTTTCAGAGAGAGGTTCTCCCCTAGAAAAAGAACCGCTGTGTGGTGCTCAGTAGATTTTCTTCTCCTCACACAGTTACTTCAAGCTTTGGGCGTCCAGGTTGGTTTTTTCTTTTTTAGATTTTCTTAAAATCATTGTATAATATAACAGAGTATATGATGCATTGAGTGTGATAAAATGTTAAATGTCATTATAGAATCTGTGTTTGATATGCTTGTTTCGTTTTTTATCTGTGTGGATTTGGGTGAGGGAAAAAATTAGGGCCTTAACCGCACTTGAAATTGCGGCAGGCCCCGCCGCACATAGAAGTGTGGCGACCGCATATGGAAGTACCTGTGG
Source organism: Vigna hirtella (assembly GCA_027742795.1). Classification (NCBI taxonomy): domain Eukaryota; kingdom Viridiplantae; phylum Streptophyta; class Magnoliopsida; order Fabales; family Fabaceae; genus Vigna; species Vigna hirtella. Next base: position 1,138,112 of record JAHCHA010013439.1, read on the forward strand.
TTGGTGTTCAGCGCTTTTACAAGTAGCTTTTGCAAGCAGGTTTTGGAAGCAGCTGCACTTGAAAATGCGAATGAGGGTAGCCGCATTTCGACCTGCCGGGGTCGCACTTGGAGCTGTGTTGATTGCATTTTAGGATTATTTAATATTTTCTTTTATTATATTAAATTTGTATTTAATTTTTTTGAAATTTATAAATTGTATTTCCTTATATTATTTATTATTTTGTATTTTTTATATTTATTTATAGTATTAAATTTTTTATTTTTTATTTTTTATATTTATTTATAGTATTAAATTCTTTTTTAAAAATATATGTATGAAATATTATGTTAATATATTTAATTTATTTTGGTTAATATTTTATATAGTTTTTTGTTAATATTTTATATCTATATATTCTATAAATTTGATTTTTATGTTATATTTTATGGTTAAATAATATTTAATATGTTTTTGGAATATTTTTTCACTTTTTTATTTGTTTGTTATTTTATTTTCAAATTATTATTTTTTATGCTTAAAATTATGTTATATATTATTTATTATGTAAATTTTGTTGTTTAATTTTATTTTAGCTGATTTTTAATTTTTTTTAATTTGTAATTTTTTAAAATTATTTATTTAATTAAATAATAATTATTATGCCTAAATTTTTTATTTTTGAGTTATTATTTGGTTTTTTAATTTATTTTTTATTTTTAATGTTTTTGTTATAATTTGTAATTATTTAAGTAATATTTATTAAGTAACTTTTGTTGTTATTAATTTTTTCTTCATTATTTTATTATTAATTTTTTATTTTATGATTATTTATTATTTGTTTCAATATTTATTATTATGTAATTATTATTTTTTTATATCATTTGTTATAATATAATTGGTTAGAGAAATGGTTAGAACCAGAGGTGGATCATCTTCTCGCGGTGATGCCTCATCTTCTCGTGGTGAGCCTTCATCTTCATCTCACGATAAAAGGAGACGACCAAAACGCGTGGATGTTATTCATGAGGATGAGTATGAGGAGCATAACGAAATTATACAGCAGAGATATGATGAGGACGACTATGTTGAGCAGAAGGATGTTGAACCGTAGGAGGATGTTCAACAACAGGATGACTATAGTGAGGAAGAAGAAGAAGATGAAGATGATGGATTTCTAGGAGGTCCACGTGACACCTCCTTGCTTACACATTATACCCAACATGTTGCATTTGCCATGTGGCAAGGCCGGGTTAGTCATCAACCTAAATGTTAATTGTTCATTAATTGTTTATTTATTTTTGTTATATAAATTTGTGTTTTTATGTAGGATCGAGGGAAGATCAAAGTGATTTCCCATGGTAAAAAATTAAAACATTTTGGAATGTACCATGAGGCTATTGAGCGTTATATCTCCATATCGGGTTTGGCTTCTTTAGTCAACCTATCGTACGAGTATGTCGATCGTGGATTGATCGTTTCCCTTGCGAAGAGGTGGCACCCAAAGACGAATACTTTCCACCTCCGTGTAGGAGAGATGAGTGTCACATTAGACGACGTTCACAATCTGCTTCACCTACCTATCATGGGGCAATTTTGTGAGGTGGAGGAGTTAGAGTATGATGAGGCTCGATCTCATCTTATGGACTTGCTTGGTGTCGATCGCGCCAAAGTTTCAGCCGAGATGAAACAGTCACGCGGTCCAAAAGTTAGGCTGAGCTGGCTCCACGAGGTCTACCAAGAGTGCATTGAGCAGGAGCTTTGGGAGTGCGCTGCTCGGGCCTACTTGTTGCATCTGCTTGGATGCACAATTTTTACGAATAAGAGTGGGACATTGATTCGAGTCTCGTACCTCCTTCTGTTACGAGACTTGAATGCTTGTGCGACATATGCTTGGGGAGCATCTGTATTAGCACATACTTATGAGCAGCTAGGAGATGCTAGCTTCACTGGTGTCAAGCAGATAGCTGGATATTCCACTCTTCTACAGCCACATTTTAGTTTTACAAAATTGTTTTAATATATTTTACGAATGTATAAAATAATTTAAGTAATGTTTTTTTAGAGTTGGATATATGAGCACCTTCCTGACATGGGAAGGAGGCGAGTATCGGATAGGTACACAGATCTCGATCCACGTGCTTCACGATATATACCTCCAAGGCAAGGTTGGAGTTTGATGGAGGGGCGGACATATCTCGATTGGCTCACTTATGATGATGTCATTTGGCATCCATACATTTCGCACAGACGTACTTGTCCATTCATGATCATATGTATGTTTTCAGGATGGATCCGACTATGCGACATGATTCACCGACATTTGCCTGAACGTGTGTTGCGTCAATTCGGTTTTCAGCAGATCATACCACGTTCGCCTGAGAGCCTTCTGATGCCAAACATTCCTACGATTGATCTAAATTGGCTGAGGTATGTTGAGCATGCCATTACTGGTGTCGCTGAAGCTCATGAGCCCTCTGTGTGTGTTGATGAATACCTAATGTGGTTTAGACGGGTGTCCCACCCGTACATCACTCCAGCTGACGACGATGACCGTCCCAATCTTGCCTCGCGCATGAGGCGACACCTTCCAGATGACATCCCGATGCCCCCAGTTCGTCGTAGACGATCGCCTGAATCTGGATTGTTGGTATGTAATGAAACTAATTTGATTGTTTATTATATCAATTTTTGTTTACATAGTTAATTTATTTATTTTGTTATATTCATTTTAGGGTGGTATGAGGCGTGTGATCAGGATGTTGCAGAGCATGTTAACCTATCGAGACGTCACAAAGGGCACTGTAGCTTATCAGCGTACTATTGAGGCACTTCAGGTTGCTCGTAGATTCGTTGAGGAGTATGAGGCTAGTACTAGTAGAGGTGCTCGTCATGTGCGTGGACGAGCATCATTTTCTTGAAAGGACATTGTTATATATGTTTTTTAATGCTTATTTATGTAACGTTTAATTATACTTTGAGTATTAATAATGCATAATTATGTATGATTTTCATAATGTGACTAATTATAATTTATTGAACGCGTTAATATGATTCATCTTCGTTCAATCAAATGATATAACAAGACAATTCAAATAACGGACAATTAATACGACAATCAATTCAAAACAATGAATTAGTACAAAAGATATTTACAATTGAAAAAATAAATTACTACAAAACAAACTTAATTTTAGTCTTCTCCAAGATCTACATAAGTTCTATTAACTCCCATTAACTCCATAAATGATTGCATCCTATGTGTATAAAATGAGGATCATGATTGTGCCTCTGGGTAACAATGGTTTGAGGAAATGATGTCCACCATGGGTAACAGACAACCATCTTGTAATTGGACCTGGAAACTTAATATTAGTAAATGAATCATAATGGTTAATGGTTATGGTATAATAGAAATGGAAGTTTACCTGTACAAAATGACATTTATTAACAAATCAAATGCATAAGATATGATGTTGTCTGATATCAGTAGGTGGTGAAGTGCACAGTGGGAATATGGTAAAACTCTAAACATAGGACAAACATACTAAGATGACATTGTATCTATTTGCAATGGCATAGCCAATGTCCGGTATGGTCATCCACTTCTTAGCATTAACCTGTATTGCTTGAAGGTAAGTATTTATGAAAAGAAATACAAAATAACAAATAAGTAATGTTTATGAGGTAAATAACAAATACCTGTGATCGATCGTGGACAGCCAATGAATGTCGTAGTTCTTTCAATTGATCGTAGCTTCCTACTAATTTTGCGTATTCATCACGCATCTAAGTTAGTTCTTGATAAAGGTCATGTCGTATAACAGGCCATGCCTTTTCACCATTGGCAACAACATCCACAACATCGACAATGTATGGATGACAGATCAGATGAAATTGATTTAACATCGGTACTGACCTTCGTGCAACTTCTTTCGGCTTCGATTTCACTTGTGATTTTCGTTATGAAGGCTTTGTCCTGGAATGAAAACTGTCAACATGCTCAAAATATGATGGGTCACGTTTCATAGACCTCTCATGACGTGCAACTTTAGTCTTTTGTGCGCCTTTTGTTATCACTTGATGCGAAGGAGCAGCCATAAATGTCATCTCTGGGCAAACAATTTCTAGCATCTTCTGCTTGATGTTGACTTGTTCACCAATGTCAATGTTCTTGAATCGTTCTTATACTAGTTGAACTTCAAGATCTAAGCTAAACTCTGGAAGCAATTCAATAGACACATTACTTGAAATGCTTAAATGGGTCCACATAACATGTATTTCACTGAGAGGAAATATTCTAGTACCATTACCTCAAAATGCATCCACAATGAGCACTGTCCAAACCTATTTGATTCACTCGCTCAACTTCATCGGCAATAAGTCCTAGAGCGTATCGTGAAACACGTCCAACAAGTCTTCTATATCTTAATCCTTTATAAGCATCACTCATTACGTTAAGACTTTTTTCAAAGGACGCTCTTATCTTATTATGTTGTAGGACAATGACGTTATGCATAGCATCCCAACACAAGCATAAATCTCTCATACTAGACCCCAATAATCTCTTTAGGTTCTAGTACGCAGACTCAACCTTGCCACAAAACACATTAATACTATCACAACAAATATGAAATACATAAGTAAACAAATTTACAATAACAATTACCTGTTTGTTGTAGTGTTCCCTAGATGCATCACTTTGTTTGTCTACGCCTTGACGAAGTATGCCTTATACAAAATGATCCAAGTACGGTTCACATAATAAAAAAATAGAGGCCATGATGCATAGGCATACTTAAAACGATGAACATAAGCATCAAACATCGACGGGTCGTCACAGTCCATCACATTTTGCCACACTTCCATCAACACATCCCATGCCTCAACATTATCCATTAACATCTTGCATTTTTCTTTCACATTCTTCATAATGTGGAATGTACAAAGCATCTGATATGTCTCAGGAAAGACATTGCTAGTGGCATTTATCAAAACAAGGTCTCTGTTAGTGACAACAACGCGTGGACCGCCCTCTCATGTCAATAATAGTTCTTTGAACCTTTCCAATGCCCAAGTAAAATTATTTTGGCATTTACTTGAAAGAAATGCAACGACCCAGTGGGTGTGACTCATATCATCTCAAGCAACGAAATATGATATTTGTTTGTCTTGTATGTCGTATCCATTAAGAAGACAATATCAAATGAATTTACCAAGTGCACTGAATCGAGATGTGTCTAAATCAGGTCACTTACTACGTTCGAATCGTCAACTGCTGCATTTCAGTCCGAATTAGGATGTGTCTTAAACATCTACTTCTCTGGATGTATTTGTCTCTATTTAACAACATCATCAACTGCTGCATTTCAGTTCTCGACCCTCTCAAAGATCGTTTGTAAGTATATCTCGCATTATATATTTGCTTTATCGTTGTCACGTTATCTTCATTATGTTCTTTAAGAGTTAAATATTTGAGGGCTTAACTTGACTCTTAGTAATGTCAACAAGAATTGGCTGTTCAACAACATTTAACCTCCCCGCGAAAGGATGACCAACCAAAGTATATGCTAATTCATGGTTGTGATAGCCGCACATAACCTTTAACACCCAACCTTGTCCTTTAGATTTACCCCTCAACCTAAACGGACACTCACATTTTCTTGTGCCAAATACACTAGGTTAAACATTTGGCTTATACTTCCTATACTTCCCACTCCTTTCACAGCCTAACACAATGAATGTCTTTCTTCCAGCTTCACCAGTTGTTGTGTCATATCTTATAATCACGACAACAAATCCAAGGTCGAATGCAATCTTTCGAACCTATTCAATTAAATTGGTGCGTGATGGGAAGATTTGATCAGTGAAAAATTTATCTGTGTAATCACCCTCACCGACTTCATTTAGAAAAGAAGAATATTTTGACATAAAATCAAAATTTATTTGAGAATCAAGATATGAATAGTTATCCATCTTATATAATTAAATAGGACCTATAATAAACATAACAATATTAAAATTTAACAAATAACAATTACAAAATTAAGGAAAACTTTTAAAATTTAAATGAAAATCACCAAATATAAACATCTTATAAATTCAATCAAAATTTAAAATATTAACACATAAAAAAATGTATACAATAAATAAAAAATAACAAAAAATATTCTAAACTAAATACTAAATAAAAAAAATTAAACTTATTCTAAAATAAATATAACTTCACATCATTCAAATCATTAATACGTATAAAACATTGAAAAATTAATAACAAATAAAAAAATTTCATAACAAAATATTAACTATTACGTAAAAAACACTTAAATTATTAACTAATACATCAAAAATAAATACAATACAATATAACATAAAATTTTATAAATAAAATACTAAATAATAAAAATTAAATGAAATAATAATTCACTAACACGTATAACAAAATCAAATTATACGTGTTAACATATAGTTTAATATTAATATAGTTTAAAATAACTTTAATATGTTAAAATTCTAACAAGTAAATGAATTTTTGTTTCTAATACTACTTCAAGAAAAATAGTTGAACACTCTCTTGTTTAATTGCTTCAAATTTACGAGTAACAAATATAATTAAGATGAGTAATCCTGTGAAAATGTATTTGTAATATCTAATCTAACATGACTATAGCATGTCATCTAAAGATTAAAGTCATATGAATATGTATGACAACACTCAAAATTAATAGACATTAAGTAAAGGAGTCTTGGATATAAAGCAGATAAAAATATGGTAACAGAATAGTTACGTTTGGGTTTCTTTTGAAACTTATTACTCTCGACTTATTGTGAATCTAACATTCGCATGATGTAAATCAAATTAGATGCCAAACATACTCAAACATACTATAAGCCATAATATGACAATAAACGAACAACAAAAATAGACATGATTAAGAATGTAATGTGCAAATAAACATCAAATAATCATAAGCAAGCATAAGCCATAATATCACAATAAATGAACAACAAAAAGGATATATGATTCAGAATGCAATGCAAATAAACATCAAATGATCATAAGCAGCCTGGGTTAAAAACAAAAAAAGTATGCACAATGAAACTGCACTTGGAAGTGCGATACCCTACTGTTCAAAGTGCAGTTGGGGTGAACCGAAATTTGAATTTCGACGCTTTGCAACCGGCGTTCGAACTTTGCCACCCTTAATCACATCTCTAATGGCGGTTAAGGTGTTTACTTCAGATAATATACTAACATCGTGAACTCTCGCTTCTTTCTTCCTCCTTCACTGTCCACAACACCACCAACACTACCTTCTTCCTCCTGTATTGTCCACAACACCACCAGCATGGGCATAACCACTAGTGTATAACCTTACAACTTTGAACTTAGAAAACAATTTAATAATACAAGTGAAGAAGTGAAGAATGAAAGTCAAAAAATAAGAAGAGAAAAGGGGGTGCATGTAGGGCAATAGATGAGATTTAGGATTTATACAATCAATGAACGTTTAGACTTATTGGTGGTTAGGAAAGTTGTTGATGGTTACGAAATCATTAACTCATCATTAATTTTTATTTAAATTTAATAAATAAAGGATAAATATGTAAAATGGGAATTACAGCAAGAAATAAGTGATATGAAGGGAGCATTGCTCTTTTTCTCACAAAAGAAGTATAGATGACTAAATTGACTTTTAAGAAAGACTAAAAGCAGTATTTGAAAACTGGGTAATAAATTAAGAACAAAGATTAAACAATAACATAAAAATTACAAAGCTTGACTAGCTCTAGGTTGGTAAATCAAAAGAATTCAGTCATATCATTACATTTAGTTATACCAATACATTGCTTCAAGATCTCAAAGAAATACAACATATTACCCAAAGTGAAAGACTAATAGTATCCATCGAAGAAAAAAGAAAAGAATAAACAATAAGAACTTCCATTTTAACTACAATGCACTGATTATCAATTCTACTTTTTTAATTTTCATCAACAAAATAATAATTAATTTAAATTATTTCACCATATACTTGTATATTTTTTAAATTTATTATCTTAAAAAATTACAACAATAACAAATATTACTAAATATCCTCATTTTATCATTTCTTAATTTTTTTTTCCATCTCCTACTTTTTAATAATTCAAAAATAAAATAAAGAAACATAAAAAAAAAATGGTGCCAGGATGCTACAACGAATGTCAGACTTCAGCTTCAGCTGTCTAATCAAAAATCAAAATTGTGCTATCTGTACTTAAATATAGTGAACAGTATCTATATATTAGAATAATAAAAAAATGAATTTGTGGTTGTTAACGTGTATAAATATAATTAAGGTTTAATTGTTTACTTTGTTCCGTAATATGTTAAGTTCATTCTTTTAAAAAGGTTTCAATTACGTTCAAATTTAGTTTAAAAATGTCAATTTCGTTCAAAAGTGATAAAATTTGCTTCAATTAAGTCCTTTCTGTTAAATAAGACAGAAATAGTGTTAACTTTTTTTTTCTCTTTTTTGTTTTTCTGTGCAATGCAGCTTCTTTGTTAGTGTTTATAGCATAAAATGATTACTTTTCAAATAAAGCACTTTGCACCCACTTTTCACTATGTTTCATTCCACTTTTTATCAACCTAACTATCATGTTTACATATCCTTATTTAAATAAAAAATAATGTTTTAATAATATAAAAAGACAAAATATATATATATATATATATATATATATATTATCGTGTAAATATATCTAACCAGAGTATATGTTTTTTTTAAAAGACCTGAGTTCAATAGAATATTAAATTAATAAAATTTAAATAAGTTAGCAGCTTTTTCTATTGTGATTTCTAAACACCTTTTAAAATAACATCTTTTAACATTTAATTTTCACCTTGAGGTCTTACACAAAGTATTTAAAAAGTATCAATTAATTTTTTTATATAAAACAATCCCTCCTTTTTATTTCTCCTGCTTAAATTTAAGTATATGTTTTTTGTAGTAATTTTTGAACTAGGAAAAGAAAAGAAAATTAGTTATTTCATATGAAATATTCTCTTTTATCTTACCCCTTTAACTCTTTATCATTAAAACACAACTATTTATTTTATTCCGTTATTTTTTATTTTATTGTTTACTGTCGTTGTATCATTATTTATCTAAAGATTTAATTTACGTATTTTTTTTAGTCACTTATAGTTGTCTTCTACGCTTTCAATTAGCTTTTGAATTATTTCCATCAAGTGAAAAAGGAAAGAGTATAATATTTTACATTTATAATTTTAAAGAACTAAACAATTTATTGTGTTTTATATAACAGAATATTTCTCCATGCTAATTTTATAATTTTAACCATTTTTAGACATTGAAAAAAATATATTTCGTAATGAATTTGCTCATATCAATTTACAGTGAAATTATTCATTATTACTTATGAACAAGTTACCATGAAATAATATGTAAAAATTCATAATTAATGTTGTTGAATTTATTTTTCAGTCAACATTTTGCAAAAATTGAAACAAACTATTGATAAATAATAATATTTGTGTTGATAGTAAAAAAAACTCACTATAAATATTAAAAAAAATGAAAACTACCAATTGAGAATTCATAAAAAAATTAACTTTTTCTTAATAAGCTCTCGTTTTTTTCTCTCTTCGTCTATGTTTTATTTTTATTTATTAAAATTATTTAAATACTAGTGAGTTTTACAAATTCTATTTCTATTTAACTTTATTATAATATTTTTATTAATTTAATATTCTTTTGAAACTGGGCGCCAAACAAAAAAATATATAATTTGGTTAGATATATTTACACAATAATATATATATATATATATATATATATATATATTGTTTTTGTTCTTTTATATTATTAAAACATTGTTTTTTTATTTAAAAAAGGTATATATATAAATGTGATAGTTAGGTTGATAAAAAGTGGATGAAACAAAGTGAAAAGTGGTTGTAAATGATTTATTTGAAAAGTAATCATTTTATGCTGACAAAGAGGCTGCATTGTACAGGAAAACAGAAGAAAGAACAAAAAAGTTAACACCGTTTCTGCCTATTTAACGGAAGGAACTTGATTGAAACAAATTTTATCACGTTTGAACGAAATTGATACTTTTAAACCAAGTTTGGACGTGATTGAACCTTTTTTTAAAAGGTGGATGAACTTGACACACTCCAGTCAAGTGAAAATGAATGGAGATTGAAGACAAGTGAAAATGGGCTCTGTTTTGTGTTTTCTTTTCTGATTTTTTGAATGAATGAAGATGGAATAATGGGAAGAAAAGGAATAATAAGGCTATGTGGGAATTGTTACAGAGGTGGTATGGAATGGAGATGGAAGAAAATTGGATAGGATGGTTCTTCTGTGTGAAATTGTTAGAGTTGATGAAGGAGAATGAAGGGAAACCCTATGTGAGGGATGATGATGGGAGTTGATTGAAGATGATGGAGAGTGGAAGGAGAGTGTTTTGATGGTGGTTTGGGGAAGAAAATGATGGTGAAGGATGCATGGGATCACGTCAGTTCAAACTCTAGCACGTCAAACCAACTGGACACCTTGTACACTCTTGTTAACTTTGTTAACTATTTAAACAAAGTTAATAAAAAAAAGATTAAATTGACAAAAAAAAATTAAGATTAAGTTGACAAAAAAAATTAAGATTAAGTTGACAAAAAAAAATTAAGATTAAATTGAACAAACTCAACTAAAATATTGATTAAATTAGTATTTAAGACTAAATTCTAAAACCTATATGGAAAGAAGGCTAACAAATGCAGGTGAGAAAATACGATTCATGAGAAAATTCTGACTTTAAGCAAGTCAAACAAACCACCATCCCTTGAGCTAAAATTAGTGTCAGATAATATACAAAATTTCCATGACTGGCCATTGGTTTCTAATAACAAAATTAAAACCAACAAATTAGCACAAATATATAAGAGAAACTTATCTCTCTATTTAACCACCGAAATGAAGAGTGCATGGTTTCCCTATACTAAGTGGCAGATCACCCTATACTAAGAGGGTCAAGGAAAACCAAAATTACCTTCAAACTGGGTTACATTCCAAGGATTTCTTCCAGTGCAAAAAGGAGACCACTTGAAAAGGCCACGGTTGTCACGAATGACTAATTTTATCAACATAACTTTTGTTATTTACCAAAACGGCTTCGTACCAATGGGTTTGTTTCTTGAAATGACTCCTTCGGCATCAGCAATCATTTGAGATAATGTAAAACAGACGGGGGGTTATCATATCCAAAAGATCATCAGGTTGTCTTCTTGGTCTTCTTTTTCGTTTTGGCAATAGCATCACAGAACTCTCTTTTTCTTTTGTTGTTGTTCTGGTTTTCATTGCCACCCATGCTTCCTGAGTTCTTGCCCTGCACTTCTAACGCCTCCTTGACAAAATATTTTAACCTCCACAAGGTAGACTCACTCTGCTTAAGGAACACAATATACAAATTAGCGTACTCACGAATGCAAATTGTGACACACTGTAATTCAATCTAAAAAGAAATAAAAACAATCTTATTTATCTGGTTACTTATTTTATTTAGAATTTAAGAAAAAATTGAATGTCATGACACTTTGAAATTTACATATAATGACCTGAGCATCCATGTCCAGATCCACCTCTTCAGCAGTGGCCTGGAAGCTTGGATTGCTTTGAGCAACAATTTCCAGTGCTTTGCTTAGATCATCAGGTGACAACCGGATAAGACCATCTCCAAGCTTTCTCTTTTCTTCAGTAGACATTTTTCTGCAAATAATTTTCTCAAATTTATCTCTATAGAATGACTAAGTTAAGGGAGATATGAAGGGAAGAATTATTCAACAGCTAAGCTAAGTTACTTTATTGGCGTTTAGCCATGCTATCAAATTTCTATATGTATGAAAGGCACTTGTGACAATGAACTACCCTGTCAGTTGTTAAATGATAAAAATAGCAATAGTTCGGTTTAAAAGGAATGAGGCAAAATTTATCAAACATAAAGTTGCTAACAGACAATCTGTTCAAAAAATGAACCGTAAATTTTAATCATCCAAAACACAGTTATTAGCATATCGTAAGACTCATGGATAATCCCTTTCTTTTGGCAAAAAAAGTTTAACACAATTAAAATAGTCCCGGGCATTGTTAGACCTAATTTTCTTAATGCTGACTTCAAATTGATTTTTAATCGATGATACAAACCGAAAAAATATAGACCTAACTTCAGATTTCTGTTTCAATAAGAGAACCCAAGTCATCTATGAAGGTAAAAAACCATTTTGCATCCGAGATAATACAAACATTAGCAGAACCTCATACATCAGTATAAATAAGAGAAAAAATAAAATGAGTCATGTTATTACTAATAGGAAAAGGTCCAAGCTTGTGTTTAGCAAACTCACACACCTTACAATGTAGACTCCCTACATCTAAGTTCTTAAACAAGGAAGGAAATATTGCTGTCCCAACTTGGAACGAAGGATGTCCCATCCAACAATGGTGAAGTTGGATTTTTCTCTTTGTTGGTCATGGTGGATTCAGATATAAGAAATTGACTTCTGATAGACATATTAGAATCTTCTATGTAGTATAGGTCATTCCATTCTCTAGCATTGTTATAAAAAACATTACATGAGAGATCTTTTGTAAGTTTTTGTATAGAAATTAGGTTGGTGGAGAACTTAGGGACATGTAGAACATTTTTTAATGTTATGGATGTGTTTATTTGGAACTCTTTCCTTGTCCTGCTAGTGTTATAAGGGTTTCGTCTGCTGTGGAAAGTTTTTTGTTGCTAGTGGAAAAATATTTGGATAGGGGTGTCATATGGTTTGTGGCTCCAAAATCTAATATCTAGGAGTGGATAAATAATGTATCTGAAACATTTAAGTCCGAAAGAAAACTGAAACTTACCAGCATATGTTAAGGAGCACATACATGTTGGCTTCTCCAATTTACTCAGAAAAGACCTTACCCTTTCTATCTCTTCATGATTTAACTGTTGTGTACTTGCCCTTCTGCCCCCATTCTCGAGTTGGGGGTTTCTGCCCCCATCCTCGATTTGGAGGTTTTCCATGTAATTTCCATCACTTCTTCCATGTGTGGCGTGGCTTGTTGCAGTAGGTAACCCAAACTTTCTCTTGTTTTTCCTCCATATTGAAAAATCCATTTTTCTTTTGATTAACAACCATGGTTGTTCCTTCTTCAACTACCATTATTGTGCTTAAAACAGTTGGGGTTTCCAGCATCAAATTGAGCCTGCTTTCTTCACTCGAATGATAGCTATCACTTCAATAAGTGTACCATATGGACCGGGCGGCTGTATGAAGTGTGTGCACCATATGGACTGGACGGCCGTATGAAATGACCGACCAGAAGTAACGCCGACACAAACACTACGTGTATCACAAGAACATGGGCCACACCCCTGAATGCCCCCCAGGAGAAAATTTTTCGGGAAGCGTTGAGCGCAGAATTGATTTCAGATCCGAAGAGACGACCCACTCCGCCTGGGGCGGACGAAAACAAACATTGCGCGTATCACAAGAACATGGGCCACACCACAGAAGAATGTGTGACCCTGAAGGAAAAGATAGAAGAGCTCATTCGCGTAGGGCAATTGAAAAAATACATACGGGCCGATCGCCCCCAGGCAACCGTCGACCGGTCCAGCCCACAGCGAGTTAGCCCCCGAAGAACGGAGAGACGCAGGGGATCCAGAAACGAGCGGTCCAGCCCACAGCATTCAGAAAGACGGCGGAGTAGGAGTCGAAGCAGCAGTCATGATCGTCCTCTTCGGGGACACATCAACACCATATCGGGTGGTTTCGCCGGGGGAGGAACGTCTTCATCCGCCCGAAAGCGTCATGTGCGCGCCCTGTAGTCCGTTCACTCAGTGGACAAGCCACGCCGGACGATGCCCCCCATCAAGTTCTCGGATGAAGACTTCTACGCCCCTGACCCAGACCAGGACGATCCGATGGTGATAACGGCAAAGATCGCCCGGTACGGTGTTAGCAAAGTCCTGGTAGATCAGGAGAGCTCGGTGAACATCCTCTACTAGAAAACTTTCCAGCAGATGGATATATCGGAAGATCTGATCGTTCCCTACAACGGACAGATAGTAGGTTTCGCGGGCGAAAGGGTAGACACCCGAGGATATGTGGATTTGCGCACGAGATTGGGAACCAGTCGGTCTAGCGAAGAAAAGAGGGTCAGGTACTTGTTGGTGGAAGCCAACACCTCATACAACGTCTTGCTGGGCCGACCATGCCTCAACGCCTTCGGAGCAATTGTTTCCACCCCCCACCTCACAATGAAATACCCCTCGAAAAAGGGGACCATCTGCACTGTCCGAGCGGATCAGAAGACGGCCAGGGAATGCTACGCTGTGGGCCTTAAGCTTCACACACGAACAATAAAGAGAAGAACGGTCGGTTCTGAGGTAGCTATGGCCGATCTTGATCCGAGGACAAACACGGAGGATCGGTTGGAGCCCCTGGGGGAAACACAACCAGTTCTGATAGGGAAGGGCCATGGCTCAGGGCCTGGAGCCCGAGTTAGAAAAGGAGATTAGGTCAGTCCTGTGGAAGAATCGCGACTTGTTCGCGTGGCTGGGATCCATCCCTCGGTCATGTCCCACAAATTGGCACTGTTTAAGGAGGCGTGCCCGGTGGCCCAGAAGAAGCGACAGATGGGCGAGGAGAAGAGGAAAGCCATAGAAGAGGAGGTTGGGAAACTACGGGAAGTCGGTTTTGTTAGAGAAGTTACATACACCACTTGGCTGGCCAATGTGGTAATGGTAAGGAAGGCCAACGGAAAATGGCGAATGTGCACTGATTACACGGACCTGAACAAGGCCTGCCCCAAGGATTCTCATCCCTTACCAAGTATAGACGCTTTGGTGGACGGAGCTTCTGGTCACAGGATGTTAAGCTTCTTAGACGCCTATTCAGGGTACAATCAGATACCAATGTACAGGCCAGATCGGGAGAAGACGGCCTTCATCACCGAGAAAGCTAACTTCTGTTACGAAGTCCGACCACCCTTAAGGAGATCCAAAAACTGATCGGCCGGCTCACCTCCCTGTCGCACTTTATCCCAAAGCTGGGCGAAAGGGTCAAACTAGTGCTCCGGAAGATGAAGAAAGGACCCGGCATCCTATGGGATCCCGATTGCGAACGGGCATTTCAGGACATTAAGGCCATCCTGATAAACCCACCGGTGATGAACCGCCCTACGTCAGGAGAAGATTTACAGATCTTTCTGGGCGTATCAGAGTCGGCAATCAGCGCGGTACTGATGCAAGAGCGGCCCGATCCCAAACTCGTATACTTCATCAGTCGTACCCTTCAAGACGCTGAGAGCCGATACCAGTAAGTAGAAAAGGTCGCCCTGGCCCTGCTGAACGCATCTAGAAGGCTCCGGCCATACTTCCAGAGCCACCAAGTGGTTGTCAGGACCGATTTTCCCATCTCCAAAATTCTGAGGAAATCGGACTTCGCGGGTCGAACTATCAGAATTCGGCCTGCGCTACGAACCAAGGGGATCGATCAAGGGTCAACATTTGGCCGACTTCGCGGCGGAATTGCCCCGGGCGAATAACGAAGAATGGAATTTGTACGTCAACGGAGCAACCGGGAAGACAACAAGCGGGGCTGGTATAGTCCTCGAAGGTTCGAACGGTTTCTTATTGGAACACTCCTTGATATTTAAGTTCAAGGCATCCAACAACCAAGCAGAATATGAAGCCCTGGTAGCCGGCCTGGAATTGGCAAGAGATATGGGGGCTCGGAGAGTCGTATGCCGGACAGATTCCCAGCTGGTTGTGGGACAAATGAGAGGTGATTTCCAAGTAAAGGAAGGGCAGCTGCTTCGGTATTTCCACCGAGCAACAACTCTAACTAAGTTTTTCGACAAAATCGAGATCCGGCACATCCCCCGTGAAGATAATTCCAGAGCAGACGTGCTGTCGAAGCTGAGCTCAGGGAAAGAAAGGGGGCAGCTAACAACGATCATACGACAAGTATTACTGCAACCGTCGGTCGAATGCCTGACGGTGGCAAATAATGAAGACGGGGATTGGCGATCGGAGATCCGGAATTTGATGATCCAGCAGGACGCCGGGCGACCCATTAAGTCTGCGGACGCGAAGAAGATCGCCCGGTACCTTCTGTTAGGAGACGACCTATATCGTAGGGGATTCTCCACCCCCCTTCTCAAGTGTCTTGGAAAAGAAGAGGCAGAATATGTTATGGACAAGCTCCACAACGGAATCTGTGGTTTTCACACCGGACAACGGACCTTAAAGGCCCGGATATTCAGAGCAGGATACTATTGGCCAACGGTGGAAGAGGACGCAAAGATATTCGTCCAGAAGTGCCTTAGATGCCAAGCACACGCAAACAACACCCATCTGCCGCCCCACACCTTGCATACAATAACCTCGCCCTGGCCGTTCGCTCAGTGGGGCATGGATATCGTTGGGCCATTCCCAATAGGCCAGGCGCAAAGGAAATTCCTCTTCGTGGCAGTAGACTATTTCACCAAGTGGGTAGAGGCCGAGCTGTTGGTGACCATAACGGCGTCCCAAGTTCCAAAATTCTGCTGGAAGTTGATATGTCGGTTTGGCCTTCCTCGAACGATCATCACGTTACCGAGCATATGGAACAAAAGAAAAGTTTTCAAAAGACCAAGTTGATGAACGGAGAGTTCCACTGGAACCACTGTTCATCAACTTGGCCGAGCGATGAACTGAGAGTTCTTTCCGAAGAACCACTGCCGCCCGAGCAGTCAAAAGACCAAGTTGATGAACGGAGAGTTCCACCGGAACCCCTGTCAACTTGGTCGAGCGGTGAACGGAGAGTTCTTTCCGAAGAACCACTGCCGCCCGAGCAGTTGAAAGACCAAGTTGATGAACGGAGAGTTCCACCGGAACCACTGTCAACTTGGCCGGGCGGTGAACGGAGAGTTCTTTCCGAAGAACCACTGTCGCCCGAGCAGTTGAAAGACCAAGTTGATGAACGGAGAGTTCCACTAGAACCACTGTCAGCTTGGCCGAGCGGTGAAAGGAGAGTTCTTTCCGAAGAACCACTGCCGCCCGAGCAGTTAAAGAACCAAGTTGATGAACGGAGAGTTCCACTGGAACCACTGTCAACTTGGCTGATTTGCGAACTCTTAGAAAGAGTTCTAATAGTCAACACGAGAAACATCAAAATAAAAGTTGATAATAAATCGTAAATAGAAAATTCAAACAACCGGCAGGACATTGAACAATAAAATTGTATTCATGAGTAAGGGGTATACAAAAGGTGCCACCAAAGTTGGCAGTAAGACGTCCTAGCCAACACCTAAAACAAATCAAGATGTTGGAAGACCGACCTCACAAATACATATAAAATTGTAAATCTAAAAAGAAAACCCATAACCACTAATTCACTAAGCATCATTGGCCGCCTCATCGTCAACGACCTCTACCCGTGGATCGCCGCCCCCAACACTTGGATCTTCCACCCCCGGAGCAGTTTCCTCACCGGCCGCGGCGTCAAGATGAACCAGGACCCCATCAAAAACATCTTTTTTAATATCAAACCTAAGGGCGTAGGGCTCCTTAATCTCAGCTAGAACGGCCGCCTGACGGAGAGCTTTGTTGAAACCCTCCTCATGTTCAAAGACGAAACCCGCCACCAACTCGGATATCTTCTCTTGAGCTTTCAAGAGATCGTCCGTCAGGGCCTGGTTCTTCTCGGTAAGACTGGCCTCCACCTTCTTCTGATGGTCAATCACCACCTTCAACTGCCCGCTCTCCTCCACGACCCGGTCAAAATCGGCCCGGGCAATGCGGAGCCACTCGGAGGCTTTAGTCAGGTCCTCCTTCACCTTGTCTAGCTCGGCCTGGAGCTCGTTGTTCTTCTTGTCAAAATCATCTTGAGCAAGTAGCATCTGCTCCATGGCCGCTCGAAGGTCCTCAGATACCTTCTTTTCCGCGAGCAGCTCGGCCCGGACCATGTCTACGCCTCTGCAGTCGGCAAACTCTCTTAAATACCAGGCAAGTGAGGCCGCTCGGGTCGACATCTCCAACATGGCGTTGGTCAGTTCTGCCTCAGAGAGCGGCTCCACCAAAGCCCGTTGGGAGGAGCTCATATGAAAGTTGGTCAGGTCGCTCATATTGAACGCCGGACTAAAGACTCCCCGGGTAGCGGGCGGGAGGAAGACCTTCTTTCTCCTTGCGTCTCCTCTTAGAAGCCGAACGCGAGGAGGAGCCCTCCTTCTCCTTGCGCCCTTTGGTCGGCACCGCTTGTTCCCCTTCCACCTAATCCTTCCTCTTCCGCACCAAGGGAGCAACGGAAGTAGTAGCAGCCTCCGAAGAGGGATCCACGATCACAGTAGGGAGGTCCTGAGGGGCAGCTTTCAGTCCAGCCGTCGGGATGCCTTCAACTACCTTAGTAGCCGGATCCGCATGCGAGCCGGCCGGGGTGACGACCCGGGAGGTTGAGGTCGCCTGTCGGACGACGGGAGGGCGGTGCGTTAATGGAGCCACCCTCTCCCGAGAGGCGGAAGAACTGGTACCGGCTCCTTTCTTAGAAGCCGTGAAGTTGGATTTGCGTGGAGGAGGAGTCGACATGATATCTTGCAAAAACACAAAAATTCAACTACGTTAACTCCAATATAATAAAAGCAATTAAATAAAACAAAATACCACACCGAACGCCTTTCGTTCACAATCCTCATGACGAAGGCATTCAACTAAGTATCGGGCATAAAAGCGGCGGGGGAGGCCGTTGACGACCCGCACAGCGTTGATAGTCCGCACGGCCTCGAGGTCGACCGAATCCATCACTCCAATAGGGTACGCCTTTATCTTTCGGGGTTCCCTCGTCCATTAAAAGGGGAATAGCAGATTCCCCGTTGCGTCATGAAACTCATGACGACCGGCCTCGTTAATGATAACCTTCAAATACTGGTCCTTGAAATTTTTAAACGAATCCGAAAACGGACGGAAGAGTGTCCTGTCCCGAACGGACGTCAGAGAGACCCATCCACCCCTTGGAAGCGGACGAACCTCGAAATAGTGAAAGAAGACAGGGATCGACGGCTTCACGCCAACAGCCAGACACAAACGGGCGTCCTCTATATCCCGGACAATGTATAGCCGGTTGACCCTCCAAGCCAAATTCCCACTGGTAGCATACACCGATGCGAATCGGATAGCATCAAGAGGGGCCCAGTCATATTCTGTGATTATAGTATCGTCGTCGTTCGGCTCGAAGGGCGAACCGTCTATAGGTATGTCGCCCTTGAGTAGGAAGATGGGAATCCCGTTGATAATCCGCTCGCCCGCGTCGTTGGGAGGAGTACGTTCTTGATCAAGAGACCGGACAGATCCTTCCGAAAAGGAGGATGACACTGAGCTAGAAGAACCGCCTCCCTCACCATTGCCGCCCGCCAACCTCCCGTCGCTTCTGCCCGACGACTCGAAAGAAGACTCAATATGGACGACCGCCATTTATTACCTGGGGAAAAAGAATACTCTTGAGCTTGAAGAAAAAAGGAGAAAGTGAAAATGACCGCGACCTGACCCCCTATTTATAG
This sequence comes from Vigna hirtella, assembly GCA_027742795.1. Lineage (NCBI taxonomy): Eukaryota > Viridiplantae > Streptophyta > Magnoliopsida > Fabales > Fabaceae > Vigna > Vigna hirtella. The sequence goes on from JAHCHA010013439.1 coordinate 1,157,689, forward strand.
GAGAGAGCATCGTAACCGCCAGCATAATCCCACCATTGAAGGTTGGCACGTTCTACGGTCCAGATTGGAAGCCGTTTCGACTTTCGCCTCTGTAAGCACGACACGTGTATTCCCGCCTAAATCCAGTTTCGAAAGATCCATAGACAAAAGCCCATTGAGTTCGGCCCAAGACCTCAACCCGGCATCCTCCGTTCCATAAATGGCAAGAACGAATGGCTACCAACTTCACCCGTGGAAAGCATTCCAATAGATCATAAACCCAGCGTACACTACGTGTACTAGGGCTTGGGGGGCTTGTGTACCATATGGACCAGGCGACTGTATAAAGTGTGTGCACCATATGGACCGGGCGGCCGTATGAAATGACCGACCAGAAGGAACGCCGACACAAAATCAACCGTCAGTGTTACTCCTCATATAGCAGCTGGTCGGACGTTCCAGCTTACATTAACACTCACCATTCGACTATTCTGCGCGACCGTCCGGACGAATCATTAAATTTGTTCTTTAACTTGAAGGACAGAATTGATAGGCACTTACGAACTAGTGAAACTTGTCATGTTTTCTAGGAATTTAATCCATTGTTATTTGAATCTACTGCTGTCTAGTATCAATATCTGCTGCGATTTTTTAATATTTATGTTTTTAGTGTGCGTGTCTTTGGGCTCTCCACTATGCTCCACCATCCACCATTAACAACATTGGGTCAAACTCCTTCTAGAGGAGGGAATGATACACCCAAAGAGGTTGCAAAGGTGCTTGTTAAGTCTATGGGGTGGATGCAATCTACATCAAAAGAACAAATATTGAAATTAAGTAGAGCTCCTAGGTTTACAAAACTTGACAGCAAAATGAGTATGCACATGGGGAACAAGAAACAATCTGGTACCTTGTTGAAATTATAAGTTTTAAGCCACAGCTGGAGGAAATGGGTAGAAGAAATGAATTTCATTATATGTATCCAAAAGCATCACCTAAGCATGCATACAATTGCATCACACAGCAACAAAATTTTTATGCCAAACCATATTACATGCTATATTTTGAATATGCTTTACAGGAAACATATGATGCAACAGCTAACCTGCATCTTTTAAGAACCATCTCCCGTAGCTCTTCTAGAATCACATCAACTTCGTACAGCTGAAAAATATAGAGTACATCTTAACAAAAGTAGTTATAATTCAACACTCCCAAATCAAGTGTATCTTAAAGAAGAGGCACATGGATTGTTTGATTAAATTCATGGTCCCATATTATAATAATGTTTTAAATAAACCTCTTACAAATACCTCATTACTCAAGTCTCTAGCCATTTTAGCTTGAGCTGCTTCCTGAGCAACTTGCAATGCTATCTGTGCTTCAGCTTCTTCCTCTTCTCGTCTTGTTTCCTACAATTTAATAACCTCCCATGATAAAGTTACAAAGACAACGTTGTCAAAAATATCTACAAAGTTTCCACTATGAAAAGGATAACAAAATCCCTGAATTGATAATGTTCCATCCAACACAGCAAATGGTCTTAGAAACAATTAATTGAAAATAAGTTACCTCTTCAGTAACTTTAGGCAAAAGTTGCAACCATTTCTCCTCAAACTTTGCCAACAATGTTTTTGCCATCACATGAACATCACTTTTTTCATCATTATATTTCATAGCATTTTTGAAAACCAGCCTCACATCAGCACATATTTCTCGAATATGCTTATATCCAGTACCATCCTTAGCCTCCATTTGATTCTTAATCGTACTGAAATCCATGGGCTTGTCAATGACCTAGAAAGCAGCATATACAACAGATCAATCAAAGCATGGAAAGTGAATTGTATGGAAAATCAGATTCCTCCAACACACTGCTGATTGAAATCAGTCATTCAAAATCACAAAAATGTAACCTATCAGGATTTCAAAATAATTGCACTTTCTTTGGGAAGTATTTTAGAGAATAGATAAAGAATTACACTGCTAAAGCGTATGTAAATATTGCAATTAAGGAAAATAGGGTATATTATGAACTATATGTGTCAAATATTAAGTTAGAATAGAAAATATTTAATGCTAAGAGTACATGTTGCACACACACACACACACATATATATACACACACACATATATATATATATATATATATATATATATATATAATTCTGGAAAACTAATTTTGGAAATATAATAAGAGCATTTGATGTAATGAGATCCCTATGATTCAGAGATATAATTAAATCCCTATTATTCAAGGATATAATTAGATATCCTATGATTCAGGGATATTTATGTTGCACACTTTAATTATAATATGCTAAAAGTGGAATAATAAAATATGATTGTTGGTACTCTCCTTTAAGCTAGTAAATGTGTTTTCTTCTCCTAGCTTGGAAACAATCCATTCAGAATTGTTGCAATTCAGCCCCTTTCTTAGTAGGTCTGCACGGTTGTCTCGAGAGGAGACATATGGAATGCAGATTTGACCACCCTCTAATTTTTCTTTGATAAAATGCAGATCAATTTCAATGTCTGGTACTATCACGTTACACCAAAATTATGGGCCATGCTAATAGAAGACTTATTATCACAGTAAATTCTCACTGGTTCATCACACTTTATTTTTAAGTCTTCCAAGATGCTTTCCACCCACAGTATTTCATAGATCCCTTGAGCCATTGCCCTGAACTCTGGTTTAGCACTAGATCTTACTACCACCTTTTGTTTATTACTCTTTCAAGTTACTAGATTCCCACTAAAAAAAGTACAATTCAGTAGTTGATCTACTATCCACAATTGACCCAGCATAGTCATCATTAGTACATACTTTGAGATTTACATGCCCATTTCGTTTCAACAGAATTCCATTGCAAGCAGTGTCATTCAGATATTGCACAATTCTAACTGAGCCCGTAAGTGAATCTCATTTGGTTGGTGCATGAATTGGCTCACTAGACTCAATGCAAATGCAACATCAGGTGTAGTGTCTTATTAATATGAGTTTGCTAACTAATCTCGAGTACATTTCCTTTTTAGCAGTGTCTCTGCACTTCCCAACTTCAGATTTGGATCATTTGGTCTACTTGAAAGTTTGGATATTAAAATACCCATTTTTTAGAATGGGCTACTTCAATTCAAAATATAATTCAATTTTCCTAAGATCTTGATTTCAAACTCCTTTGCTAAATGTTGCCTTAATAGTTGTCGCTTCTCTTCATCACCACCAATCACTTAAATATCATCCACATACACTAGTAACATTGTTACTACCCCTGACTTAGTGTTTCTAACCACATGTGATCTCCTTGGCTTTGTTTGAAGCCCAAACCTATCATAACTTCAGTAAACCTTCCAAAACTAGCTCGTGGTAATTGTTTTAGTCCATAAATACTTTTTGCAGCTTTGGCACAGGTTTTCCCACCAGGGGAAAATTCCATGTAAATCTCCTATTCAAGTCCCCATGAAGAAAGACAATTTTTTTATCAAATTGTGGCAAGTTCCAATCATAATTAGCCGCTAGAGATAATAACCTCGACTATATCAATTGGAGCAAATGTTTCTATTAGAATGTAAACAAATTTGTAGAAAATTAACAGTTACATATTCTAGCAAATTAAGATGATTGATCCGTAATTGTTAGGTAGAAATTTATTATATTTGATTCTGTAAATTAATATAAATACACATTTTGTAGTCTGCATTAGACATAATACATTAAGCAAATATACTCTTCTATATGGTATTACTAGTTTAGGTTTTTTTGTTTTTTGGTCTGCAGTGTTCTTTTTTTATCGGGTGAGTGTTCTTTTTTTATCGGGTGAACGGTACTCGCAGCTACTATGTGCCCCTTTCCCCCACCACCAAGTGTCCCTTTAATCTGGTGACCATTGTGACCAGAACCGCCTTCCTCTGGCTACCACCAAACTTCGTTTCACGCAGCCGTCTCATATTGCATTGTTTTTCCATTTTCAGCACAACCACCTTGTCGAAGCACCCTCTGCCTCCTTCCTCACACCCAAGTGACACCTTTTAACCCCATTTTAGGTTCTTTTCCCATGGCTTTTGACAGCTCACTCAAATACCATCTCTACAATGACAATCATTGGAGTCATTTCGCGTTAAAAAGAAAACCCTTCCAAACTTGTCAACTCGATTGCAAGCTCACGAGTTTGGTCGAGTTCACTGAGTTCACATCAAGCCTATCGATCTTGCTTCAAAAACAAGTTTCCTTTTGAGTCAACTCAAGCAATGGATTTAAGAATTGTAAACTCGTCTAGTAAACTCGTTTGTGTTTTCGAGTTAACACGCAAGATTGATAACCATGCAATATGTTAGAGAATACGAAATAAAGTATTTACAAATATTATCATAGATCAACAATAGTATGTGTTGAATATAGTGAAAAACTATATTTTGGATTAATCTCCCTTATGTTAACACACATAGGGTTCTCTATTTATAATAGAAGAAATATGGACTAAGCCCAAAACACAAATGAGAAATAATAATAAACTAACTAAAAGATAAAAGATATAATATATTTAACACTCCCCCTCAAGCTGGAGCATACAAATTGTATGAACTAAGCTTGAAATAGATGAACTCAGTGTTGAACTAGATGATTTGTCTTCAAGAGTGTGAGGCAAACATAGATGGACTAACAGCAGCTTGTGAAACTTCAACTTCAAAAGTGGATGAAGGAGAGCTGTGTGGACAATGATAAACTGCAAGGACTGATTCCCAATCAATGATGGAAGAGTGACGGGATCAACAGTGGTAGCTGAAAGCTAAGAGCTACAAAACTGCAGGGACTACACTAAATCCTCATCAATGATGGATGGGTGACGGGATCAACAGTAGTAGCTGAAATCTACAAAACTGCAGGGACTACACCCATATTTATAAGTCTTGGAAACGTACTCCCCCTTAATGTGAAGGGCGGAAATGTGAAATATCACAGTTGCTGGACCACTAAAACAAAACAAAATATTAAGCTACAATGCTGAAACAAAGGCATCAAAGATCCAAAGACATGTTGGAGGTCCAAAATTCTTTGCTGGACAACTCCCAAGTGGTGATACTTAGCAGTGTATCACAAGAAGATCAGGCTAAACTCTAGCCCAAGAAGAACTGACGTAGTTGCGTCTGTCTGAGGCGGTAGCGACTACAGCGGCGGTTGACTACTATAAAACTATAGGGACTAAATTGCCATCACTGACTGATGGGGCCTGTAGTGGCTGGAAGCGACAAAACTACAGGGACTACCATCACTAACTGACCAGGTGATGGGGGCCTACAATTGTTGGAAGCATACGGCGCCTGGACAACGGCATACGATGCCGAACAGCGGCAAACAGTGTCGAACAGCGGCAAACAGTGCCGAACAGCGGCAAACAGTGCCGAACAGCGGCAAACAGTGCCGAACAGCGGCAAACAGTGCCGAACAGCGGCAAACAATGCCGAACAGCGGCAAACAATGCCGAACAGCGGCAAACAATGCGGAACAGCTGCAAACAGTGCGGAACAGCGGAAGACGGCGCCTGGACAGCGGAAGACGGCGCGGACAGCGGAAGACGGCGCGGACAGCGGCAGACGGCGGCAAACAGTGGCTGGACAGTGACAAACAGTGCCTATACAGCAAAAAACGGTGCCTGGACTATCAACGGCGATTACGAAGACAGACGAAGATGGCAGCAATGGCTGCTCTGAGGTCTGAACAGAGAAAGGAAGGTCCGGCGAGAGCTATGGAGGTGTCGCGGTGAAACTCCGACACCGGGAAGGCGGCGCGTGCAGAACACGCGCCCGAGGAGTCTGGTCTGGTCTCCGGTCGGGGTTGGTCGTCGCTCGAGGAGACGCTTCAGATCTGCTGGTCACCGATCGAAACTGTAACGGCGGCCGGCGACCGCGACGGACTGGCCGGAAAGAAGCGCTGCTTGGCGGGACGTGACTGAGAACTGGCTCTCGAAACCGGCGTGGTTGGCTGTCGCTCGAAGAGACGGTCTAGATCCGCAGGTCACCGGCTAAAACTGCGGTGGTGGCCGGCAGCGGCGGCGGCGACGGTGGTTGGCCGCGAAAAGTGGCGACGACAACGATAGCAGCGACGGCAGCGGAAAGCGGCGATGGTCGACGGCAGAGGCGACTGGCTGCACTGAGAAGAAGAGAAAATGGACTGCCGACTGAAACTGTAAGGGCTGCCGACAGCCATGGCGGTCGGCCGCCGGCAGAGACCACTAGAAGAGGTTCAGAAAACCTGCTCTGATACCATGTTGAATATAATGAAAAACTATATTTTGGATTAATCTCCCTTGTGTTAACACACATAGGGTTCTCTATTTATAATAGAAGAAATATGGACTAAGCCCAAAATACAAATGAGAAATAATAATAAACTAACTAAAAGATAAAAGATATAATATATTTAACCGTATGTATATAAATTAGGCTTAATGTTAACTTTATCTTTACAATTCATTCTAAATAAAAGCTTCCATTCATAAGTCAGACACAAAATTTATCAAATGTATCCCATGTTTTCTCTCAACAAGCATTGCACAATGAAATATACGAAAACCTTAAAAGTCTATAAATATTAGCAACAAAATACCCAAAAAAAGACAATGCTAATGCAAGAGTAACATGGGGAAATGCATATATTAATCATACCTCGTAATAATCATGTAAACCAAGCCCCTCCACATCCACAGGCTGCATAAAAGGCCAAGCCCACTTGTGTTGTGTGATCTGGCATAAGAGACCAATTATCAAAGAACTGATTTCATAATTTGAAGAGATTACCCTACACTAAAGTAGAGTCTAAACTACTCAATTTACAAACAATCAAACATTACATAACAGGTTTTACAGGAAAAATTAGAGATAAGTTGAAGTAACCAAGCCACATAACAACACCAAATCAAATATAACTGTTAAGAAGTGGACTTTAAGCCTAAGTAAGAGCCATGAGTTTGAGCCTATCCGAACTAGATGTATATGCCTCTCGACACAAGGGAGTGTGTTGGAAGTCTCACATCAACTAGAAATAAGGCCAATTTCGAATATATATAGGTGGATGCAAACCTCATCTTACAAGCCAGTTTTGTAGGGTTGAGTTAGGCTTAAAGTTCAATTTTTAACATGGAATCAAAGCATGAGTTTGAGCGAGATTTGTTATTTGTTTGGTCTATAGTTTCACCCGCTATTGGACCACTCATTAATGTAGTCCCATGCTCGAGTATGACTCGATGTGAGGGGTTATGTTGGAAATCTCACATCGACTAAAGATAAGACGAGTTTATAATGTATAAGTGGATGCAAACCTTACCTTACAAGCCAGTTTTGTAAAGTTAAGCTAAAACTCCACTTCTTAACATTGTATTAGATCCATGAGTTAGCCTATTCTAGCGAAATTTGTTGTTTGTTGGGTTTATTTTTCCACCTGTTATCGGACCATCCATTAATGTGTAGACCCCGTGTTAGTGATGTATGTCTCGGCATGGGCGGGGTGTATTAGAAGTCTCACATCAAACCTCAGTTTTGTAGGGTTAAGTTAGGTTTAAAGTCCCATTCTTAACAATAACAATACTTGGCATAAAATGTTTTACGAATATTGTTTTTATATAGAAGAATCTTAAAAATGAAAGTTAATTTTATCAAGTGATCCATCACTAAAAGCCTCTGAGACATGTTCAAAAGTTTGGAAACATGACATATTTGTTGTACACCAATGATACTTAACGTCTTTATAGTTTTTGTCAAAATATCTTAAATATTGTTGCTTCCAAAAGTGTTAACAATATAATGGCTGAATAGTTGGGTAAAGTTCATCTTCTTCTCCATGACTTCAATGATTTATTGTCTACTAACTCCACTCCTTCTCATGAACTAGAGACACGATCAAAGTCTTTCATGTTGTTAGCCTTACATGGATTTCCTAGCGATTATTCACATGTTTGTGATTAGATTTTGGGATCCCTAGTTGTACCTACCTTTTGTTCCATTTATTGCATGTCTTGTAAGTCAACCACTAAAATACTCTCTTTAGTCACCTCTGATCACTCTTCAGCATTATGATCGCAATTTCCCTTGCAAGCCAGGAAAAGGGTGTCATGGGTGTGAACATTCTTAAAAGCTCGGACACATAATTGATCGATTATGCCTTACATGGTCATCTTCCTCGATTTGTTGCGATTGCACAAGTTGCTCCCTCGCAACCATCTCACTTGGATCCCACTTCATTTAATACTTTAGAACATCATGCTATCTTCAACAAATTTCTCAAATGGTATGAGAATCGTCAAAACTTTGATTCCACTACTTTTGTTGCACACATAGGTACATCATTTGTTGGCATCACTACAACTCTCTTCGCCCTTAGATTCTAGACTCAGGTGTCACAGATCACATTACTGAATTGAAATATTTTCTCTGCTTTGTCTACTTCAGGTTATTTACCTCCTTACATGGTGTTAGTACTATTCATCTTCTTCCTTCTCCTATTGCGTCTCCATCTAACGAAGTCATGAGCATAGTTATCTATGATCCTTCTATTGTGTTTAATATACCTACAAATTCCTCACCTCCACCATCTCTTCAAGTGTATACACGTCGATAGATTCTCAATCGTCCACCGAATGACTCTCTTCTAGTGTCAACACCTTCATCCCCTCCTACTCCAACAATTGAATCAAATCATCCTATAGCCCTACATATAGGTATATGCTCTACCCGTAATCCCTCTCTTTATTATACTACTTTGAGTTATCATAGGTTATTTCCATCACTTTGCACTTGTATTTCCCCAATTTCTTCTATGTCAATTCCAAAATTTGTAGGTGATGCCTTAGCCGAATCTGATTGACGTCAGGCCATACTTGATGAAATAAATGTTCTTCATAATAGTGGAACTTGGGAACTTATTCCCTTACTCTATTGTTGGTTGTAGATTGATTTTGCTAGTAAAGTTGGTCATGATGGCACTACTGATTGTCTCAAAGTTCACCTAGTGGCCAAAGGTTATACTCAAAGTCTTGGTTGGACTATGGTGATACTTTTTCTTCAATTGCGAAGATGGCCATTTTCACTTATTCATAGCCATGGGTGCACTTCAACATTGGCCGCTTTATCAACTAAAGGTAAAAATGCTTTTCTTCATGATGATTTGGAGAAATATATTTATGTGGAGCAACTTCTAGGTTTTGTTACCCAAGGGAAGTCTTTTGGATTGATATGTAGTCTCTGCAAATTTTTATATGGCCTTAAGCAGTAGCCTAGGGCTTGGTTTGGCAAATTTTGCACTATTGTTAAATAATTTGATATGGCTCGCAGTTAGACAAATCTCACAAGTAAAACAAACATCACCTTTATCACCACTTTTAGACCAAAGACCTTAGCAAACTCATATTTCTTGAAGATGGAGGTAGCACAATCCAACAATGGAATTGTTATTTCTCAAAGAAAATATGCATTAAATATTTTGGAAGAAATTGGGTTAATGAATTTGAAGTTTTTTGACACCCATGGATGTCAATGCCAAACTCCTACCCAATCAAGAGGAGACACTCTCAGATCATGTTAAGTACATAACATTAGTTGGAAAATTGAAATATCTTATACTTGGCCTAACATTTCCTTTGCAGTTAGTGTAGTGAGTCAATTTCTTTATTCTCCATGTATAGATCACTAAAAGTTGTTATTCGTACATTAAAGTACATTAAAGGTTGATAGGAACCTAGAATTGAAAAGAGAAATAAGAGTAATATTCTTTATTGAATAGACTGAAAAGAACACAAAATAGGAGAGCACTCTTTCCTCCAAGGGTTTCCCCTTCACAAAGATCCAAAGCTCAAACAACAAAATTATCATCCTCCTCTCCAAGGGATTAATTGGTCTAATTATATGGACCAACTCCCAACTGACAGTCGTGCATCCACTTATTTTTCCATTCCTTTCTCTATTCACCGCTTCCTTTTAATTTTCTTTCTACAACAAACCTTCCATATCTTATCATTCCTTCTATAATACCTATTCCACTCTTCCTCATTATTTACATGCCTAACAATACTCTCCTTTGCTAGAACAACCTTGTCCTCAAGGTTGTACTCTTGAAAATTTAAGATGTTGGAGTGCTTCATCCTTTTTCCTGAGATCATGTGTCACTGCTTACACAAATGTTTTCCCTGCTTCAATCTACTCTAGTTTAGCTGCCTTCAATTCTTCATCTTGTAGTTCATCAATTGACTTAGAATTTGGTTCAATTTGAAGAACTCCATCAAAACCTATTATTGAGTCACTTTCCTTGGCATTTGTTTCATCAACAGTAAGCAAATATTGGTAATCTTCATCTGATATGTTGCAACAAGCCAAATTTAAAGGTTTAGTTTCCATCCTTCATAAGTTGGTTATCATCGTTGGTTCTGTACTCAACCCATTTGTTTACAACCCATTCGTTTTTTATTGTTGGATCATCACTAACAATTGACGTAGGAATCAAAGCAACATATTCACCAGCCTCAACGAGTAAAAATTACAGAATGTTGGTAAGTAACCGCTATAAGAGCATCTTCATATATCTCAAAAAGCAAAATGTTTACAATGAATTTTTCTCGTACAGGAAACACTTCAAATTCTTGATCATCAGATTTATCACCCAAGTCAGAAATTCTTTTTAGTAAACTAAAATCATGTGATTCATCCTCTGCTTCTGGTTCCTGGTTCTTATCTACCTATCACCACCCTCAAAATTTATCATTGCATTTTCCTCCATGCTGGTGGGAGCCAAACCTAGTTTTTTTCTTGAGGTGATAACTTGAACCCGAAAATGTTTCTCCGCTCTTGATACCCATCCTAGAGGATCCTTCCTCTCAAATGTTGATAACTCTACTCTTGTAGTCTAGGGCCTTAGCATTTCTTCTCCTTCCTCATTTAATCATTCCATCTTTTCTTCAATATTTATTGACTTTTCTCCCCCTTTGGATAGTTTCTTGCTTTTCTTGAGATCTTGCAACCAAGGTTGTTAAACTTGAGAGTTTACATAAACTCGTGAGAGTCTGGTAAGCTGGACTCGTAAACTCGAATCGTAAACTCGTAAGAGTTTACTTTAGATTAAAAAATTATATAAATAATATTTTAATTCAAATAACTCCACAAAATTATATAATTTCAAATAAATAGAATCATAAAAATATTGTTCATATAAATATTATAAAACATAAATTGAAATGTAAAAAGAAGTGTAATCATGTGATCCTCTAATAATGAATTTGATTTTGTTCCAAATATGTTTTTCACTGCAAGACATAAAAACTAGTAGAGGGCTTTCTTTAGAACTTAACCACAACAACATTTTACTTAACAGAGGCACTCGGACAATGCAGAGATAACTTTGAAAATAGCGCAAAGTTGAACTTAAAACATAAGAGTTGTGAGATGACAACCGCCGCTGAGTGCGAAACAGAGGCACACGAAGGAGGCGTGCGACCACCACTGATAGGGAGATGGTGGGCAACAGCAAGCGAGGCGCTCGTGACGGCGAACGAACACGTTCATGACAGTTCGAGCTAGGGTGCAAGTGAGATCGCAAGAAGGAACGAAGAAGATGAATGGCAAGAACGAGAGCAGCACCTGATGAATCGCGAGAGATTCGTCACTGGCCCTAAATCAGAAAACCTAATCTGGTGTGCCAAAAACGACTTCATTTTACATTTTAAAAATTTCTTCACAAACTCGCCAAATCGAAAGCAAGCTCGAGATTTCAAGCAAGTCTACCGAGTCCACCAACAAGGCTACCGATTCTACACCATTTCTGAGTTTGCTTCTGAGTTAACTCGGAAGCACTAAGTGAAGTCGTAAACTCGACCGAGTTAATGAGTTAACTCGCGACTTTGATAACCATGCTTGCAACAGTTCTTCCTTCTTCTCTCCTACATTCCTTGAATTCTCCCCACATTTGGAAAATTTCTTGCTTTTCTTGATTTTTTATTGCCAGATTTATATCCCTTGGACTGCATCTTCTTCCATGCTGCGAAGGATTGGATGTACTTTTGTTGATCCTTTGATTTTTTGAACTTCCAAAACATTTGTTGTCCTTGCAATTTGATCTTGGGGATCATTCCCTTCCAATGTGGGCAACTCCATCCTTTTAACCCCAAAGCAAACTGGTTCTTTCTCACCATTATTAAGTTCATTATTGTCAAAGGCATCCTCTTCTCTTTGCTTTTCCTATTTGATTGAATTGTATCCTCCATCTGGAAAAAGATCTTTGGTCTCTTTTATTGCCTACAAGCCATCTTTCACAATACCCAAACCAGTCTTTACCTTTTTCTTTTCTTTCTTGATATCTTGAAGAAGTTATTTATTCTTCCTCAAATCATGTAGGATCTCCTTGGTAATAGACAAAACTTGTCTTCATCTCTGCCATAACTCTTCCTTGCTTGTAGGCCAAACTTTCCCCTTCTCTTCGAATCCGGCAGGTCAGACCAATATGATAGGAAAATTGAAAAGAGAAAGAAGAGTAACATTCTTTATTGAATAGACTAAAAAGAACACAAAATAAGAGAGCACTCTCTCCTCAAGGGCTTCCCCTTCACAAAGAGCCAAAGCTCAAACTACAAAATTATCGTCCTCCTCTCCAAGGGACTAATTGGTCTAATTATATTTTTCCGTTCCTTCCTTCCTTTATTCACTGCTTCCTTTTATTTTTCCTCCTACAATAAACCTTCCATATCCTATCATTCCTTCTATAATACCCCTATTCCACTCTTCCTCATTATTTACATGCCTAACAAAGGTTATCCAAGAAAAGGTTTGTTGTAGAGATATAATAATCACTCTAGAGTTGAGGCAATCAATGGCGGTTAGAGGGCAGCAATGAGCATTAAGGTCAATGCAAGCAGCAGCAATAGGACTAAAGAAGAATATGGAGAGGTGTGGGTCGACTGTGAAAATATTAGGTTAAATTATAATATTTTTGATGGGTCAGATATGGCCCAATTTGCAACAAAATTATCATTTGGGCTTTTAACCCAACAGAAAACAAAGAAAAGAGATAACTAGTGTTTTATTATAATATTTTTGTTAGGCCAAGTATATCCCAATTTTCAACAAAATTATCATTTGGGCTTTTAACCTAAAAACAAAAAAGAAATAATTAGGGTTTCCTCCTTGTGTTGTTGTCCTATGCATAAAGTTTTCTTCTCCCACCCTACCACATCATCCCTGCAATGGAGTTTCCTTCTCCTACTGCACATTTTTAGCCATCTCCATTCTGCGCTGAGCAAACTGTGATAAAAAAAAAGCGGCCGCCATGCAAAACCCGCATCGCCACTGCCATGTTGTGGTGGCAAGCTATAAAACTGCCACCAATTTCCGCTATGGTGCTGCCATAACAGATGTTTTATAACACTGCATAAGTCCAAATAAGAACAAACACAATGATCCCACAAATGTCACAAAGAATGACATCTAACTAAATAGACAATTATCACGTTAACACAGTTGCACCAAAAAGCATGTTTCAAATATTGCAGCATATCAACACAAACACCATTGATAAATGAAAAGTAGTTGCCTGGCGTAGTATTGTGCCGAACTGGCGCATAAGATCTTGCATTCTTTTTAAAGCATCCTGTTGTTGCTTCTTAATACTTGGAACATGTTTCTCCTTATCCTTTGTAGTTGAATTACCTTTAAGCATGTTTGTTTGCTTTTTATTCACACTCGAGTAAAAGTTCTCCACATCATGTACTTTCTGCTCAAGCTGTTGGGACAAAAACAAGAGTAATCATAAACACAAGTGACTGACATACATATTAAAACCAACCTAAACTTGATTCCCAGAAAACACAAGCAACTTTTCATTCTTTAAATATTAAAATATCTATTAAATATTTTTGTAGAGTTTAACAAAGATGCTTAAAACGGTGGCAAGATAATATAGAAATTAAATGAGTATGTGGCAAGATATAACAGGTTCTTCAAACGGTGGTGGAGTAAATTGTCAAAAAATGGAAAACAAGTTCTTAACAGGTAAACACTTGATTTGAAAGATAATAAACACACTAAACTTCAGAAGTGGTGGAGCAGAAGTAATAGGAAAGTGGAAAACAACTATCCACGAGGGAAGTATTTAATGTTTATTATGTGTAACTCAAACAGATTAGAGCATTGCATGAACCCATGCTATAAAAGTGAGATTCGGCCACATCAAGCATTTTGGGAAAAATCTTTATCTAGAAATCCATTATCTCTCTAAGAACTCTCTCAATTCCTCAATAACCTGATTAAGTCCTGTTGTTTGAATATCAAGCTTAACAGAGGTTTTATGAGGAAGGAGTTGTTGTAACCTGGGTCCGAGTTGAAAAGTGCTTTTGTTGAGGTTGGAGTGGTAGAATCTAGAGATTTCAAAGCTAACTTCCAGGTAAGGGAAGCTAACTCTTGAATGTATATTATTTTGTGTTGTTTAACCAGATTCTGTGATACTTTGAATTCGTTGGAAATTTATATGAATTGTATGTGATGTATGAGAACTGAATGTGTATCTTAGCTAAAGTGTTTATGTGGTCTGTTATGAAAATGATATATAAATGAAAAGGGGGAGTTCTCATTCTATTATAGCTAATTTGTGACAGTAAAGAGTTAAAACTTTTCAGAGAGAAATTCAATGTTGGAAAGATTTTACAGTGGGGATTTATAAACAAATTAGTTGGCATAATCGAGAATGTCCTAACTTAGATCAACACATGATATGTTTGTCGGATTAATCACACCAAGTGTAAGGGTGAATAGTCTAACTAGAGTACCATCAAACAATATGGTCATCAAGGTGGTATTGTATGATGAGTACCATAAGTATTAGAAGATAGACTTATTGAATAATATGTTTTAAGATAAGCCTATCATGATACAGGGAGCATGAACAAGAGCTTAAAGACATGGCAATGAGGCCAAGTTTATGATAAAAAGCCAGAGGGCTAGAGTATATAGAGATAGATGTATATATGTATATGGAGAACCATTTGGAGTTGCAACATTGAGGCCTGGACAGAATTGTCAGTGGTGTTGAGGACTGGCAAGGGAATTTATTTTTAGTGTGGTTTAAGCATTTCATTCAGATACTTAGGCATATAGAAACATGGTTAGAACAGTAGCATTGCATCAGACCTAAGAATATGCATGATTTTAGTTGCTGTCAAAACTTCTGCATAATCCATTTGCTGTCAAAAAAATTTATGCACTAGAAATTTAGCTGTCATTTATTTCAGCATATGATTTTGTGATTTTGGAGTTCTTAGCATGGTTTAATCATTCATTATGCGTAATTAAGCATATAGAAACTTGTCTAGGTCATTCACATTGCATAAATAATAGTTTGGTTCATTCAAGCATTTCAACAAACACTTGCTAAAAACTAGGTTTTCATTGAGTCATTTTATCAAACACTTTTCAGTTTTGCATTTAATCACGAGTTTAGGTAGTGTTAGGACCTAGAACACATTTCATTCATATTTCTTTATAACTTGCTATCATTTCATTGTTTTAGAGTAGAGTTTACGTTTTTCATTCCCCCTATGTGTTTGGTTTCTAGGGTGATAATTAGACACAACTTTAGCTACAAAGTTACACAATTTTTTGGATAGATACCTTGGTTAGCTTCCTATACACATTAGGGAGAAACTGAGATTTTTGTTAGCCTTTATGCAACTAAAGGACTGCTAACAAATTGGCGTAGTGGGAATTGGAAATTTTGTAGCCAATTGTGTTTAGTTATCATTTTTCTGATTTTCCAGTTTGTGCATGCTATTAAGCCATATTTTCTTTAACTGTTTTTGGTTCTGGTTTTAGTATGAATTACCATTCTGTATATGGGGATTATTCATTCTACATTGCTCAACTATATATGCATCATGAATCATATTACGAGCAGCTGTCACAGTTTTCCAGCCACCCAGTGCAGCCCTTTCCTTCATATATTCAGCAGCCTTGTCAAAAGTAGTATATACAGTCACACATGGTTTGAATTGTGTTTTAATTGTGTTTCCAGCAGGTTGAACATGAGAATTCAGGAGATCATGAAGCCTAGAAAGCTGGCCAAGTAAAGCTAGTCAGCTGTCAAATTCTATTTTAGAAGACAAACATCACTAATCCTAGGTTGCAGCAAGTGTCCAAAGCATCAAGTGACACTTGATGAAAAGGACTCACCTAATATGGGAGGTGGCTCTAGCCTATGATCTGTCAAAACCCAGAGACAAGTCATGTACAAAATACACTCAAAAAACACAAGGAGCAACATGAAATAAAAGTTCATTCGGAAAACAAGTTGTAAGAATGACATCACCCCCAATAATGAACAAGTATACTAGCACCAAGTAATAAGGCATGTGTAGTTTCAACCAAGTGTCTATTTGTTCTCTCTGTTATATCACTTTTGTCGAGATATTTAAGACAGATTTAGATTTTATTCATATTGGTTTTAATTTTGTATATTGGTTTCTTATTAGCACAGCAATCCTGCAATCTCAAACTTTTGTATCCTAGAATAGATTGTGCTTGTTTCCTAAATTATCCAACCAATGTATGTATATATATCAAATGCACGTGAACAAGAGAGAAACTATTGTCTTCTAATTTTGAGAATTTTGCTAAGGTGTATGAGAGTTGGCGGACAAATGTAAAATTCAATTGAACCCAAAATAGCAAAAAGTTCAGAAGAAAATATTCTTTTGCATTATCACTTTTGTGTATTTTGATAACTTGTCCAAATTACATTTTATTTCATTCAAGAAAAATATAAAGATAGACAAAACATATAGAGTATTCATTAATGAAGGTATCAAATTGTTAAAATCCAAAAAGATATTACACAACTTGGACCCCAAATGATGGTGAAAAAGTATTACATCTTAACTCATTTCACTTGGGAAAAAAGGATCTAACATGCCAAAAGGCCATAAATTGTGCAATGGATATGCATCAATACATAATGCATGAAGCACAGTCAATTAAAAATCAAGCCACAGAAGGAGAGGCAAACATAAAAAATAAAACTCAAATCCTATCTCGTTATTGATACCTATATATATGCCATCAAAATCATGTAATATACTAGTCAATTGTCTCATACAGGAACCAACCACGTGAATGGATTCCTTAGGAGTAAATCATGTGAAAGCTCAAAAAGTGGTGATAAAGCATAACCTCAATATAACTCACTGTTGAAAAGTGGTAGGAGATCGTTCATGGAATAGAAGAGGTATAAGGAGTAAAAGATGGTTGTGGTTGTACCTAGCAGAAATGTAGTAAAAACATGTTCGGATACAAAGTTGTAAGTGCTTTTGGGAGCTTCTCTATCGGAAAAAATTCTATATTTCCAAAAAAAAGAAGCTACCAAAAGCACTTTTAGCTTGCATCCAAAGTAAGATGGAAAAAGAAAAATAAAGGAGGGAAGTCTGTGAATTGCGGGAGAGTTTGGGCTCTCAATCCAGCCGGAGTATTGTACAGTTTTCTTTCCCTTTAGGCCACATTAATCCAGGTACACTGTTCCTAACTAAGTACCTCTTTTCCAATTGGTTCTACTTGGTCATCTCCTAACACCAATTGAGCCTACCAAAAACTAACATATAACACCAATACGATGCACAATACACACAATTGCATAATAATTTTTAATAAATATACTTGCCTTATCAACCTTTGAAATTATCTCGTCAACACGTTGCTTGAAACCCTCCATTTCAACCGTACCGTCATTGGAATTACCTGTTGCAACATTCCTCACCTCTGAAATCGATGCACCAAATGTTTCCATCTGACAGAAGGGCACCAAATGTCACCAAGTGATAGATTGCATTTAAAATGAGCATTTTGAATAATACATGGATATACAGAGAGAGAGAGAGAGAGTAACAAAAGTAGAATAAGCACCATTCCAGTTCTAGATAACAAATTTCTGCCAGGGGAAACAGCAAGAAAGTGAGTGAAAAGTCACAGCCAGGGTACCAAAAATGGCAATTCGAATTGTGATTTTGCTACCTATTTGCGAGTTAATTTTGGTGAAATGGGTAAAATCGTGAAAGAAACTCGTGAAATCATGGGTATGACGTGATTTTGCGAGTCACTCAGCAGAGAAAGAAAGAAAACACATGTTAAGTTCGAAATCCCTCTTCCTCATACGAAACCTAATTTATCTGCTCACATTCGAACCTCTTTCTGTATTATGTGTCTTTCCTGCAACTTCCGGCAACAAAATGGTTATTGGAGGTAGGAGTTGATGGATGGAAGGATACCCAAAGTTTTTCTTCTTTTCTTCTAATTACTCTTTGGTTCAGAAATTGTAATTCTTCTATTTAAAAACTCTACACGTTCTTTTACTACATAACTTTTATATATTCTGATGGTGTTAACAGTTTCTTTATACTACTAGTTTTTTCCATATCAGAAATTAGTCAATAAAAATTTAGGCTTAAATATAAAAATTAAAATTAGTCTTTCTTCAAAACTTTAAACTAATTTAATCTCTAAACTTTAGAAATGTATGAATTTAGTCCCTTTAACCAAATTTTGTTAACTTTATTTGATGTTTCAAACGTATTTCTTAATTAACATTGAAGCAAAAATGTGTCAAATGGTATAAATAATTCAAATGTTATCATGATGCTATCATGAAACGCACTTGAAACATTAAATAAACCTAACAAAATTTAGTTAAAATGACTAAATCTACACATTTTCTAAAGTTTGGAGACTAAATTAGGCCAAAATTTTGAAAAATGACTAATTCCAATTTTCATTGAAAGTTAACGGAACAAAAACATATTTAATCCAAAAATTTATAAATTAATCATTTTAAATATCATATAAAACGATTTTGGTAAAAATCCATTATTAGGTTTTAAATATTACAAAAATTTAACAAATTTAAAGAAATTAAAGCACCTATTTTTTTTTAACCAAGTGTATTTCCAATATTATTTATAATATTTTGTTAATTTTATTTACCTTAATCATGCATTCATTTTCATTTTTTATAGCTTTAATGATTTTGGTTATTATTCTAAAATAGGTTTCTTATTCTCTTTTTTATCAATTTGGTCCTTAATTTTTAAAATTTGAAACAATTAGATTTTTGTCATTAGTTTAAAACTAATATCATTAAAGAGGTGTCATGTACCACCTCATGGTATTTTTAAATTTTTTAAATATTTTTTAATTATTTTTATTTCATTTTTATTTTTTAAAAATTAAAAAAAAAGTATCATGTGTCTAGGTTGATATTGTGTTATGTGTCACTGACAAGACACTGATAGGTCACTTGTCTCATGACATTGAAATTTTTACTTTTATAGTTTGTTCATTTATATTATTTAGGTTCAATGATTTCATTTGTTGTTTAATTTTATAGAAAACTTTAAAATTTCTTTATATTTCTTTGTCTCAACTTAGCTTTTGTTTTGATAACTTTAATGCAATTAAGTTATAAATAAAAATGTATCATGTTAGTTCGTAATTTTTTTATTTTTCTAATAAAAAATATCAATTTGTATAAAAAATTGTAAAGATTTATATATAAATTAAATTTTGTTTGAATTTGAAAAAGAACAAAATTGTTTAGTTTAAAAAACTTAGGACTAAATTGATACAAAATAAAAATACAGGAACCAAATTGGGACAAAATAAAAATATACGGACCAAATTGAGAAAAATACAATTACACGAGGTTTGATAGTGACATGTGTCGTGGCATTGTCAACTATCCGTGACACTATCAATGCAACGTCACATTGTCATTGTCACATGACACAATGTCGGCTTGACATGTGGAAAATTTTTTATTTTTCAAAAATAAATTAAAAAAATAAAAATGAAAAAATTTTAAAAAAATTCAGAAAAACCACGAATTGACACGTGACACTCTTTTTAACGATGTTAGTATGGGACTAAGGCCGAAGACCTAATTGGGTCAATTTTTACTAAATAGGAACCTAATTGAGACAAAAAAAGTGAGAAGGACCTAACTGAGAAAAGTCACCGAAAATAGGGGCTATCTGAATTATTAAACCTTTTTTATACTAAGGTTAGTTATAAAGTTATATAATTATTTGTTAAAATTAATAAGGATTTCTTAAAATATATAGTCTTGTATATGTAAAAACTTAGAAAATGATATTTTAAAAGTGATAATATTTTAAAAATAGCGACCTTAATTATATTAATGTTAAAAGGTTTTAACATAAATAGTATTGTTATGAGTTTTATTATTTTAAAACATAAAATTTCTTTCAAGTCACTTTTCTATAGTTCTATGACTTCTTTTTAAGGATTTTTCTATCTATTTATCTGATGGAAGAACCATAGCATTAATCCTTATGATAAGTTCTTCAATTTGAACTAATTAGTTTTGTTCGTTTAAATTGAGTTTTAGCCATTTTTCTTAGTTTCTTTTTTTGTTATGGGATGTATATGAGTCTTCTTCCACTTGCATGCATCTTTTTAGTTATTTATATAAATCTTTGTTAATCAATGATCATAATGATATGTATTGATCGTTCTTGTGATGTTTCTACCTGTAACAGATAGTTTTAATAAAAAAAACAAATTAAAGAAATATAATATATTTTGAAGGGGTTTTAAAATAAATAATAAAATAATAATATATGAGTGCAAGAATAGAAAAAGAAGTGGCAAAAAAGTAAAAGTTGTTACATAAAAGAGAAACAAAATGAGTACATATTTTAAGGGTTTTTAAGAAATATATATATATATATATATTAGGGTTTTGATATTGGGGAAGTATAAATAGAAAAGAGGGAGAGAAATGTGGGAGAGGGAAGAGGAGAACAACCTTGAGAGTGTAAAGAGGCAAATAGATTACATATTCTACAAAGAAGGAAACAATAGTGAAAGAGAAGAGACACCCTGTCACATCAAAAGTTGTTGGGAGACCAGCCGAAGGAAGAGTGTTCATCATAACAAGAACAAAAGTTGAGAGGAAAGAAGATTCAAAGGATAAAAATGTTTTGGAATGAAAGTGCTCAGGAAATGTCTTGGGAATTATGAGAGTATATGAGGAAGGAATAACCAATTTTTTTTTTAAATTTTTAAATATTCGCATTTGTGTTTATATACCAACAGAAAAAACTGGCCTAGTGGTATTTGTGTGTTGTGTAAATTGTGTGTGCTATGTGGACTCGAGTTCGAACCTAGGGAGGCCATATTTTTCCCAACTTTGAGGTCTGGAGTTAGTAAACAAAGGACAAAACAAGAAACCCAAGATCTATCCAGATAAGAGGAGTTAACCCTCTATGTGTTAGCAAAATGATGAAGATGAAGTTTTGATGATGTCCAAATCAAGTCAAGAACAATCAAGACTCATGAAGAATGATCTTTGAAGACTTGTAACCTTTTGTAATAATTGTATGAACATAGGAAAATTAGTAGTTTTATGTATGCATTCAAAAGTGATGTAAAAATAAACCATAAGCAAAATTCTGTGCAGTGCTAATCGATTAGCAAGAGGTGTTAATCGATTAGCGTTAATCGATTAACAGAGGGTGTTAATCGATTGTTCCAGAGACGAATGGAGAAGCACAGCAATGCAGTGCTAATCGATTAACAGAGGGTGTTAATCGATTAACACAGTGACCGTTTGAAAAAATAGCCGTTTTTAGAGCCGTTGGACTATCCGTTGGAGTGTTAATCGATTAACCACTGTAGCTAATCGATTAACACAGTCAAAAAGGCTGAAAACGAAAAATGGAAGAGCCTTTGGATGAGTCTATAAATAGACTCTCATTTTTTCTCTCATGATATGAACTACAACTCTTCCCTTGTGCTCAAATACTCAGAAACTCTTGAGAATTGTGGGCTCTTGCTCAGCTAAGGAAACTCTGTCTGTAGAGTTGGTGAAATACTGCTACGGTGATAGAGGAATAGCTGGTTCATCCTTGGTTTGTCTAAGGAAGTGTTCGGAAGAGGAAGTCATCCTTCGTGAAGTATTCGGAGGAAGTGTTTCATCCTTTGTGAAGATTCAAAGGAGGTGTTGTTTCATCTCTTGTGGCTTCAAGAGAGGTGTTTTCTAAACTTTTACAAATTGTATCTGCGTGATTGTAGTTTGTAATAGTTTTGTGATTAGTGAAGTGTTTATCTTGTTTTGAGATAAGCGACTGGACGTAGGATTGGTAAGATCCGAACCAGGATAAAATCATCTGTGCAAATTTCTCTCAACCTTACTCTATTTTATTGTCTTTATTATTTGCTAAGTAAGTTTAATTGAATAGAAATTTTTAAGGCACACGTTTTTAGTAAGAACCAATTCACCCCCCCTCTTGGTTTGTTATCCCACGCTAACCATTCCGCTGCAGCCGCTCTGACACTATGGTGGTATTTGCGTATCATAAGAGAATAGGTAGGTACCTACCGAAAGGAGACAAGTTGTAAGCCTAGGTTCCACGGTTGCGGAGTACCTACTATGGACGTTACATGATAGTTTGTAATGTATTGGGGTATTTTTGGAAGAGAGGGGTATGGAAAGTAGATGGTTGACTTAATCTTGGGTTTAAGTTAACTTATGTATGTGTAAAGTGGACTTTGAATTTTGGTTATAAATTATTGTGGTTATTATCATTAAGTATGTCTTCTATTTTATACTTCTTTTATTCGAGTTGTACATTTCCTTTTACGATAGGGTAGAAAGGTGTATATCTTCGTCTTTAAGAGGTGGTGGAAGAGATGGTCTCTTCGTCCTTGAAGGACAGTAGAAGGGACTAAGGATTCGAGTGTTGCATTTTTCTCTTTCGAAGGGGTAGAAAGGGATAGATGTCTCACCCGTAGGGTTTCGACTCATGTTGAGTTTAAAGCTTATGTGAGCATTTTAAGGAGCAAGAGAGATAGGTATGAAGCTATGGTGGAGGACCATTTGAATCATCCTGTTTTGGTAAAACAATAATGGTATGATGAAGTATAGAAGAAGACATACGTTAATAGAGATGACTAATATAGGCACGAGTTTCCTTTTCTCGATAGGTGTGTAAAGCGAATGAGTTGGTCATGCTTCTGGTTAAGGGAATGTGTGAGGGGTATCGTATTGGTTGTCATAGTCTTATTATGCATTGATTTTTTTTATGTGATAGCATTATGTTAAAGACTGAACCATGGTGTTATAAATGTTATTTCAGTGATTTGATGTTTATTCTGTTAACTCACCCTTGTATTTTTTGTGGTTGTGATTTCCACCTGTGATTATTGCATGACTTGTTGTTACGCTGTCGTTGAAATACTACTTTTTAAGGCAACTTCAGTATTGGCAAGTCAGTAGTCAAGAAAGTAGATAGGGTTAAAGTAACTTGAGTCATCTCCCAACGAATACGAAATTGTTTTTCAATATTTGAATCTTATGAATGTTATGCAATGCTCAAGAATGAAAGTCAGAAACTATGCTAATGGAATTAATTTTGAAGAATGTTTTGAAGAACAATGAGGAAACTTGCCCAAAATTATAATTCAACCCTTTTTATTTATTCAAAATTACACAGAAGTCGAGAAATTTCCTCTAATTGCACTTTAGCCTTTTCTTTCTTTTCAAAATTGCAATTCAAATTTTAATTCCAGCTGCATCAATAAATATTAGACTCTCCAAAATAATTTATGCAACTAAAATCACATTTTAAGCCTCTTTAATTCCCAAACCCGATAAAGCCAATCATTACAAAACTTATTTTAAATCAATCATTTAAGCACAAGAATCTTATCAAAAATTTGTTTTTAAAACATAAATGTGGGCATAAATATGCACTTATCACTTGTGTTGTTGTATGGGAGCAGATGATGTTATAGATAATCTAGTGGAAGCTTAAAGCGGCAAGAATATTGTGATTATCGTATGACATGTGTTGTTTTGAATTTTCATTTGAAAGATGTTTAAATAATTTGAAATTTCATTTACGAGTTGTTTAAGTTATATTTATTTTCAGGATAAAAAAAGTGGTTTGTTCGGAACGTTTCGAATTACGACGTTACAAGTTTGGCACTGAGCACCATCGTTGAGTATCAATGTGTATGTTTGTTATTTTCTTCTTCTTGGGTTGTTTGAAATAAATTTGGGATGGAACTTATTTATGTTTATTGTATTGTTTATAACATTTGTGGTGATGGTTATGGTTTTGGACAAGTATGGTGATGATGTTGAGAGAATTTCAAGGAGAAATTCTTTGTGGTGATGATGTTAGTGTATGCATTGACATTGGAGATTTAGTAAGCAGGTATCTTGATATACTATCAATTATTCCACTTATATAGAGAAGAATGATGGGGAGAGAATGACATGATTTCCTAGCCACCAGACTATTTTGGTCCTTGGCATAAAAGGGACTAACCTCGTGGGTGGTATGATGATATCTACTATGTTCATGACTCTACAAAGTATATATACTACAACAAGTGCACGACTTCAATGAAATCCAATGTCGAACAAATGTTGAAGTACATGAAAAACACTAGAAGGGGGTTGAGTAGTGTTTTTGGAAAATATTTTTTGCAACCCTTCTGATATAGCACATTGTCGAGTCGTTAGAAATACTCTTTCAAAGTCTTAGATGCTCGGCTTGAAATATATGAGTAAAAAAGTTTGACGTGTTATTCAGAATATTTCTACTACAACGTTTGTAAGAACTCCCTTTGAAAATAAAGGATCGCTTAGCTTGGAAGTTCTTATATTTTCAAATATAAAGCTCGACTATAGGTTTTCTAAGAGGATCGTTTAGTAAAGAGAAGATAAAATAACACAAGAGATTTGATACTAGTTCGCTCCAACTGAGCTACATCCAGTCTCCTTCGCAGAGGGTTCCCCTATAATCTTCACACGATTACAAATGAGTATTAGCACCACTTCTGGTACTCAACTACCTCGCTAAGATTTCCTTTGAGTATTCGCACCACTCTTGGTACTTAGCACCCCACCGAGATTTCCTTGAGTATTTGCACCACTCCTGGTACTCAGCACCCTATCGAGATTTTTCTTGAGTATTCGAACCATTCCTGGTACTAGACTACCGTGCCTAGATTCCTCAACTCAAAAGAGTTCAGTTACAAGAATTTTAATTCTCTTCAGAATTGCAATCAACGATTGCTTACAAGCAGTTTAGACTAAATCTCTCTATAAGAGGATTTGATTACAATACAATGCAGTAGATGTTTCTCTCTATAATCTTAAAATAGTAAGAAATTTGACGCTTAAGCTTGAGAGTATCTCTTTCTCTTTTCTCTTCTCTTCTCTTTTCTTCAACTTAGATGTATTTTTTTTTTGAGCTTTTTCCTCTCTTTTTCTCTTTAGCATGGATATATCGTTGTAAGCTTTGTGTGCGTTGGCTATCTTCTATTCTATCCTTTTGATTATCTTCTTTAGAGACCTTCTATTTATAAGCTTCATGAATATTTGTCCGTTAGACTGCATTTGTAGTTCGTAACCTTAATGCTTGTGTTTTCTCTCTTTTCTTTTTCTCAGCAGCCGTTGTGTAAGTCTACTTTGTCAAAGCAAGCATGTTTTTTCAGTCATTTGCTTTAAGTAGGTTGTATGATCTTTATAGGCTTTGCTTCAAGAGAGGAACATTCTGTGATTATCTCTTTTGTCTCTAACGTCCACATTTGATATTTGATCTGTAGCATTGTGGATGCGTGTAGAATATCTTATCTGCAAAATTAGAGTAAATTGTGCATGCAACAAATATGACTTTTCTTATCACTTTTGTTATTTTTGAACATTGAGCATTTAATGTCATTTAATATTTGCTCAGAACAACAAAGTGCTTTTTGATTTCCTATCATTAGGTAACATTTTACAATTAAGTTCTTTTAATTTGAAGATACCAAATGTATATATACTTCATCACAAGATGACGTGTTTGTTTAGCTCATGGTATCGTTTTGATTCAAGTAAACGCTTCTTTGGCTTTTGCATATTTTTAGATAGCTTTTAGCTTGCTCAGGCTTCCTTATGTGTTTTAATAATTAAGTCTTTTAATTGTTGCGTCGACAACATTATCTTGACATGCTTTTGTTTTCGAGAGAAGTCAAATACCTACTTCAAGTATTTTAACTGTTGAGCGTTTATCTCAATTCTCTCTCAGACACTTTTAGACAAGACATTGTCTAATCATGCGTCTAGTTGTTCTATCGTAAGTGTTTTCCTATTTCCTAGGACCTAAGTGTTTTCCTATGATTTCTATGTTTGGGGTTTAGGTTATAGTTTTTGTTTGTTTGGGGTTCAGGTTCTACTTTTTGTTTGCTTGTTTGGAGTCCATAAATTTTAATGCCTTATTTTATCAGTTGTAAGTTGCTAAAACTAGGATGTTACATTTTGGTATCAGAGCAGTTCGTCCTTAAAATGACTTGAAAGTTGTGGGTTTGTCGTATCTTACAAGTTTAAGAGTTTAAGTTTAGATTGTAGATATTGCGTATCTAACTAGAAGTATTAAGAACAAAAAATGTCTTGATAAGAGTAAGAAGGTTTACACTCATGACTATATCAAATATAGTTTCCTTTCTTAATTCTGAAGATTTAGGGAAAGAAAAAGTTAGGTTTGTTAAAAGGAGAAAGAATTGTGGTTTGAGTTTTGCTCATACCTCTATGGTAGTGTTAAGTGCTCTATAGTGGTAGAGGAATGCAGATTCAAGGATAACTTAACCTATTTACCTTTATGAGAATATGATACGGCCTTTAAGACAATTTCTTACCTCGAAGGTATAAAGATGTGGTGTGTCGGAGTTTGGTGAGTTAGAAAATTTGAGTACTCAATTTGAAAGGATGGGGAAAGATGTTGTAGTTCAGAAGCAACATTTTGGATTAAGGGAGCTTCAAGAATAGGTTATTGGGATCAAATATCACAAGTTTTGCAAGAGGAGTTGATTTTAAAGGTCAGAATAAAGGGTTATATCGATACATGCTGGTGTAGCAAGGTTTGAGAAGTCAACATGCTACTATATCTCAACAATGTCTGAGGTCTAATGGTGTAAAGTGGTGAAAGGTTTGAGGTTAAAGCTAAGAAGGATATAGGAACCTTGAAGTGAACAAAGGGGAGAAGGGAAAATGTTTTGCAGGTTGAATTTCGAAGAGAAGAAGGAATGAGGAAGAAGTGAATAGTAAGAGGTAGGGAGGAGCTCATATTCTTTTACTTTTCTTTCTTGCATTCTTGTTTGTTTGTAATGTATTATTTTACAAGTCTAAATTGTGGATTATATGTTATTTATATGATTATGATGACATGTCAATATATGTTTATGATTGTGTGTGGTGACTCGATGAAGGTGATGAATGGTAACTTTGCATAATTGTACTGAAGGTGTACTTCGTCGGGACTCTCAAGAAGAGTAATGAGAAGTGACATATATATACTTCCTTGGAGCTTTCAAGGAGCGTAATATAAGGTGACACTTGTATTGATAAGTTGCAAGCCAAAGTTACAAAAATTACGAATAAGTTTCTTGAGGCTAAGATCACTAATGTTTGTACTCTTACATGAGAGAATAGTTTTTTTTTTGTATTTATTTGAGTTTATGATTTTTATTAAAATTATATATATATATATATATATATATATATATATATAACATGTCTGTGATTTTCACCTAATAATCATATTTTATATGGGAGTACATGATCATCCATGTGTTAAAGAAGTCTATAAAGACATCAGAAACGGCTATATAAAGACCCTTGCCTACAAAGAACTCCCGTTATATAAAGAAAGTCTCACTCAACCTAAAAACCCACTAAGAATTAATTTTTAATTTATTTCCTCCTATCATATTCATTATATTCTGAGTGACTAGCAAGTACTTAATCCAAATAACTTCTTTCTTAGAGTTTCATAGTGTTTTTCTCTGTGAAGTTCAATAAATCAGTAATTCCTATTTTATATGAAAATGTACATTTTAGAATGAATATAATTATTATAAATTACATATTTAATTGTTTTTCATCCTTGTTATGTGTCTTGTAACATAACTTTACGTCATTTGCATATTTTATTATTTTTCAAACTTGTTATGTGTCTTGTACTACAGCTTTACATCATTATTATCTTTCATATCATCAGTTTAAACAATGAGTATATATGATTCTCCTGTTTGTTTATTTTGTTCTTTTACAACAGCTAGTTACTTCTCCTAGAAACGATTCTTTTTAATGTTGTGATGAAACTGTAGGTGGTGTGCTCGGTTTAGAGAAATTTTCTTGTTTTGAAATGATTTTTCAATAGTTTAGACCTCTGAAAAATGGCTAGCTAGATTTTGAGTTTCATTTAGTTTATCAATAAAATTCAGTCTCTAAATCTCTTCATCGCCATTAATGTCTCTTATATGAATTGTGTTGTGGCACAAAATTTGCAGTTATGGCGTATTACCTTCAAAATTCTAACCTAGGTTAACCATCATGGATGATTTGAAGTGTGAAAAATACGACTAATGATATCATATTTTGAATGACTTGCAAAATCACTGTTGGAACAATCATGTTAAGTTTAGTCTGCGTAATGTATTTGTAAATGTATTTTATTTCAAGCCTTAAACTATTGATATCTAAAATGTGAAGGTTTTGATGATGCGACACATGAATAATATTAGCTAATCCTATATTTCATTTCTGCGTCTGCATACTTCATATGCTGTCAAAATCTAGAAACATAGCGTTGCTATTTGCTTCCTATCTCATATAGGTTTCCATACCTTTTCTTTCCATGAAAAAATTCATCAAAATACTGCTACCATACGGCAATACAAATGCAGAATTGTCTCACAAAACATAATTGCACTGTATAATCTCGTATTGGCTATTTCTGCAATTGTTGTTCCAGTTGTTGTAATGAGAGCTTTTTTTTTCACCCAACAATGTAATTAGAACCCTCTACTATAATGACGAAGACACAATTATTACAATTGTGACAATGCTAAACTCATCAAAAGTATAACCTCAACTATAACGGTGAAAAGCAACTCTGAAAAAAGAATGGTGAATATTACAGGTAAGTTGATTATAATGCCAATTTGTCCATCAAGAAAACGAGTAGAAAAGTTAGTTATTTAGAATCAGAGAATATTATGAGGGCTATGATTTTGGAACAAAGAATGCACAAATTTACTATACTTAAGATTCAGAATAGAACTAAAAGAACAATTGTCTCAGAGCCATGCAGTTGAAAAAACTGGTGAAAAGCTACCCGATATTCTTCCAACACAAACTGTGCTTTAACCATCACTGACCATGTGTGTCTAGAGAAAAAAAGACACTTCGTTAAGAGAAACGAAACTCATTTCAGTAATCTCCATGTTTCAGAAGAATTAGATTACAAGCAGAGAATTTCTTTGGTGCAGGGCAAAAAGGTTCATCATTTATCGCTGCTTTGATAGGTGTCTTCCAGATTAAAAACAACGACCTATGAAATTATTCATAGCATTTATGAGTGAGTTTGTTTATGTTTATTCTTTTAAAAAAATATTCCTTTAAATAAAATAAATAGATTTATATTCTTTCATGTTTGTCTAATCTATTTCTTAAATAGTTTTTTTTTATAAAAAAAACAAACAA
This sequence comes from Vigna hirtella, assembly GCA_027742795.1. Taxonomy (NCBI): domain Eukaryota; kingdom Viridiplantae; phylum Streptophyta; class Magnoliopsida; order Fabales; family Fabaceae; genus Vigna; species Vigna hirtella. The sequence goes on from JAHCHA010013439.1 coordinate 1,187,237, forward strand.
ATCTTATCTGATTATTAAATAAGTGGTTTTTATTAATTACTTATTTCGAAAACACCTATTTGCACTGCTCCAATGCCTCTGTTCCCTCTACCGAGGCTACCTAGAAATAAACTTATTTGAAATGCAGAAAAAAGTATTTCATATGTTCATCAAGAAAGAATTGAAACATTTATTCAAATCCAGAAGTCAGAAACAATACATAACCTCTCACGAAGACAGAGACCAGTTAGACTAGTAGAACAACGAACTGTTCATCAGTACTCTGGATAACGGTGAACTTCGGTACTTTTAGAGAATGAAGGCTTAGAGTATCCATTTTTATTAGATAATAGGATAAGATTCTTCCCCCGTGTTCTGTAGCCTCTTCGTAGTGATTTTCCCTCACGAAAACCAGGGTATTATTTCTCAACTTACATATCCGACCATGTTTAACATATTATTAGATAGCAAAATTAACGACATTGATAATTTTCTAAAACGTACAAACTTCAGAAACTCTAGTCATAAATTGTCCTTCATTCTTGAGAAAACTCCACAATGTAATAAATATTTTATTCTTGCAAAATAACATTAAAGTAAGTTGATCAAACAAGAAAAAATTCGTTATCATTACATTAGGAAGTTGATCAAGCAAGAAGAAATTGAGCTCCAATTCTGCAAGTCAGAAGAACAAATTGCATATATGATGACTAAATCATTGAAGATTAATTTTTTTGAGAAGTTTAAAACAATGCTTGGAATCAAGCGGCCGACATGAAGATAAAATATTCAAGTTTGGGGAGACGTGTTGAAAATAGCAAACTTAAATATTGGAAACTATAATAAAAAGTTTTTCTACGTCCTTACGTTTTTTTAATGTTCATAGTTATAATTGATTGTAAACCATTATTTCTTTAGCATTTAGAAACTTATATAAGGAGGTTTTGTATTCAGAAAACAAAATAAAATAATAAGTAGAAACTTATTTTCTATTCTAGATATACAATTTCTTCCCTTCTCCTACTTCAAGTATTTTAAGTGAATTTAGGAATTAGAAAATTCCTGATCCTAAAAATGGTAGGCCGAAGCCTGAAACTAAAGTCATTTGAGATATACTTGAAATGTGAAACTTTGTTTACTTTGTTAGAACTCTACAAAAATGTATGAAAAAGCACAAAAGGAAGAATAAAATTTCATTTGAAATTAATATTTTCTTATTAGAAATCCTTTTAAAAAGAAAGGAATAAGAATAGACTTTATAACATTTTAATTATCTTGTATTCATTTTAACACAGCTTTATACTCTCATTCTAGAACCGATAAATTAACAGCCCTTCCCTCTCTGATGAACAATCCCACCCCCCAAAAAAAATTCACACATACCCAAAAAGAACAAAAAATGCTGGCACATAATTCAGTGTCCAACACATTAACATAATTATGATATATGAACAAAAATGGTTAATGGAGTTTTAAAACAAGGACTGTACGCCACATGAAAGAGTATTATCTCAGGGTAGGACAAGTCAATTCAATAAATGTATGGTAAAATGTTCAATCCACAAGACTATGTCCGATAGTAAATATAAAAATATAAGTGTGAAAGGAGCAAAACAACCAAAGAGTGTGACTAATAATACAATAGAGAAGCAAAAAACAACAAAAACACCAACAAACATTCGTTATGTGACCAACTCATATAGTCATGTAACATGCACGCTGAAACTCATGTGCCTTATGTTAAACAAATCTTAGAATCACAGTACCCTAGAATCATCATGCCTGAGCCAATCCTAAACTTCCGTCAAATATGCCATAGATCGGTAAAAGCAGTTAATTTCTTTTGGTGAGACCAGAAGATTATAGACTAAACTCAAAACCCACAGGTGAAAAACCAAAAGAGCTAAAAGAGTGATATGAGTAAGAGCCTCAAAACTCCTTAGAGAAGCCTAAGAGTTAAAACTGTATCCAGCCTAAGAATCAGCAACCTGGTTTGTTTCTTCAAGAACATGGCACTACTGAAGCACACCATCAGCAACATGTATTTTTTAATTTGAGAACAGCATCATGCAGAGGAGGAAAACTATTATAACAATTATTATTTTAACAACTTTATGTGTAACCATTAACAAATCTCAAGCAAAAGGGCAATTACGAGAACATTCAAGAACTTACATTTGTATAAGCCACTTCAGTAGCCCAGTTTCCATAACAAAAACTTTCTACTAAAACATTCTACAAGAAATAACTCAATGAAAACCCAAAACACAAATCCGAACATAAATTAAGCAATAAAGAACAAAAATAGTGAAAATACTAACTCAGGCAGTGGAAACAGAAACTTGAGTTTCCCTTTCCCTCAACTCCTTCCTCCTAAGATACTCTCGCAAAATCCCAAGCCTCGCCGTCTCAAAAGCGAAGTAACCCAACGCGGAAAAGCACGCGCTGTGAAGCACCCTAGGTCCCATGCCACGTGTCAGCCCCACCCACCCTTCCTCCTTCAAAATTTGCTTCACCGTCGACGAAACGCCGTCGTACATGACCGCCGCAACCTTATTCACCCCCTCGCCGCGAACCTGCGTCATCAACCGTGTCTTCACCACGTCCAACGGTGTTGTAAGGGACGCTGAAATCGCCCCCGCGAGTGCCCCACACAGAACGCTCTGAACCGGTTCCAAATTGTTCTTCTCCGTTTTCTGAAGCACCGCTGCTTTCAGATACTCAAAAGAAGAATAACTCAGAACCCCTGCCGGTAGGTTTCGGAGCAATGTCGCAGAGTATCCAGCATAGAGGCCCATAACGCCGTCGTTTTGGAGAATTTCCACAAGGACTTGCCAGGAGCGTCCCTTCGCGCCAGCTTGCATTCGCTGCGTGATGAGCTCCTTGGGTACCATGATTGCCGATGAGGCGATGTTCCCCATGGCACCTGCGGTGGGAGGGATCAGTACGGCAGGGAAGTTTTCGAGTTTGCCAAGGAACGATTTGCCGAACTCGCAGGTGCCGAAGTAGACGGCGGATGAGGCGGTTGAGCCGACTATGACGGCTGAGATGCCGCTGTAGAAGCCGAGGAGGCCGCTGGACTGGAACGTTTTCACGACTGCGTCGAGGGCGTTTTTGTAAATTCGGGCAGCACCTTTCGTCTGCATCTTGGTTTTGATGGTGTCGAGGGGGAGGAGGCAGACGTAGGTAAAGGCGCCAGCGAGGCCTCCTGCGGCGGCGCCGATTAAGGCGCGATCAAGGAGAGGGAGGGATTTGAGGGGCTGGGGTTTTGGGTTGGGCCGGGGCCATTTGACGGAGGTGGTGGAGGCGAAAGGGGGGAAGTGGGTGAGGAGGGAGGGGAAGTCAGAGAGGCTTGTGGAGATTGAGATTTCGTGAGGGTTCGGAGAAGGGAGGCCCAGAGAGGAAGAGACCCTGGCCTCCATCGGAGAGTGAAGAGAATGGGAGTGGTAGTGTTTCTGAGGTGAGGAATTGAGATTAAACGCAGAAGAAGATGAACCACGTCGTCGTTTTTGTCTGCAAAAGGAGAATCAAACAATTCGGGTCTCTAGTCCGGTGAAAAAACTAGTTAACTTCATAACTTTCTGTAGGTTATTTTTTTTTCTTTCAACACATTTTTTTTATTTAAGCACTTAAAAGAAATGTAATGTTCTCATCTCCTCGAATTTTGACAAAGGTCCTACAAAATTTCATACATGTACATTTAATCAATAATACATTAATTAGAAAGTTATAATTTTTTGTTTTGTAAACAAATAAAATTATTTAGTTCATTACATTGAGAAACAATTTTAAAAAGTATGATTAAATTTGACTTGAGATAAAGATATTAAATAACTAAAATAATAACTATTTTTTAATATTTCCAAATATTCTTTTTCGTTTGTTTGAAAATGACGACGAGATATTATTAAGAAATTTTTTATATGAATAATAAGAATTTTATTTGAAAATTGATATTGAAGAACATTAAATACACAGAAGGGTCATATACAATTGCAAATCAAGATTAAAGAACGCCTTCCACATTCTTTTTGTATTTTTCTTGAAACTGCACAAATAATTCTTTTTATCTTGTGAGAGTGAAACAATAGAACATGTTCTTCACGATTCATTTCAATAAACTCGTATTTGCTTGCGTCCAGTAGTTTGTTGTCTCTAATTACCAACCTTTATATTATTATGTCGGTATATGGACAACTGATCAGAGAAGTTAATTATCTTCAGTCTTCGGCTTTTAACTAAAAACACTGTATTAATGAGTCTGTTAACTCATTTGACAGCTATTTTAGTGTAAGGTTTATCAACCAGGATGACCAAATACGAAGTAGTACAAAATCTTAGACCCAATACAGATCGGGTAAGCTGAATGTTAAATGGTATAATAGGTAAAATCTCGACTGATAGGATTATTATAATAGAAGATAAATAGTCGAATAATAAAGAAAAGATGTTGAAAGAAAGAATACAAGAGTAAATAGGAAGTTTTGAGAATAATAAAGATTGAAGAAAATCTGAAAGGTTGGAGAGTAATGAGTATAGAAGGACTCTTCAGAAATAGGAAAGATAAAATTATTTTGAATGTTTTTTTGATATAACATTTTGGCGTTTATTATGAGACTTCGAGAAACATTTTTCGATGTTCAAAAATTTATTTTTCTAATGCATACTATCATAAACAATGGGGGATGACAATATGAAGTATTCACACCCTCTCTTGTCATTTAACATTTTAGGATTATGGCGAATTATATGATGTTTGTGATCGATGAATGCAGTTTGGTTGGATTGAAGATTTACAGAAATAGTATGGTGATTGGATTAGTTGTACATTGTCATGCATTGTGTCGAGAAACTATTATCGATGGACAACTAAAATTCTATTTTGATCCACAACAATTCATGATAACTTGATTTCTCTCTTCTTTTTTTCGATTTCTTCTTTTCTCTTTGGTTTAATACATCATTTGGTCCCTAATTTTAAAGATTTGGTTCAAAGTAATCCTATCTCTTAAAAAGTTCAGTAAGACCCCATATTTCGTTAAAATATGTTCAATCCGGTCCTTTCCGCTCATGCCGTTAAAAACATAACGATGCTTTTACTTTGATGCACTCAACAAACATGCATATTTACTTTGATGTACTCAACAAACCTCATATAATAATTATGTCAGACACACTCATACTATCATACAACAATCGCATCATAGATACTCATCCATTACTTTGATACACTCAATAGACACTCCTTCCACAATACCCAATAGACACTGATAAGCTGTCGTTGAAGCTATCAAATTAATACTACTTTTCAAGGCAACTTCAGTATTGTCAAGTAGTATTCAAGAAAGTAGATAGGGCTAAAGTAACCCTGAGTCGTCTCCCAATGAACATGGAATTGCTTTTGAATATCTGACTCTTACGAATGCTATGCAATGCTTATGGATAAAAGTAATGTTTGGAGAATGTTTAAAGAACAAATAAGAAACTTAAAAACAGTTACGATGAAATAGGCTAATTCCACTGCTTTTCCAAGGTAGATTCGTCATCGGTTATTCACGGATAATTGTTCAATTGATTATTGTTGAAGTTTCAAATTAATTAAAGTACATTCTTAATTAATTTGAGGGCGATCATGCATTTAACCAAAGTAAATTCTCAATCAAATGCAAAACCTTTCTAGATTATTCACAATAAATTCAACCAAAGTACATTCTCAATCAAATTCTATTGTGTTTAATCATGTCTATTCTTAAATCTCCTAACCAAATTAAAAGCTAATCAATCAAAGTAAATTCTCAATTGATTATTGTAAGACCCTGAAAATTAGAGGAAAAAGTAAGTTTTGGGTCATTAGAATACTAAGAAACTCAAGATGTAACAAGTTGTAACAAAAGTACGAAGTATAGTACAAAATACAATGCTGTCGACTTTGACAAGGTTTAGTATTTCAATTATAACTTTTTTTTTTATAAATTAGATATTGATTTAATTCTTTCTCCATTAGAAAGTAGACTCGAATAGCTTCGATTTGAGTACTCATACGCGTAATTCCGACATCGGGAAGGGGTTCAACCGGACTGACAAAGTTGTCAAAATCAGACTCACTCGCTGAACGTGTTTTGGACGCGTTTTGAACGCGTTTTGACTCAGTAAACGCGTTTTACTATTCAAACACGTTTTCTGGTTATATAAGAGTGTTTTGGGGCTGAGAGAAATTCCTAAGTTGAACCAGAGGCTAGAGTACGAAGGTTTTGGAGCAGAGGGACTTTAGAGCTGTGATTTGAGTCGAAGGAACTTCGCAAAGTGTTTTCGAAAGGCTAGCTAAGGAGAAAACCGTAAGGGGAGCTAACCTTGAGTCTTTTTGTTTTTGTATGATCTTAAATTTGGTATATGTTTAGGATTTTGATTCTCTTTATGATTTTAAAATGAAATTCTGCTTCTGTTGTATCTGTTGAATTGATGTACGGTTTGGAATTGGGATATGCTTCTGTTTTGATAATTTTGAAGAGATCTTGTTCGTATTAATTATTTTGAATCAGTGGAAGTTTGTTTTTAAGTATACGTATAGATCGAAGATTTTGAATCTGTTTAGGGATTTAAAAGGAGACTAGGTTTTTGATAAGAAATTTTGGATTGTACTATTTATCCGCTGCATTTTATTTATATGTTTAGTTTAGATGTTTATAAGATTTGGATGAATATGGGTTGTTGATAGGAGATGAGTTTTTCGACGTCTAGACAGTCTGTACGATGAAAGGAATAGTCGGTATAGCCCGGAAGGTGAATTTTTGTGATTTTGGAATTGATAGCGTCCTCCTCGAGCTAGGTTGGGCCAAAGCACGAAGATGAA
>JAHCHA010013439.1:1214286-1280237 GCA_027742795.1 Vigna hirtella
CAGCAGTGTTCTCCGGTATGGAGATCACAAGTAGCTGCCAATGACACCTGAAATTGGTAATAACTTCATTGTCATATACTGAAATTAATAAATGAAACTTTAAAGTTAACAAACTTCACTTACCCATGTATATAAGGGAGAAAATATATCTCCTTCCCCATTCCAAAGCAGGTGGTGATGTATGTTTGGATATCATCAAATTTATTTCTTTCATGAGTCATAGAGGGGTCAATGAACCCATATACATCGTTGAACCCCTTCTTGTTACTAACATCAAACATATACCTAAAATGAAGAAATAATCTGATATAAGTAACTTGATAAAATAATTATATAAAAAAGTTCGCATAAACTTACATCAACCACAACTGAATGAGTGTAATATTAATTTCTTCTCTCCCCGACGCAAGCTCCCTAACATCTTGATGATGCAAGTACAATGGGATCTGAGCTTCTCTTCCAAATGTAGTAGAATCCCAGTGTACATTCATCGGCACATCTGAAATGATTTTAGCAAGCTCGTCTAACGCACCAAGAGGGTCATCCTCAGATAAATGAGTCTTCTTCGGGGGAGGACTTCCCTCTTGACCTATCTGCTGTTAAATGCAAAAATGGTTATGTTATAACGTCAATTAGAAGTAAATATTAAAATTGAGAAGTATATAGTACGAGTGTTTACCGGGGGATTAGATACATCACCAACCAAATTTCTAGGCCAGGCGACAAAGGACTTAAATGCTTCTTCCACAGTGAAGAACTCATCTGTAGGCACAGGAAGAACGACATCCGCTATGACAACTTCATCCACCGTGACCTTGAACTCATCTTCTGAAAGTTGTACACCATGCACTACAGTGGCTGTCTCATAAACTGTACCACGAGCCACTAGCATGGTCCCAGTATCAAAAAGAATATATAACTGACATGGACGAGTTTCATCCATGTCGTCCCCTGGGGCACCGGCAGCTGAACAACTTCCTTTACCGCTTCTACCTGTCAAATTAAATGTTAGGTTATGCAAAAAGTAAATTAGTAACCAAAAATAAATAAGTTTACCTGTAGGGGGCACAACATGTTCCGCTACAGGAGATGGCGGAGGACGATTGCCATAATCCTCATAATGCTGCTGGAACTGGCGCGCAACCATTTCAGCAACTTCATCATACAACTCTGCTCGAACCTTCTTTGTGATCTCCTGCGTCATCTCTTTTCTTATTTCCTCCTTCATCTTTTCGTATGAATATGGACGCGAGGAAGACCCAAAAAACTGTCGTATGCCTATGCCAGTCCCAGCACCACGCACCCGTCTTGGGTGCTTAGGTCGTCCAATAGCTGTGGCAAGAATATCTTGACGACCTTCTTCTGTGAATTGACCTTGGGAGCTCTGCTCAACCAAGGAGTCCTGTCACATAACAAAAGTTCAAAATCATTTGAAAGATCTATGTAATATATATAACAAAATTAATGTAAAAATATAAGAAATGACATACAATTCTTTCAGATATTTCTTTGGCAGACTCAGAAGTGTAGGAGCCCGATGGTCTTATACAGGCTAACTTCCACTTGTCGTGCCGAGATGGTGGTGAAGGAGGAGGAGGAGGGTCACCACCCTCAGAAAGTGGAAGTCTACTATCTGACTTCTGCTTCATTATTTTTTCTTCAAGCTTCCTATATCCACCACGAGACAGTAGGGGTGGATTTTTATTCTGAGCGCTTATTCCCTGTGCTTTTGACCTTTTTTCCTGTGACAAAATGAAACAATTGTCATGGTAGAGAATTATGAATGATGAATTGAATGATTTTACTGCACTTACTTGCCACGCCTCGGATGAACGAAGCTCTACAAACTGACGCCATGTATCTTCGTCAATTGCTGAATATTTGGAACATGGATTTTCATTACTTTTTGGTCCAAATATATATCTAAACGTCAATTTTGTCTTAAACCCTCGAAATCTTTCTGCAATTGCAGATAAACACTTATTCCTTAAGCTCTCGACGTTTGGCATATCAAATGTTATCTGCAACAAAGAAAGTAATAACCTTATATCAATACAGATTTATCAATATAATGAATATAGAATTTGGAGCAATATTGCTTAACTTACTAATAGATCTTGCCAGATGAGATTCCGATCAGCCTCAGAAACATGGTCAAAGGATGGAGTAAGTATAGAGATACGATCACGTGCTAGTACTCCAAGGTAAGACCTAAATACATCTGCATTTGGGCCAGATGCAACTCCAGTGACCACGTCAATAATGACAGGTGTCCTCTCACCTGCATTTCTTCTAAGTATAAGCTGTCGTAACCTCGTTGCTCCTCTGGTCCGTCTAGAAGTGGTGGGGACTTCATCGCCTGACGAATGAGGTGACTCAGCCATATATCTGTCACAATAAATAAGATGAAATATAACATGAATATTTTCTCGGATCTTCATGTCAACCAAATCCAAACGCGCATTCACTCCATCTTTTGTTTTTCCCTGGATGTTTAGTAGTGTACCAATCAAGCTATCACAGACATTTTTCTCAACATGCATGACATCTATGCAATGTCTAACATCTAACTTTGACCAATATGGAAGATCAAAGAATATTGATTTCTTCTTCCAAGGGGTCGTTACAGAAGACTTCTTCGACGTTTTCCCAAATATATGATGTACTCTATTAACTTTCTCAGCAACTTCAAGTCCAGTAAGTGGAATGGGTGCATTGTCTTTCTCTTGTTCTCCATTGAATGCTTTCTTTAACCTTCGATATGGATGATTAGATTGTAAAAATCGCCGATGACGCATATACACTGTCTTCCTTCCGTGTTTTAATTGTTGAGCTGTAGTGTTTTCTTCACATATAGGACATGCTTTATGACCCTTCACACTGTACCCCGAAATTACCGTAAGCTGGGAAGTCATTAATGGTGCAAAATAACATGGCATGCATCATGAAAGTTTCTGAAGCAAAGCCATCAAATATTTCAACCCCATCAACCCACAACAACTTCAAGTCTTCAACTAGTGGCCTTAGATAAACATCGATGTCATTTCCAGGCTGCTTTGGACCAGATATCAACATTGACAACATCATGTACTTTCTCTTCATGCACAATCCAGGAGATAAGTTGTAAATTATCAGTATAACGGGCCAACAACTGTGATTGGTACTTAAATTACCAAATGGATTCATTCCATCAGTAGCTAAGCCAAACCTAAGATTTCTACATTCTTCACCAAATTGGGGGAATTCTTGATCAATAATTTTCCATTGCTTTGAATCAGCTGGATGACGAAGCAACCCATCAGTTGTTCTCTCAGCTGCATGCCATCTTAGGTTTTTAGCGTCTTTGGGATTCGCGAACAAACGCTTAAGTCTGGCAACTAGTGGAAGGTACCAAACTACTTTCAAAGCAGAACCATTCTTTTCTGTGTGACCACCATCTTCACCGTTGTTTTTTGACTTGTATCGTGATATCCCACATTTTGGACACTTTATCAAAACTTCATTCTCATTCCTATATAATATGCAATCATTCGGACATGCATGTATCCGTTTATATTCCATACCCATCGGACAAAGAATTTTTTTTGCATCATAATTACGATTGGGTAACGTATTTCCATCTGGCAGCATTTCATTCAACAACGACAACAATTCTGTAAAACTCTTATCACTCCATCCATTGCTCGCTTTTAAATTCATGAGCCTTAACACCCCTGACAACCGTGTGAACTTAGTTGAACCCGCATACAAAGGAGTCTCCGCATCAGTGGACATCGTTTCATACACATGCGCTTGGGCAAAAGCTTATGCGCCAACATCGCGGATCATGTCCTCTAAGTTGTCTTCTTCTGCTTGATCTTCCATATCCATTGTGGAATCATAAACATTTTCAGTTGGAGAGACAGTTGGAAAGTTTGTTAATTCGCCGTGCCATATCCATGTTGTATAACTTCGTATGAAACCATCACAGATAAGATGTTCCCTAATATCACTTGCGTTCAACTTCCTCCCATTCAAACAGTTCACAGAGGGACATCTGAACTTCACTTCATCATCACCACTTGTACTCGCATTACGTTGCGCAAACTCTATAAATTCTTCTACCCCTCTCTCGTACTCAGTGTTGATGCGTGGTAAATTAATCCACCCTCTATCCGTACGCATGTTTACTGAAATTGTTTACACAATTTCAATAATCTTGAACTTCCACTTTGATCGTGTTTGTATTCAAGGTGTGACCCTATCCCATTCAAGAAGATTCACTTTTTTTAGTTTATTAAACTTATCAATTTTAAACAACATATCTTAAATTTCACAAAATTTTGCCAGCATTTCGCATTGGTCTTCAAGTTACACGAAATGAAAGTGATTATAAGTCACAATCAAATATGCACCCGAAGATCAATACAAAACACAACGACAAATTTTCGTGAAATTTAAGACATGTATATTAAAATTGATATGTTATATAAACTATGAAAAGGTTATTACTCTTCTTAAACTGTCCAACCGGACAATTCAAGATCCAATACTTGTAAATTATTATTACCATCTCCTCTATTTTCATTTGTAAAAAGTACGTTTGTTCAAAAAATCTGGAGATAGTAAATAATTTTTGTATTGAATCTCAAACGGGAAGTTAAGGCTAATTGTCAACAACAACAATATATTCAAGCAAATTAATAATTACATATGCAACATGTAATATATTCTACCAAATTAATAATTACATATGCAACATGTAATATATTTAAAGCTGTTGTGTATATATCATTGAGAAGAAAAGTATTAAACTTGTTGTGTATATATATCACCTTAGTTACATAAAAATTGTACTTTATATCTCGAATGTATATTATATCTCTATGGCGTGGCCGACCTTATATATGCCACAAACTAATAATATTTTCAGGATTTCACTTGAGAATAATCAAACTATTCAGAACCCTGACCTTCCACTACCTTTCAAATTGTAGCACATAGTTCCACTCATACTTAGTTCTAGAAGACGATTATAATTTCATAAATTATTGTTATTATTACATAAATTAAGTATATATTCAATTTTATATGAAAATGACAATACCAAATCGGCAATATAATAAAATAGTTTACATAAAAAAATGAATTAAAGTTATATATCAATTAAATAGGTTACTCTAGTTTTGAAAGTATCATATCACTTTTATATTTTACTCTTAAATATTATTAATTTGTATTAATTAAATATAATGAATTAAATATGTTCGTCTTATTTGATATAAGGTTAGCTTTTCCTTTTAATTAGCCATTAATTTATATTCAAAGCTTTAATTAGCCGTTATTTATTTATTTGTTTATCTATTATTAATAGTATTGAAACAAAACGCATTGTGCCGTCTGAAAATTGGTTCTAAAATTGTATTAAAGGTCATTGTGCCAACTCCTAAACCGAAAGTTCTGATTCCAAATTTGTTTCTTTGAATAAGTAGATGTTTCTATAAGAAATCATAAAACAAAACGCATAAAACAAAACGCAGATAGCAGGGACTACTGGAATAGTTTCAATCACCAGAGCAACTCAAATTAATAAAACAAAACGCATAATACAAAACGCAGATAGCAGGGACTGGAATAGTTTCAATCAACAGAGCAACAAGACATTTCAAAAATTTACCGTGATGCACAGTGAGGACGCGGGCAGCAATGGCTACGACGGCAACGACCAAGGCAGCACCGAAAACGTAGGCAGCAAAGCGGCGACGACTCGCGGGGGCGACGACTCGCGGCGGTGACGACTCTCGGCGGCGACGAAAAATAGTGGTGGCGGCACAGACGAACCAACGACACACAGAAGCGGAGAAGAAGCATGGAATAAGTTCTTCAACGGAGCACAGAGAGCGAAGAAGCAGAACGAACATGCAGCCCGAGAAAAATGAAATTGGAACTGAAACTTTCCAACTTAAAAAACCATACTACCTCGGTTTCCAAAAACAACCGAAGCAGTAGAGCACTATCTGCCTCGGTCAAACGAGCACCCGAAGCAGAAAAGGACAATGACATCGGTCCTAAAGCAACCGAGGTTGCAACTCTTGGACAAAACGGATTGAAACTTCAAAAAGTGCTTCAGAAAGTGGTACGGTGCAAAGGTGGCAAAGGCTTTATGCCTCGGTTCTGAGAGAAACCGAAGTTGTATAGCCTTTTCATAAAGTTGTCAGTTGCCGTGTTCAGTGTGTTCAGAGTGGCAGAGGCTTTATGCCTCGGTTTTCGAAGGAACCGAGGTAGTAGCGTCTTCGGTAGGTGGTTTTAGGCACCGGTTTTGAAAGCAGCGAGGTGGTTACCAGATTATGCTTCGGTTTGAATTGCAACCGAGGCATATAAGTTGAACTTAATTTCAAATCTGCCACCGTGTTATGATACGCAGCGGTTCTGTATAAAACGAGGTATAATGTGCGAGTTTAAAGGCAAAAATTCTACTAGTGTGTATCTGTGTCAAATTGTAAATGAATGTAATTAAGTATCTGAATTCAAGATATAATTAAACTGTAACTGTTTCAATAAATTATATAACCATTACCTTTGAGAGTAGAACAAGACGTACTCATATAAAATAAATAACATCTTTATTTCCCATAAATATAACTAGTTTTTATATGACAAAAGTTTCAATAACGTAATTTTCTCATTAAAAAAGAAAATGAGCAATTTTTTATAATGTTCCTCGTCTTCTTTTATAATAATAATAATAATAATAATAATGACAACAACACTATAAAAAGTACGTATAAATTATTGACAAGTAAGCTAAATATGTTATATTGTGACCATTATCTTTGTTGTGTTTTCCTGATGTCTGCTCAAAATTATTTTTGCAAATAGTGAAGAAACAAATATATTTATATAGTTATATAAATGTTCACAACTTTTGTTCAATTTCACTTTTCATTAACTGTTTTATTAAACTGAAATAATTATCATATTATATTTGCTCTTTAAATTACTATTAATTTAAATTTAATCATTTTTAAATTTAAATAATTATTTTGTAACTTTATCTTTTAAAATGACTGTTTATTTAAATTTAATTATTTTTTAAAATCAAATTAATTATTCATAATAAAAAAAACACATATATTTTTATTAATATATCATATATATAACACATGTATTTTTATTAATATATATATATATATGTGTATATATATATACACACACATATATATATATATATATATATATATTATAGAAGATTAAAAAAGCTTAATATATTCTTCACACTATATGTTGTAAAATAAGAATAAATATGTTAAAAAAACTATCAATATATGATATTCATTCTACAATATAAAATATGCTCATCAAAATATGAGAATTTAATTTTTATGAATTAAAATGAAACATTTTTTCCAAAAAATATTATATTATTTTTATTAAATCATTTAACATGATAATAAATTAATATTATAATAATGCTTTCTAGCAACCAAATAAAATTTAGTCATTTTAAAAAATCTTAGTTAAAAAAATGGTTATTCTTCTTTTAACGTAAAAAAGTTATCTAATAAAATATGTTACGTGATGTGATGCAAATAACTATTTTATCATTGGATTATTGAACAAAATTAAACACAGTTCAATCATGAAAACTATTTTTTTTCTTTTTTTCGTCTCTCTAAGTTACACACTAGTTAAAGCCTTAAGTGTTATTGTAAAGAGTGATTACTGAATTTGTTAAGTTAGGATCAAATAAAACAAACTACTTTGGAATACATTTAATTAGAGTTTTCTATTCAAAATATGTGTTCCATTTTTTATATATATAACTAACATACCTTTTTCTTGCAATCAGACCACCAACAACACTTGGTTGGCATGCATATTATTGATATATACCATCTGTCAATCTGTTTAGGAACCTCATGTAAGTATTTCTCCAAGAAGGCCAAAGTAGCATTGGCCCTAATAAGCCCCAAAATCCAGTGAAATATCCAATCCCCATGCTCATATACAGTGTTTCATAGAAACCATTATCTTCATCATCATTGACTGTTCCATGTTCTTGAGCCTTTATTTTTGTCTGATTTTCATCTTCAGGACAAGTTCTGTTAAGTTGTTCACCACAAAGGCCAACATTCCCTTCAAAACTAGAGACATCAAAAGTTCTAAAGTGTCTTCCTGATGGTATTTTTCCAGAGAGAGAGTTGTGTGACAAATCTAACTTGCCAAGAAAATCAATTTGAGAAAGTGAGAAAGGAATTTCCCCGCTGATATGATTTCTTGATAAGTCCAGGGACTCTAGAGAACTTAAATTTCCTATCTCTGAAGGAATTTCTCCATTCAGATTATTTCTTGATAAATTCAAAGAAACTAACCCAAGTAAATATCCAACCTCTTTTGGTATATCACCTGTCAACTTATTACTTGAAAGATCAATGCTCATAAGCTTTAACTCTGGATTCTTGAACCCCTGTTCCACACCTTTCCACATTAGGCTTATGTTAAGGGTATAGTCGCCGGAAGGAAAACTTGCATAAGTTATACCATTCATATCAACCAAATTTATAAAACTTTTACTCCAGACGTTTATGTTTGCAATCATTGCAGTCAAAT
Organism: Vigna hirtella; assembly: GCA_027742795.1. Classification (NCBI taxonomy): domain Eukaryota; kingdom Viridiplantae; phylum Streptophyta; class Magnoliopsida; order Fabales; family Fabaceae; genus Vigna; species Vigna hirtella. The sequence goes on from JAHCHA010013439.1 coordinate 1,222,876, forward strand.
TGTTTAAGCATGATGGAATTCCTTTTGATAACATATTCCTCGAAAGATCCAAGTATCGAATATCCTCCAAATAACAGAGTTGACTGGGAAGATTTCCAGAAAAGTGATTCTTTCGCATGTTCAAAATTTTTAATTGCTGCATACTTTCTCCGATCCATGATGGTATTGGACCAAGCAACATATTTTCACCCACATCCAAGGTAATTAAATTGTTGCAGTTCTTCAAAGTTGAAGGTAATTCACCCGTTAGGTTATTGTTCCGTAAGACCAAGCCTTCCAATTTAACGAGGTTGCCCATGGACACAGGAATCTTCCCTGACAATTTATTGTTGCTTAAATCAAGCCACACCAATCGATCTATAGATTTCCAACAGTCTGAGAGTTGTCCCTTTAATTGATTATTTGATAAATCTAAAAAAGTCAATTCAGAGCTGCTTTGGTCACATCTGAATGGAAATAGATCTGAAAATTTATTGTCAGAAAGCTTCAACTCTGAAGCTTGTAGTAAAAACGATGGAATTTCGCCTTCAAAGTGATTCGAATTCAGAATTATCAATGGTGTACTGGAAAGCTTCATTGACATATTAGGAATTGCACCAGTGAAATTATTCTGAGACATATTCAAAGATCCCACATCTTGAAGGTTGTTCCAAAACAATTTTGGTACTGAACAATTAAGCCTATTATTAGAAATATCCAGAAATTCTAAGGAGCGTTGAGTATGGAGCCAACTAGGAAATCTAGGACCCAACTTGCAAGATCTTAGTCCCAAGCTCATTATTTGAAAAGGAGGAACCCAGTTAGGGACTATTTTTAGAGATAGGGAGTTGTCTGACAAAAATAAGTACCTTAATTTGGAAAAGTTTGAAAGATGGGATTCAGTGACATCACCCTCCAAGCAATTTCCAGCCAAAAGCAAGCCCTCAAACTCAGATAGCAATGCAATGCTCATAGGTAACGTGCCTGTAATGTTCTTATAAGATAAATACAAATTCTGAAACACGTGTCTGTTGCACCATGATGAATTCCGAAAGAAATGGGAAATTTCCCCACTCAACTTGTTGTTTGAGAGGTATAAACTCTGCAATGTACACATGTTCCCAAAGAAAGATGGAATCTCGCCTTGCAGTTTGTTATCAGAGAGGTCAAGAACTTCAATAGAGTTCATTACTTTCCCAAATCCATCTGGAATGGGACCTTCCAACATGTTATCATAAAGTTTAAGTGTACGAAGATTGGTGGTGGAGCTGAAGAGCCAGTAAAATATGGATGATGATTTCAACAGATTTGAGGAGAGATCAAGCGAGACAAGAGAAGACGAAGAATTCGTAATTGGAATAGCTGACATGAGAAAACTATCATCCCTAAGACTACAACTTTGCAAATAAAGATTTTGAAGTTTTGAACTGAAGTTGAAAATACCTTGAAAGACCGATGATGTCATGTTATTATTGGAAAGATCAAGGATCACAAGAGAAGGAAAGGTTGAGTGGACTGGAGATGAGAAAACAATGTTATTATGAGAAAGATAAAGCTGTTGAAGGCTAAAGTTAGATAATAATTGAAATGTTGAGGATGTGAGCATATTAGAAGAAAGGTCAAGGATGGTAAGAGAAGTGGAAAAGTTGGAACGTGAATAAAACTGAGATTGAATATGGGTATCTGAAAGAGAACAATCAACTAGTCTCAACTCTCTTAGCTTTGGATAATGAATCATATGCAACCAGTCAGGGTTATGTAAACCATCGATGGCAAGATGTGTTAGGGAAGAGAGATTAGACAGCCAGTCTGCATCCTTAGGTTTGACATCAAAATCACCAGGAAGTCTAAGAGTTTGCAAGTAAGGAAGATTCCCAACCTGAAAAGGGAGTGCTCCTGAAAATGAATTACCACTCAGATCAAGGTATCTCAAAATTTAGCTCTGCACTAGAACGGGGTACTCTATCTGACTTTTTGCTTCTCCATGTTACCAGACTGTCTCCAAGAAATACACAATACCCAGAAGTAGATTTTTTGTCAATAATAGAACCTGCATAGTCAGCATCAGTATATATCTTCATAGTCAACGTGTCTTCCCTTTTGAATAATAGCCCCTTTCTTGGACTTGAATTTAGGTATTGGAGAATTTTGTCAACTGCTTACATGTGTCTATCTCTTGGATCATGCATAAATTGGCTCACTACACTCACAGCATAAGCAATGTTTGGTCTTGTGTGTGATAGATAAATCAATTTTCCACCAATCTCTGATATTGGGGCTTTTCTACACGAACACTTTCTTCACTTCCAATTCTGTGATTTTGTTCTATAGGAAATGTTGAAGTTCTACATCCCAACTTTCCTGTTTCTTTAAGGAGATCAAGTACATATTTCCTTTGGGAGATGAAAATTCCGTTCTTGGAGTAGGCAACCTCTATTCCAAGAAAATATTTGAGTTTTCCTAGGTCTTTCATTTCAAATTGAGCTACCAATTTATCTTTTAATGCTAATTTTTCTGTTTCATCATCTCTTGCAATAATCATATCATCCACATATAAAAGAAATAAAGCGAGTTTACCTGTAGAAGAATGCTTTATGAATAGAGTATGATCTCCTTGGATTTTTCTGTATCCCATTGCTTTTGTAAATCTTCTAAACCATGCTCTAGGGGATTGTTTAAGACCATACAATGCTTTCTTCAGGAGGCCTACCTTGTTCTTTCATTTTTCACTTCAAAACCTGGGGGAATCTCCATGTACACTTCCTTATCTAGATTTCCATGAAGAAAGACATTCTTCACATCCAGCTGGTGTAAGTCCCATCCAAAGTGGACAGCCAAAGCGAGAATAACTCGAACTGTATTCATCTTTGCCACTGGGGCAAATGTCTCCTCATACACAATCCCATATGTTTGGGTATATTCTTTTGACACCAATCTAGCTTTATATCTTTCTATTGTCCCATCTGTCTTATGTTTCACTGTGAATATCCATCTACACCCTACTGCACTTTTGTCTCTTGGCTTATCAACAATCTCCTAAGTTGAATTTCTTTCTAATGCATTCGTCTCTTCTTTCATGGCTTGATTCTAATGTCCAAGTTTCATGGCCTCTTGGATTGAGGTAGGAATTTCTGTGGCGTCAATGGCAGCAATAAAACTTCTGTGCTTATCAGAGAGATTGTTAGTGCAAACATACTAAGAAATAGGATATTTAGCACATGATCTTCTTTGCTTTCTTAATGCAATGGCTAAATCCTCAATAATACTTACCTCATCCTCATTGATATCTTCAGGGATCCTCACCTCCGAATTAGACAATTTTTCTTGCTCGAGAGTCGAAGTGGGTTGTTTTCCTCTTTCATATTTTTTGCCAAAAAATTTGTCTTCTTCATCTTCTTCCTTACTGTGGACAATGATAGCTTCATTTCTTAGGTCTTGGACATCCTAAAAACACAGACATGGTAATGACAATAAGGAGAGTTCATCCACTTCAAGTGCTTTCTCCCCCTGAAGTGGTGGACTGACAAAATAGGATTGTGTTTCATGAAAGGTGACATCCTTGGTGATAAAAATGTGATGAATCTGAGGATAATAACATTTGTACCTTTTTTTATTAGAAGGATACCCAATAAAGACACATTTAACTCTGGGATCTAATTTACCACGGTGAGGATGATGAGAGTGAACAAAAACAACACATCCAAAGACTCGATTAGGTAGACTCGTTGTTAGGGAAGAAGAAGGAACAAAAGACAATAGAGACTCTATAGGACTAATGTCATTTAAGATATGAGTGGGTAACCCGTTGATGAGATATGTGGCAGTTAACACAACTTCTCTCTAGTAATTTTTTGGAGTAGACATTTGATAAAGAAGAGCTCTAGTTACTTCAAGAAGATCACAATTCTTTCTTTCAGCAACCCCATTTTGTTGAGGGGTGTTAACACAGGTTAGTTCATGAACAATACCATTATGAGACAAAAAATTCAGAAATTCATGATTCACATATTCAGTACCATTATCAGACCTAATTCTTTTGATATTTTTTCCAAATTGATTTTGGACAAGACGGAAAAAATTAACAAAAATTTGAAGAACTTTGGATTTATTTTTGATAAGGTATGTTGACACGGGTACAATTGTCAATAAAGGTAACAAACCATTTGGCTCCGGAAATAGAATCTATGACAGGACCCTAAACATCAGAGTGAATTGAATCAAATGGAGAAATACTCTTTTTATTACTAATAGGATAAGATGCACGATGATGTTTTGACAATTGACAAATATCACAATTAAAAGACTCAATAGACTCCTTGGTAAACAAATGGGGAAACAAGGACTTGATAAGACTAAATGAAGGATGCCCAAGCCTTTGATAATGTAACCATATTTGGGATTTTGCCTACGTCTCAGATGTAGCTTGTTGACTCATGATTTGTGTGTTGCTTTGGTCATCAAACTCTAAAAAATAAAACCCACTTTTCTCCTTACAAGTAAAAGTCGTCTTCTCCGTGGCAAGGTCCTCAAAAACATAATTAGTTGGAAAAAACGTTACTGAACAATTTAAATCATTTGTGAGTTTTTGCACAGAGATAAAACTATTAGCTAATTGAGGAACATGTAAAACATCCTTTAATATAATAGATGAGTCGAAAATTATATTCCCAGAGCCGCATATAGGTATTACTGTTGAGTCAATATTTTCTTTACTTCACCTAGTTTATTGTACTAGAATTAATAAGGAAATTATGCTTAAATGTCTAGTATTTTCCCATTTTTCTAATTGTGCTTAATTCGATCAGAAATTTTTATTTTAATTAATTTGAATTGTCTGAGACTAATTATTTACATTATTGAGTGCAGGGGAATTGTTGGATAATATTGAGACTAAAAGAGAAATTTCTCATCAATTACATTTTACACTTAAATGAGAAACAAAAGTGGAAATTTATTTTTACTTTAAGAAGCCAGCAAATGTTGAATTTCCAAATGGAAATTCTATGATGCGGAACCAGCAGCTGCACACGGCCTAGGGCCCATTAGAAAATTTATTTTGGCAAGCATCTACGTTGGAATAAAGGTGGGAGCCACCACACTTTTTCTTGGCTGGAACGTGATTTTCAATGGAGGGAGAAAGCAGCCATTAAATTGGAGAGCTGCACACATGAAAGAGCAACACATAATGGACTTGAAGTGACATCCAGCTCACATTCCACGCAGCTCACATCCAAGGGAAAGACTTCTAGGGAGTGGAGCTCACGGTATTTACATTTATTTGGAGGATAGTAGGTGCTGGTTTTGAAAGTGGATTCTAGCTAAGCACCGTCCACACAAGATGAACTCACGGTGCATTCTATTCTTTTGGATCAAGAGGCACACTACGTTCAAGATGGAGGAGGCCAACATCACAAAAATGGATTTATTTTTGGTGCTGTCCAGCCACACGGAATAATGGAGCTGCACAGTGTGAGGGACTTGGCTGGAGTTCAGAATGAAGCGTGGAAAAGAGAGGGCTGCAACATGCTCATCTCAACAAGCTAGACTTCATGTTCCCAGCTGATTCAAGTGGCCCATCCAGCAGCAAAGAGAAAGAGGTGTGCTTGGCTTTGGAAAGGAAAACAGCAGCTGCAACGTGATAAAAGAAGGGAGACCATGGCTGAATGGAAAGGAGAAGGGTGTGCACAGCAAAGAGAAGGAGGACGGTACAGCAGCTTGGAGTTGGGGCAGCCACCACCGAGAACAGTTATTCACTTTTCTTCATTGGTTCACGCTTGGAAGAATGAAGAAGAGGGAGCTGGACGTGTGAAAGAAGAGAAACGTTGGAATGGAAGAGTTGAGAAGGGTGTCCACGGCATGAAGAAGAGGACAAGATTAGTTGGAAAAATGGAGGGGCCCCCAACCTTATTTTCTTTGGCACATCCAGGAGCATTTGACGGAAGAAGTTCCCTAAAAACGGGGCTGCTAGTTAGAGACAAAACAAAAACCGCAAAAAAGCTGGCTGAAATGAAGGAGGAGATACGGAAGTGGTTCTGAGTTTTGGAAATAAAAGGGCAGCAGAAGAAGAAGAGAAGGAGGCCTGGAAGGGGCTCTCGGTTCCTTCTCTTCCAGGGGCTCTGGATTTTCATTTTTGCATTACAATGATGTAGAATTTTATTTCTGAAGGCATGTAGTGTGTTATAGTATTTGGAACAGTTTGCTCATTTTATTTTTATCTTCACGGCATTTTATTTCAAGTGTTGAATCTTTGGTGAATTTCATTTTCAATTAAGTGCTTTTATTTTTACTGTCTCTTGTATTTTACCGTATACTGTTTTCTGTATCGTTAAATTCTGTCATTGTGTTTTACTGTTCATCTTATTTTCAAACGTCATTTTTACGGTTTATTTTTACTGATGCTTTTGGTAAATTTTAATTAGACTGCTTTTACATTTTCTGCATGTTTACTGTTCTGCATTTTAATTTCAAATCCTGATGAATTTTACATTTTCTAATTTTACTGTTTTTACCGTTTGGCTTTAGTGTAGTTAAAATTTATTTCAACGTTTTTAGTGTTCATCTGAGACTCGAACCACATTTGGTCCTTAAGAGACGACCTAGGAGTCACTTCCTAGTATTATACTGCATATTTAATGCACATCAAATTTGATGGGCTGCGACAGCCGCATCAATTACCTTGACCATTCACAACTGTAATAAGTTGTTCTTGATTGCTTTTTCCATGAGTCGAAAGACCCACTAAAAAGTGTCATATAATTAGTTGCACCCAAATCAAGGATCCAAATGCCTTGAGACACATGACCAACAATAAGAAGACAAATCTTACCTTTTATGGACTAAGTACATGATCTAGAGGGCTTACTCGTTGATTCAACCATTGCTTCCAAGCATTCGAGTTTCTCCTTGAGAAAATTCTCACCTTTTAGTAAAGCACATGATCCCTTTATATAGATGTTGATCAGACATCTTTCAAATGCAAGAGATACCAGATTCTTACATTTAGTCATGAATGATAACTCTTCATGAATAATTGTAACTTTTCATGAATGGTTGTAACCTTCATGAATAATTGTAACTCTTCATTAATCTGAAAACTGTCTATAATACTCTTAAATTCCAACAAGTATGACACGTTTCCAATTCTTTCTAGCATCAAACGTCTTTTAATTGATGAAATAATGGGTTTTTTATTGGCAAAAATTAATTCGTTATTATGGATCTAGGCAATTTTATTTTTATTTACGTAAATGGGCAAGTCGTGCAACCGCCACATGACTTTAAATGAAGAATTTCTGTAGAGGGTACACGACTTCCACACTACCACAACAAAAAAGGCGAAGTCATGAACTCCCCACACGTAGGGATGGAAAAAAACTTCGCGCCCGTGGATATTCGCAGGTAAAACCCGCGACGAATAGTTACTATCCGCAGATATTTATTACCCGCAGATAACGGGTAGCGGGTATTTTAATACCCGCTTCTAAACGGGTCGGATGCAAGTATTATACTATCCAACACGCGGATACCCGTTACCCGAAAAAATAATACTAAAAATTTAATTAATATTTTTTAAAATTAATTTTTTTTATTACTCTTAAAAAAGGGAAATTTTAATAACAATGACTTAAGATTCCTTTCAATTACCTTTTTTTAAAAGAAAAAAGAAAAAAGGAGTTACATTATTTTTGACCTAAAACCCTAATAGAGATATCAGACATATACATAGAATCCCATTAGAAAATTCTCTCTTAAAGGAGGACTCTTTTTTTCTTCCTTCTGGTTCAGCTCGCAGAGTGAGTAGGCTTCATTCCCTCTTCCTCTCTCTCTTGGTTCTGATTGGGGTTTTGTGCCGATCTGGGATTTGAAATTAGAGTTTTATTTGTTCTCTGATTTTGGAGGTTTCTTTTGTACGTTTTGATTCGCGTTGAGAGTTTGTTTCTTGATTTCTTCCCTATTGATTGGTGACGCGATTTTGGGGTTATGATTCGAATGAGTGTTTTCCATTTTTTTTGGATTTTAGTTCATTGATGCAAATTGAATTTTTTAAGTTTGGAGATTTATGTGATTGCGTTCATTTTCATAATTTGGGTTTAAGGTTCCTGTTTGTGTTCTCTTGGAAGTTCTTTATCTCTTTGTTTCATACATTGATAGGTATTTGTGGGTTAATCTTGTGACTAAATTGAGACTTTAGTTACGTGGTGTTTCTTATCTTTTTATTTTTTAAAAGTTTTTCAGTATTTGTTTTCTTTAACTTGTTTAAAAATTGCATTATGTCTTTTTAATATGTAGCAAATATATTAAATTGTTTTCTTTAACTTGTAATTTAATTTAAACCTTATTTAAAAATTCACAAAATATATTTTTTAAATATTTGTGGGTTGAAAACGGGTATCCAACGGGTATCCGCGGGTTGAAAAAGATCCGCAGATTATTTTATGCGGATATCCAGTGAGTACAATTTTTTGCATGCAGGTCAGGTTGTGGGTAGGCACTATCCGTGCCTGACTTGACCCGTTGCCATCCCTACCCACACGTTTTCAGACATTGGTAATCGATTACACAGTGTTAAAGTCATTCAAAAAAGGCACGACTCTACTGGTAATCGTGTTGGGTCTATCAAGGACGAGGTTCTCTGGGAGACACAATACCAATGAGATATGAGCCCAACCATATAAGGGATTGACACCACTCTCTACCCAAAACCTTAAGGCTATGGGTTAATGGGTCTTTCACCTTTATATAGTGCTCTACTTTCTCATTTCTATGTAATGTGGGATTTCAACTCACACTTGGATTCCCAACAATCTTCCCCTCAAGGGCGAGCCCCTTCCACATTGGTACACTCCTCCTCCAGCGGAAGCATTCCCAACCAACCACAAGCACGAGTAGCCCTTCGTACCGTCTTTCATTTTAACGGGACACGTTTACCTATAACTCTTTGCTAGGAAGACTTTCGATACAAGGACCATTGTACTCGCCTGAGCCGGTCACCAAGACTTGCCTGAGCCGGTCACCAAGATGAACCATCAGCTCTAATACCATTATTGGGTCTATCAAGGAGGAGATTCACTAGGGAGACACAATACCAATGAGATATGAGCCCAACCATATAAGGGATTGACACCACTCTACCCAAAACGTTAAGGCTATGGGTTAATGGGTCTTTCACCTTTATATAGTGCTCTACTTTCTCATTTCTATCCAATGTGGGACTTGGACTCACACTTGGCTTCCCAACAAATCGATTACACCATTGTTGTAATCGATTACCAGTGTTGAAATTTGAATAAAAGGGTCTAATAATCGATTACAGTGTTGTTGTAATCGGTTACTAGAGGGAAAACATGGGTTGAAACTAAGTTAAAATATGAATTACATTAATTACATTGATGGAAATTCAAATTACCAAAGGGATTTCTGCATTAAAAAGTTGTCATGTTTCCTTTATACTCATTATAAATAATAGTGTAATCGATTACTAGTGAAGTCGTAACCCCTTACACGATTTTAACATCGTATAATTGATTACAGATACTCATAATCGATTATCAGTGTCTGAAAATGTGTGGAGAATAACATTACCTTTTATGTTGTGGCAATGCAGAAGTCATGCATCCATGCACGACTTCTTCATTTAAAGTCGTGTACGACTTCTTCATTTAAAGTCATGCAAGATGGTTTGAAACACTTCTAGTAAAATAAGAGATGACAATTGACTTGACGTCTAATTTCAAAAAATGCAGGAAAAGTCTTCTTCATAAAGTTGAAGCTAAACATACAACACATGATAAGTGTTGCTATATATGAAAACATGAGATGTGAAGAAAAGAACTTATGATGATAATGGTTGCAATGTTGAATATTTGAAGAGAATTGAAATAAGATGAATCATGAGTACATGACCAGTTTCAATATTTAATTCAACGTTTCATGTTATTCACATGTGAAAAGGTTTGAAGGTGAGAACACAGGTGGGAAAAAGAGGATGGAGAAATTCTACACCAAAGCATGAGAAAAGGAGCTTAATTTGCTTTTATGCAAAGAAGTCTATGATAGACTAACAATTTCATGCAATTCTTTTAGTTTCCATTTGATGTGATTGATGACTCAATTTTCTAAAACGTTAAAACCAGCACTAGTAAAAAAACTTGATTTAAAATCGTATAATACGCTTCGGTTAAAGCGGAACCAAAATCTATAAGAAAACGGTGGCATTTTCGTAGTTTTAATTAACTTTTTGACCCGGTTTAAGGGGGAACCGAGGCATATAGATAATATGACCTAGGTTCAAACCCCACTCGATGCCTAAAACGCTGATAACGCCTCAGTTCACTGGACCCGAGGCAATATACCCTTCCGCATTTCACCCTCACATAACCCTTCTCCACCTCCGCTTCTTCTCTTCCACTTCTGCATTTCACCCTCACCTCCGCATTTCACCCTCACATAACCCTCTCCTCCACCTCCGCTTCTTCTCCTCCACCTCCGTATTTCACCATCACATAACCCTCTCCTCATCCAACAGCGCCCCCTTCTTTTCCTCCTCGCCAAACCCTAACGACTCCCACCCTTCGCCGTCGCGTCACGTCCATGGCAATGGTGTCTCCTCCACCTTCGCCTCCTCCAGATCCCTCAAAACCCCCTCATTCCAGACCTCGGTGGAACCCCGTCGTCGCCATCCTCGACGCTCTCTGCCTCAAGCCCGCCGCCTTCTTTGTCGCGTGGTTCTCCGTTATCTTTGCCCAGCTCATCTTCTTCTCTCCGCCTCCTCCTCCCTCCTCCCCGCCTTCAACTCCTCCGTCGTCGTGGCTGCCATCACCTATTTCCTTTGCTCCCACACCACCTTTCTCCTCAGTGTCTGGTCCTCTCTCCAGTTCAAGTGGCTCCTGCTCGAAAACCCTTCCATCGTCGTTGCCCTTGAGCGCCTGCTCTTCGCTTGCCTCCCTCTCTCCGTCACGGCGCCTCCTCCTACTGGTCGACACCGGTAATGACCTTGTCTGGGTGAAATGCTCTGCTGCCGTAACTTCTCCACCAAGCGACCCAGATCTGCATTCCTTCCCCGACATAGAAGCTTTCTCTTTGTTATGGTTTAATTTTGGCTGCTCATTGTTCTGGTTTTTTCTTTGTCTATAGTAAAGATGGGAACTTTATGGTTTAATTTTGCACATGGTGAAGTCCTTCAAGGTGTCACGGAGGCGCGTTGGCTTTGGTGACAGAGGCTCTTGCGAGCATAGGCGCATCAGAATATGCTGCAAGGTGATGCAGTGCCCCATTTCTCTTTGTGTTCTGATTTACTTTGATGTTGATATGAAAGCCCTTCGGCCGTTTGGTGTGTAATTTTGAGTCTTTGGTTCAATTTCAGGGGTTCGCTTGTGCCATAAGTTCCAATTAAATTTTCTCGGGAGAAATCGCTCATTGATGATGAAGGGTTTCTTATCTCTCTACCACTGAAGATTCTTGATGATAAAACACTTGCTTTCACTCTGTTATTTTGCTTTTCTTTTTTCTTGGTTATGCTTCTTGTAGAAGATCACTCCTGTGATTGCTAGAACAAACACTATTCCTCCTATGGAAACAACCACTCTCCGAAACAAGAGTTCATAACAGAAAAATTATAAGCAAATGATGTTATATCTTGCAAAATTCTGTTGGACGTGATCAGAACTGTTAATATACCAGAAGAAAACTAATATACATAAGACCCCTTCTGCATAAGACCCCTCTGACACATGACTCTATTGCCTCGGTTGCATTTCGACCGAGATAAAAGTATATAATTTTTGACTCGGTTCAGACCCGAGGTAAAACGCTATAGATTTTTTAACTCGGCTGTATATGCACCGGTTGCAAAACCGGTGCAGATGGATAAAAGTAACCGCGGTCTTTTCATTTTATTGTACTAGTGCAGTTAGAAAAAAAATTATAATGTAATTTTAAAAAGTATAAGGTATCATAATAATAATATATAAAGATAAATGAACTTAGATAAAATAAAAATAAAAACATCTACTTTGAAAATATAATGAGTTTTTTTATTATTCGTTCAACGCAAATAATGTAAAGTTGTATGGTATATGGGATAGACTGAACGATCAATATTGGCAATCGTTCGGTTCGCTGTTTTTGTCAACGGTCGAAAGAAATCAAATGTTGGACCGACACTTAAGTCTCATAATTTTCGCATCACATCATTTTGTTTGATTTTACTTCTTCTTCTTCTAATCTTCGAATAACTATAAAAATAAAATAAAATTGAAAAAAAAAGAAAGAATAGTCATCGAGCCCATTAGGCCCAATTTCCTTTTTTGATTTTTCTTGGAGTTCAGTTCTTTTGAAAAATGATAAAAATATGTTGTTTCCACGTTTTGCTTTTGTATAATGTGTCATTATGAGATTTTTTTAAAAAAAAAAAATAGTTCAAGTTCATTTTAATATTTTTTATTGTGAGAGTAGGAATAACAGTTGTTGAGCCCATTTGGGCCCGTTTTCAGTGTAAAGTTTTCCCTAGTCTCGTTTTCTCACAAAAGTAAAACTAAAAAAAGATTTCCCTCATCATGTTGCATATTTCTCAAATCATGTTACATTTTATTTTAAAACAAACATTTTTGTAAAAATTTGATCGATTCATTGAGTCGCATTGGTAGTTGGATCCATCAAGCTCATTAAGCTCACACTGCCTTGCATTCAGTTCAATTTGCTTCAGGTCTAAGTTTGACCCAGTTTTCTTTGTAGTATTGTAAAATAAAAGTCAATCAAAACCTTAAAAAAATTAAAAATCTCAAAATACGAATTTTCAACATTGTCTTTTCAATACAGTTGTCCAAGTTGTTATGCATGATTTTCTTTGAATTCATTGTAAAAACAAATTGAGAATGAAAGATGAACAATTTTCGAGCCCATTAGGCCCAGTTGCCGTATGTGGTTTCTCTTGAATCCAGTACATCTGAATCTCTGAAAAATAGAAGAAAGTACATGTTTCTACTTGCTTTGTGTTTTCAAATTCATAATTTTCTTTTTCATTTGTGCAGAATGTATTTGTGGTAAAAAAAATGAAAAATAGAGGAATTCAAACCCTATTTGAAGATTTTGTCATGGCAATAAGAAGGAATTTACAAGGGGTGGTGAAAGACAGATAACGGGTGAGTTTAATTGTCAAATACCAAGTGGTTGGTCATGCGAAAGACGAATCATTGAAGGTTGAGTATGAAGGTTGACAAATTGTGGTGAGCACAATGGCTAGACCTACTACATTATCAAACAATAGAGCCCCTTGACACAAAAGCAAGGTTTTAGTGCCAATAAAGTCGTTGAGGGAAGGAGATTCTTTCCTTGGCTAGTTTTATTTAAGAGAGGGTTTGGTTCTGTAGTGGGGTTAATGGAGTCCTTGTTGTTTAATCTGTGATATTGGATGGATTTGAGAGCTTCTGGAGTTGCAAGGGGGCAATGGTACTGCAAGGGTCATAAAGAGGAATTCAAGGCTTTGCAAAGGAAGTCTTCAAGATGTAAAGGGAGCTAACTTGATTGGTTTTGTTTGGTTGGATTTTGGTGAACTAGTTTATGTTCTGTGTTGATAAATTGATACTATTTTAGACTGTAGAGTTAATTGATATTGAATGATGATGTTTAAAAGTGTGACCTAATGTGGATTGTTGTGAAGTAAGTGAATGTGAATACACAAGGATTGTGGATGTGAAATGATTCTGTGCTAAACCCCAATTGTATGATAAATGGTGCTGTTTAGATGTTTTGGTTGTGTTGAATATGAAAGGAAATTGAATTTGATTGAGTTGTATGTGTTTTTGGTAAAAAATGAAAGGTTTGATTGGTGAGTTTTTGAGTTACGGGTTAGAATGAGTAAATACAGTTTTAAAAGATAATTAGAGGTGAATCAAGACTTGTTGGAACTGTTAATGAGTGGAAATTCGAACTAAGAAGAGTTAGTAATGCTTTTATGGTTTGTTGGTTGATTTTGAATTCAAGTTATGGGGTTTTGATGAGTGAAATTGAGGAATAAGTATGGGGTGAAAGAGTAACTGATTTAGTACTGTTAGAAGGTAAACTGGGACTTGATTAAAAGTGTTAGAGCATTGAAAACTGATATGTATCAATCAGGTGGTTCATGGTTTAAGTTTTCAAGTGTTTTTGTGTAAAAAAAGGGTTTTGAGTAGTGAGATTTTTAGGTAAGTGATATAAACTATTTTGAACAGTTTGAAGTATATTTTGAGGTCAATTAAGACTTGCTTATAGATCTATATCAGAAAAATATGTTATGGAAATGTCAATTACATCATAGGTTGAGTTTATTAGTTCATTTTGGAGATTGTAGGTGTTGGAAATGAAAAGTGGAGTAGCTGGAATGAAACTGAGGTATTGGAGGGTGCTAACAAGTGTAATTAGACTTGTTTATGCAGTTTGTAAACTGATATGGGGGCTGGAAAGAATAAAATTGAAATTTGGGCAACTTGTAGGAGTGAATTTGGATTTTTAAGTGTCAAAAGTGGTTTGATACACCTAGTCTTGAATCTAGTGATCAAATGGATGTTTGCTTTAATTTATAAACGTGTTTTCCCATTAATACCAATGTTTAAAGAACCCCTTTAGTCATTAGAACGGGTTCTAGGTGCATAAAAATCAAATTTTCATGGTTGTTGTCAACTAATATGAGGCCGGGCGCCGTTTGGTCGAACCCTGGCGCCCCTGGATCCTGTGCAGCTTGCGCCGGGCGCCATGAGTGTCCCTGGCGCACCTACACGCTGCTGAAATTGTTTTTGATGGTTTTGGGGGCTCTGGATGTCCATTTTGGACGTTCTTTAGATCGTTCTGGGGGTGTTTGACCCTTCCGGAGCCATTGGTGAGGGTCTCCAAGCTGTTTGAATTACCTAAGTATTAGGACCAATAGGCCATAAAGAAATTGGTGTTATTATGGGATGTTTTTATGTGATAATATGTAAAGTCTTAGTATGAGTGAGTTATTCTTGGGTATAATATGATGATTGTGATGAGATACGTAGTATGGTATTAGTTGATGAGTACGATATGGTAGTATATGTATCTATGTATGGGAAATGTGGAAAGAAGTTCCAAGGAGGGACTTCCTGTTATTACAAGTCAGTTGTGTGTGTATGAATGTAGGAGCTCCAACTTAGGGGTTTATCCTAATGCTCTCAATAATGGTGGAGAGTGGGGAAATCTTTTTAAGAAGATCCGTATTGGGATAGAGTAGGAAAATAATTTTTTTTTTCCGAAGATCCGTATTGGGACAGAGTAGGAAAAGAAATCCTTATCCGAAGATTCGTATTGGGACAGAGTAGGAAAGGAAATCCTCATCCGAAGATTCGTATTGGGACATAGTAGGAAAGGATGTAACTCTAGTGGTCGCTTGGATTGAGCCAACAGGTACCACAACAAGTACAGAACCCGCTAAGAGTTCAACATTCAAATTATTATCCGTATAACTCAAGTTTATGATGATCATGATTGGTCAAATGCATGTTCGATTATTTGAATTATATGTTGTTTTATTTGACTCGTAGGAATTATGTTATAACTTTAAATGCACAATGTTGTCTTTTGTCGCATTAGCTCACCCTTGCTTGTGTGTTCATGTGGATGCGATGATCGTATAATGTGTGATGTTATACGGGAGCAGATTTTATTACAGATGATTTGGATTATGCTTCGAGCATGCATGAAGAATGAGAGATGTGGGTTAGAGAATCAGGGGAAAATCTAATTGTAATTATTTGATATATAATTTGGATTAGATGATGTATTATTTTCCATAGAGGTTAAAATTTTTATTTGCATTATGTATATTCTAAGGAAAAGTTTTAAACAGTGTTGTTCCTAATTTTGGGATGTTACAATGGGAGGACAAGTAGTTGAGGCCGAAAGACCGAATACCTTGTGAAGCCGAATGGCCGAATGGCCGAATGGTGGAAGGTTTCACGCTTGACGCCAAATTTGGCTAAGTACTTGAGGCCATGAAAGGTCGAGCGATTGTGGTCGAAGGGCCGAATACCTGTGAGGTCGAATGGTCGAGTACCTTTGAGGCTGAATGACTGAGTACCTTTGAGGTCGAATGGCTGAGTACTTGAACACTTGAGGCCATGGAAAGTCGAGCAGCAGAGGCCGAGTGGCCGAATACCTGTAAGGCCGGATAGCCGACTACCTGAGGCTGAATGGCCGAATGGTTAAACCCATGCTCTGGTTGGTCCGAGTTAACCGTTCGACTTTAGCCAAGGTTAACTATAGGACTTATCAGCCTGAGAAAGATCTATCTCATTGTATTGAGGAGGTTGTTTTGGTACGAACGACATATTCTAGGCCGAGTGGTGACTAGCGGGAGTTCTTTTTAGAACTTTTTCCCATGTTGAGGGGGGCATTGTAAAACCGGACAGCCGATCAAGCGACACATGTGGACGAGAGTGAGAGTTCAAGAAGAACGTTCCTCACTGCTCGGTTTAGGACCAGGGGTTCTTGCAGAGCACTCCCTGAGTTTTATTTACGAGAGCGACAATTCGTTGAGAACTTTTATCACCGCTTGATTTGGACCAGGAGATTTTTGGATAATGTCTCTGGGTTTTTTTTACGAGTGTGACAGTTCGTTGAGAACTTTTTTCACCGCTCGGTTTGGACCAGGAGTTTTTCGGATAACGTCTCTGGGTTTTGTTTACGAGAGTGACAGTTCGTTGGGAAGTTTTATCATCGCTCTGTTTCGACCGGGAGTTTTTCGGATAACGTCTCTAGGTTTTGTTTACGAGAGTGACAGTTCGTTGGGAAGTTTTATCACCGCTTGGTTTGGACCAAGAGTTTTTCGGATAACGTCTTTTGGTTTTGTAAGGTGGCCCGAACGGTAAGTTCCCGATTTGCCAAGTAATTCGTGGGCATGATCCTGTCATCTGCAGTGTGAGGCGAAATAGCTGAATGGTTGAATAGTCAAAGTCTTGATACCATAGTTGGCTAAAGTATCTAAGGCCTTATAAGGCCGAGCAATTGAGGCCGAAGGGCCGAATACCTGTGAGGTCGAATGGATGAATAATTGTGAGGTCGAATGGATGAATAATTGTGAGGTCGAATGATATAATATTTGAATGGTTGAACACTTAATGCCAATTTTGGTTAAGTGGTAAATGCGTCATTGGACCCTGAATAAATCTTGAACAATATTATAATATTGAATTAAGATATTTAAATTAAATCATTAGACAAGGAAGTATAATTATCAAATTATATGTATTTTTGAACAAAGCGGAATGCACGCAGGTGCTGAAAATACTTTTATGTTGTTGGAGAATCTTTTCGTAAGTGATGCATCAATCACATAGGACGCTTTTATATGTTGAGATGGATAATCATCAATATTTCAAATGGTTTAGAAGTATAAATTAAATCATATAATATAAAATAAATTTAAGATGGTTATATCAAAATATTTATCTGTAAAGTTGTAGAAGCTTGCTGACGTTGATGGTGGGAATTTCTTCAATCGAGATCAATATGTAGGGGTCTGGACGACATGATGATGTTGAGACTACGTTCTTGTCTGGTTACTTGCGGTTTTAGCGGGATGCCACTCGACCCCACGGTGGGTGCCAAAATGTTTTGGTAGGGACTTGTAGGACCGAGAGACTAACCTTTTCTAACGTGGCTTTGTTGCTTTCTGACACTGGAATCGAGTGCTCCGCTCGCTTAAACTTCGGATGTCGTTCGGTTGTGCTCTTGATGGGGGGAGGTACCTGCAAAAGGCACTCCGACGCTCAAGTTAGGAGCGGTTTTATGAACTGTTTATCACAGTTTTGTATTTAAGTCCTGATCGGATGTAAGTAGAACGTAGTGAAGTCTCAGTTGAACCTAACTTGCCTTTGGCCCTGTGAGTGTATTTATAAGCGTTTCATAGATCAAATAAAAACAACCTTACCTCGAAATCCGGTTAGTTACTCATAAACAACTTTATCAATATCTTAACTGCTTATCAACAACTTTATATCTTCAATCAGATATCTTACTTCTTTTATTCTTCTTTGATTACTTTATCTTCTGTTGGACTACTGACCCAATAGTACTTTAAGTGTTGGCCCAATTATGGTCCAATATTATTTAACGCGGTAGACTTTAATTGATGCGGTTGATGATAGCCCGGTTAACCATTGTTGTGGTGGTGACCGAACGACTTGTGATGTTAACCGTTCGGTATATATCCAATACAATATATATATATATATATATATATATATATATATATATATGAATAAGAAAATGAATATGAAGTTGTTTAATATAAAAATTATAAATTATCGGGATAATAAAAATATTATGCTTTATATATTAAATATTATAAATATCAGTTATATAAGAATACCATTGATAATGGTTTTATTCTTTTAGATTTGTAGATCACACAAAATATCAACCTCATTAATCAAATTGTTATCAATTTACAAGAAAAAATGTTTTCAGATATTGGATTAATAGTCGCTAAATTTAAAGAATTAGTCACTAAAATAATTAAAATTAAAGTTTAAATTTAAAATAATTGAATTTTGGTCTTTAAATTTGAAAAACAGTTTAATAATTAATTTAGAAACTTTGAATGAAAAAAATATAATTTAAAAATTAATAATCTTGAATTTCTAAAATAATTTCTAAATTCGTGTAAATAATCACTGAATATTTTGTATTTATAGATCAGTTTTATTTAATGAACGTTTTTAGTGATTATTCACACAAAAGAATAACTATCTTTGAAATCTTTCTTCTCCTTCTATTCTCTTAGTCATAGTTAATGTTTTAACTTCTTGGATGAGTTTCCATCAATAAACCTCTCTGTTGTGAATCCAACAGAGATCTCGTAAAACATATTAGAGACAATTCAAAAAATAAAAGACAAAAAAAATTCTAGAAAATCTTTATAAATAAATAATGATTTTTATATAATAAACTTTCGTTATTAGAAATTTATTTATCATTTAAACCTTTTATTATTAAAATATTTTAGTGTTCTCTTTTTATAAAATCCACCATTTCTATTAAGATACTTTCTAGGTTGTTATATAATTAAATAAATTAAGTACTAAATTTTAAACTTTAGTTAATATCTAAGCATGTTGTTTTTCATTAGCATATTAAAAACTATCTAAGTGATTTAATTTAAACAGGGAATTGGTCACCTATATAATTCATTGTGGCTCACCATAATTACATTTGATTAAATATTATTATACAGGGAATTTATGTTTTTTCGTTGTAATAAAATTTAAATTGTTTCTAAATACTACTTACATTTTACTTTGATAAAAAATATCATGTTGTTCCATCTTGAGTTTTGGTGTTACAAGTGAAATTCTCTTTTGATGTTTCGTTAGGATTGGGAAGTCATTTGTTTTTGTGTTATTATAATAAGTTAACCACAGTTTTTCTTGTTTAGTAATTTTGTCTTTCATGGAAACATGAAAAATTCAAGGCTAGGGTAGTTTGATAATTGTTATTAACATTTTTTTAAGCTTATTTTTAGGTAGTATAGGTATTTTTATTATTGTTTTTTTTAAATAATCAAGGTTTTATCAAATAATTTTGGAAAGAAAAGTATTTGATTTTTATTTGTGGAATCATTTGATGCATGGAAAGAATAAAACAAAGAATAAAAAATATTTTTAATAAAAAATATTATGCTTAATATATTAAATATTTCATTAATAAATATCAATAATGTATCTTAAAAGATTTTAAAATATTAAACATAAATATAATATAAATATATGATTTAAATTGAAGTATTAATTCTTAAATACTAGGTTAAATGGGGGATAACGGAGTAAAGAGAGTACTTATTAAATGTTCTGGCTCAAGAACCCATATTTTTTTGCCTATAACATACTACATTCAACCAAGACATGAGATAAATCGTGAATTTGAAAAACGAGAAGATACACGCATACCTTTTTCTCTTCACATTCAATACAACTGATCATATATACTGTGTCAATTTATTTAGGAATCTCATATAAGCATTTCTCCAAGAACGCCAAAGTAGCATTGGCCCTACTAAGCTCCAAAATCCAGTGAAGTATCCGATCCCCATGCTCATGTATAATGCCTCAAAGAAACAGCTATCTTCATCATCATTGGTTGCTTCAGCTTTTGAAACCTTTATTATTGTTTGATCTCCATCTCCAGGACAACTTTTATTGAGTTGTTCACCACAAAGATCAATGTTTCCTTCAAAACTAGACCCATTAAAGGTTTCGAAGTGTCTTCCCAATGGAATTCTTCCTGAAAGAGAGTTGTGTGACAAGTCTAGTTTCCCCAGACCGTCAATTTCAGAAAGAGAAGAAGGAATTTTCCCACTGAAATGATTTCTTGATAAATCGATGGACTCTAGTGATCTTAAACTACCAATCTCACAAGGAATTTCTCCTCTCAGATTATTTCTGGATAAATTCAGAGAATTTAGCCCAACCAAATATCCAATCTCCTTCGGTATTTCACCACTTAAATTATTACTTGAAATATCAATGCACTTAAGCTGTAACTCTGGATTTTTGAACTCGTGTTCCACGCCTTTCCACATCAAGCTTATGCTAAGGGTGTAATTTTTCCCACGATAAAGATAAACGCCATACATTTCAAAATCAGTGATATTCATCGAATATATACGATGTAAAGTATCACTTGTGTTGATGTTCTTTTCAGTCATTGCAGTCAAATTCTTTAAGCAAGATGGAATTGCTTTTGATAACATATTTCTCGAAAGATCTAAGAATTGAATGCGCTTCAAATAACAGAGTTGAATTGGAAAATGTCCAGAGAAGTGATTCCCTCGCATGTTCAATATTATCAATTGTTGCATATTTTCCCCTATCCATGATGGTATTGGGCCAGAAAACATATTTTCGGCCATATCCAACATAATTAAATTGCTGCAATTCTTCAAAGTGGAAGCTAATTCACCTCTCAGGTTATTGTTTCGTAAAACCAAGACTTCCAATTTAACAAGGCTGCCCATGGACACAGGAATCTTCCCTGTCAATTTATTGTTGCTTAAATCAAGAAAGAATAACTGATGTACAGATTTCCAACAGTCTGGGAGTTGTCCCTTCAATTGATTGTTTGATAAATCCAAGGTGGCCATTCCATCTGTGCGTTGGTCACATATGAATGAAAACAAATCTGAAAATTTATTATCAGAAAGCCTTAGGTCTGAAGCTCGAAGTAAAAATTGCGGAATTTTTCCTTCAAAATTATTTGAATTCAGAAATATGGACGGTCTATTGAAAAGCTTCAATGATATATTATTAGGAATTGCACCACTGAGATTATTCTGAGACATATACAAATTTCCCACATTATGCATGTTGTTCCAAAACCATTTTGGTACTGAACCATTAAGCCTATTCTCTGAAATATCCAGATAAAATAAAGAGCGTTGAGTATGGAGCCAACTAGGAAATCTAGGACCCAACTTGCAAGATCTTAGTCCCAAGCTTATTATTTGAAAAGGAGGAACCCAGTTAGGGACTATTTTTAGAGATAGGGAGTTGTCTGAAAAATATAAGTACCTTAATTTGGAAAAGTTTGAAAGATGGGATTCAGTGACATCACCCTCCAAGCAATTTCCATCCAAAAGCAAGCCCTCCAACTCAGATAGCAATGCAATGCTCATAGGTAACGTGCCTGTAATGTTGTTATAAGATAAATACAAATTCTGAAACACGTGTCTGTTGCACCATGATGAATTCCGAAAGAAATGGGAAATTTCCCCACTCAACTTGTTGTTTGAGAGGTATAAACTCTGCAATGTGCACATGTTCCCAAAGAAAGATGGAATCTCGCCTTGCAGTTTGTTATCAGAGAGGTCAAGAACTTCAATAGAGTTCATTACTTTCCCAAATCCATCTGGAATGGGACCTTCCAACATGTTATCATAAAGTTTAAGTGTACGAAGATTGGTGGTGGAGTTGAAGAGCCAGTAAAATATGGATGATGATTTCAATAGATTAAAGGAGAGATCAAGCGAGACAAGAGAAGACGAAGAATTCGTAATTGAAATAGCTGACATGAGAAAACTATCATCCCTAAGACTACAGTTTCGCAAATAAAGATTTTGAAGTTTTAAACTGAAGTTGAAAATACCCTGAAAGACCGATGATGTCATCTTATTATAGGAAAGATCAAGGATCACAAGAGAAGGAAAGTTAGACAATAATTGAAATGTTGAGGATGTGAGCATATTAGAAGAAAGGTCAAGGATGGTAAGAGAAGTGGAAAAGTTGGAACTTGAATAAAACAGAGATTGAATATGGGTATCTGAAAGAGAACAATCAACTAGTCTCAACTCTCTTAGCTTTGGATAATGAATCATATGCAACCAGTCAGGGTTATGTAAACCATCGATGGCAAGATGTGTTAGGGAAGAGAGATTAGACAGCCAGTCTGCATCCTTAGCTTTGACATCAAAATCACCACCAAGTCTAAGATATTGCAAGTAAGGAAGATTCCCAACCTGGAAAGGGAGTGCTCCAGAAAATGAATTACCAGTGAGATCAAGGTATCTCAACTGTGACATATTTCCAAGTTGACAAGGGATTTTCCCATCATGATTATTATAACTGAGATCAAGATACCTTAAATTTGTAAGGCTTCCAAGTTGATAAGGGATATCTCCACGGAGAAGATAATTGTGACTTAAATCCAGAGACAATAAATGTGTAAGGCTTCCAAGTTGATAAGGGATATCTCCACGGAGATAAAGATTGTTACTTAAATCGAGAGCCAATAAATGTGTAAGGCTTCCAAGTTGGGTAGGAATATTACCACCAAAATAAGAATAGGAGAGATTGAGATATCTTAAGTTGGTAAGTGAGCCCATGAGTTCTGGGATGTGACTCTCTATAAAATAATTGTTGCTGAGATCCAAATGTTGAATATTTTGCAAGGGAAACAGTGAAGTGATATGGACTGCACCACTCAAATATTGTGTATCCGAACCACGGAGACGAAGGATGGTTACATGACCTGTTTGATGGTCACATTGAATGCCTTTCCATTTGCAACAATCTTTACTCTTCTCATCATCCCTCCATGTAGACAGCATGTAATGAGCATCTATGAGGTCATGTTTGAAGTTGAGGAGTGCCTGTCTCTCGCTCTCAATGCACTTTATTTCTGCGGTATTGTTGAATCCGAGAATGGATTCTGCAGCAGGCAGCAAGAGGAGGAGAAGTACACAACAGAGTTTAGGAAAACAAGTAGTCATTACTTTTTTGGTGATACTAAATACCTAAGAGTGAAACAAGGACCTTGAATTTGATCGGTCTACTCTTAATTGTGAAGTGTGTAAACCAAAACGATTGAATATATATAAGCGTTTTGGTAGAGTATAGTGCTTCCGGTAGTTTTTGTTGGGCTCCATGCCAGTAAATAGAAAAGGAGTTTTCACACCAATAATTGGACTAGTTGCTTGGAATCTTTGAATACTTTCGACCCCCAAATAACCCACAATCATAGGATTTATATTCACGCTAGATATATTATACCTATTTGAACTGGTTATTAAACAAACAATGACTCTGAGATTCACTTTTTGAATTTTTCATGAAAAAAGTCAGACCTTGGAAATTTGACCAGACCCCACGTGTTAAATCTCATTTATTTCACCCAAAAATCTACTTAGACCATTAAAAACGCACTCCCAAACTCTGCACACTGACGCCAGGTGTCAAGAATGGAAGGTTCGAAAATCAGTAGTGGAAGACAGGTGTCCGTATGAGAGAGTGCGTTCGTTTTACCTTGGGAAGAAAAATGATTTTCTGAAACCTTTTTCCCACTCTCTCTGCATGCATCCTTCTTCCTCCTGAAAACTGATTTTCATTTTCTCCTCCTTCTCTCTAGAAAGTTTCCCTCTTCTCTCTACTGTAACTCACTACTCTCTTCTTCGATCAACATTCAGAAACCGTAGAAGAGTTCCCTGCGTCGTGAGCTCCATTCTGAACCAAACAACTTCAGAATCTAAAATTGGTAAGTCGCTCGTCCCTAGTTGTTGTTCGTATGGACATGCAAACCAAGCCTGGTTGCATGCATTCACTTTGTCTGAATCAATCTTGGTTCTGTAACTTGTTTTAGTTTGAAAGAGTTGAGTGATCTTGAGGGTAGAAGTTGTAGTTGGGCGAACCAAGAACCTACGTTAGAACGTTTTCACTCACGAATCCAGGTAAGGGAAGCTTATTTGATTTAATTCGTATGTTGTGTTTTGTATAAACGTTCCCTGTTTGATTGAACGAATATGGTGTATGTTGGTTGATCTGTATGATAATGTTTGATATTTATAAATGTGAATATGAGTTCTCAAATTGAAGTATGAATTATTAATGTAGATGCTATAAAGTATGTATATTGATAATTGATGTGAATTTCTAAGATATGAACTGATATGTTGAAAACGTAAGTTGAAAATAGTTGAAAATTCGAATATGAACTAACCACTATGATAATATACGTTCGTCATCGAACGGTCTTATACCGTTCGGTTTTCTAGTAAACTATTTAAAAATGGAATTCTTTCATTTGGAGAGAACTCTGATCGAGAACGAGCGTCCTCATGTGAAATACTATGTTTGAGCGTTCGGCTCAGCCTAGTGGTATCCGGATATCTGAAATAAAGTAATAATATATTTATACCCTTGAACTTTAAAATTTGTAACGCTCGGTCTTATACCTAGCGTTCAAAATAAGTAACGCTCGGTCTTACACCTAGTGTTCGTAATAAGTAACGCTCGGTCTTACACCTAGCGTTCGTAATAAGTAGCGCTCGGTCCTACACCTAGCGTCCGTCCTGTGTAGTGCTCGGTCTTATACCAAGCGCTCGTACTATTGTATAATCAACCTTGATAAAATAGCGTTCGTCCAACTTCAGTAATATTTTCCTTTACCATGTTCGGTCATTTACTGGCATTGGATTTCCGTGAGTGAGCTATTCTAAATGTCATTTCTTAATATCTCGATTCTTCTGCTTATATTGGATACGGCCTAGGGCCTCCATACTCGACTTATTTCTTAAGTATTGGTTTGAGCTCAAGAGAGTTAGTTCATTTAACTGATTCACATGGTAATTACCGTTCGTCACAGATTGCCCTAGTTTAATCAGTCCATTTCTCAAATCTAAAAGTAATTCTCTTAGTCTTGTTCTGTTCGGAACGGAAGAATCATTGGTCTCATCATTAACGTTCGTCCTCGTTCTGAAGAGGGCTGAACGTTCGTTATTTTATGTCTTTGTAATTAATGATGGAAATGATAATAAAGTAGAAGATTTTAAAGGATGAACATTATATGGAATGAATATACGATTATGGATTTTGAACGAGCGTTCCGGGGAGGAACGACTCATGTATTGAATATTGGAAATTGGTAAAGTATGACTGTGGTTATGCTAATGCTGGCAGTTCATCCTGATGTTCCGTGAGTACTCGTCCTCACGTAGAGGGGGTAGGTCATGTGTGGGAACGGCAGGAGGTCCTAGTCCTTAGGGGTACTTTGGATAGGGCTAACCTCGGGTGACAGCTGTTGAGTGTATCCCAGTTACTACATCACCCGGGTGTAAGAATGCCTGTAGCTACACAGATTCATACAGTCCCGACAGTCCGTCTAGAGATAGTTTTCGTATGGTTATATATATATATATATATATATATATATATATTGAACTAGATTCTTGTGTGGTTTGGAATGTTTAATTTATATGTTGATGTGTGAATTAAATTACGTAAGCTTACCCTGTGTTTGTCCTTGTGTTGTCTCGTCCTTGTACGTTCGTCCTGTCATTGCAATGATCATCCGTGTGGATGTGAGCAGAAGGCGAGGCTTTGTTGGAAGACGTGATTGAAGAGGAGAATCTGGTGGACGTGGAAGTCAAGACCGAGCCTTAGAGCGTCCGGTTATTTTAGATAATAGCTAGTTAGTTTTTGAACGATCGGTAGTTTGTTTTTGTAAACCGTTCCATTCTGCCTGCTTTTCTTATTCGCTTAAATTATATTTAACTCTGTACTTAAAGCCGTTCGATTTATGAACGTTAATTTTAGTGTAAGACTGCACTGTTTGATTATGCAATGTAATTAATTCTATTATATGGTTATTATTGTATTTTGGGATGTTACGAAAAAACATAAGAAATATTTGTCACTAAACAAACTCATACAGAAACTTAAGAAATTACTTGTAATTCAGAATCTTAAGATTTAATGTTAAAAAAAGATGATTTTTTAAAATATTTTATATAAGAATCTTGATAACTAAGGTCAGATGTCTCATATTATTTCCCGCATGAACAGTTATTTTGATTGATAAAATGATACAAGGAAACGTGAAGGAGGCTTGGAAACAGTTTCAGTACAATAGGAAATGATAGTTGACTTGACTGGAAACATGCATGAAAAGTGTTGAGAAAGTTATTGGAGGAAGTTAAAGCTGAGCATATACATGAAAACGTTTGGTATGAAAACAAGAGATGAAGAAAAGGACTTAGTATAATGATTGCAACCTTGAATATTTGCAAGAGAATTTGAGAACGTCTAGCTTTACCAAGAACATGAAACATGTGTAGAACACTACTTATAAAGTGGAGGACACGTCTCTTGGAACAGGTTTACACAATTTTTTATGAGTATTATAAGAAGATATTAATACTTTTCTTTTATTATCTATTTTATTGTATT
Source organism: Vigna hirtella (assembly GCA_027742795.1). Classification (NCBI taxonomy): domain Eukaryota; kingdom Viridiplantae; phylum Streptophyta; class Magnoliopsida; order Fabales; family Fabaceae; genus Vigna; species Vigna hirtella. Next base: position 1,249,560 of record JAHCHA010013439.1, read on the forward strand.
ACTAAGTGTTTAAAAGTTAATATTTTAATCATTTAATATTTTTAATTTTTTATTTATATTTATTTTGTTGTTATGTCTATATAAATTATTTTACTTTTTTATCTATTTATTTTATTTTTAATTTTTTCTATATTTATTTTGTTATTATATGTACATAAACTTTATTTTATCTTTTTATTTATTTATTTTATTTTTAAACCTGTTTTTTATTCTATTTTTTTATTTTATTCTTTTATAACTTATAATTAATTTGTCATTTAATAAATTATTCAAAAATAGCTTACATTTAGAGTATAAATTTTTTATATTCTTTTTTTCATTTTTAATTTTATCTTTTCATGATTTATAATTATTTGATCAGTAATAAAATAAAATTTAGAAACACATATTTAATTTTTATTTTTTATAATAATATTATTTTAACAAATAATATATATAATAAAAATTGTTTATAATATCATATAAAAACATTTCTCTTTAGAAAATTATTTTATTTATTTAATTTCTTATTAAACTGATTTACATAAAAATAAAAATATATTTTAACTCTATCATTTAATATCTAATAAATTATTATTTTAATAAAAATATAATTTCTTATTAATTACTTATTTTAATGTGTTAGATACATTTTATTTTTTATTAAAAAATTTCTATTATAATTTTAATATATTTATTATTAAAGAATAATTTCTTTTTAAAATATTTAGGTGAGTGGTTGGCATCTATTAAGTCCGGCCGTTCACTATAAATAAAAGAAAGAGCATAATGTAATGTGTGAGGAGTTTAATGGAGAGCCCTGAAACACTTTCTCTAAAAAATGAAACCGTAGCACACTGTATTATATTATAAATGTCTGAGTGGAATTAAACCTACAATAAATAGCTCACGGTATTAGAAATGTCTAAGTAGAATTAAATCTACAATATCTTGTGTTATGTTGTGTTCTAAGAGATGTGTACACCCTTAACGACTATACTTGCAAGTTTAATATCTTTACATATAGACTATAATTCAAATGTTGATTTAAAGATTAGAGAGTAGCACCATCTTCTGTTAACCAATTCCTAATTATTCATGTATTCACACAAAATAATATTATTTATTGCAAAAGGAAAATACAGACACAAGCATAATAACGAGTTAACTAATTCATAAAAGAAATATGCATATATAGCAAACGAAACAAATTTCAAAATATAGGTACACAATTCAAGTAATTATTGTGAAAAGAAACATATAGTTGAAAATAAAACTAATTTATTATTCTCAATCATGAAAAATACATTTTAATATCCTCTATATGTAATATTCTAATTCTCCTAAAAAGAGAAATAGGAAAACTAGGAAAACAAAATAAAATAAAAGATTATATATATTTATTTTCTCTAATTAAGAAGATTCTAAAGATATTTTCTCTAATTACAATACTCCCCATCAAGTGGGTGAATGAATATCAATAATTCTCAATTTGCCTACAAGATCTTAAAATCTACCCAAAAGAAACCCTTTTGTAAAAATATTTGTTATTTGATGTTTTATAGGAACATGAGTTTGTAATCACAAATCCTCTGTCAAGATTATCTTTGATGAAATGTCTGTTAATTTCATGTTTTTGGTTCTGTCATGTTGTACTGGATTATGGGCTATACTCATAGCAGACTTATTGTCACAGTATAGTTCCATCGGGTTCTCCACTTTGACTATAAGATCATCCAAAATGATTTTCTTCCAAAGTCCTTCACACATTCCTTGAGCAAGGGCTTGAAATTTAGCTTCTGTACTAGAACGAGATACTCTATCTTGCTTTTTGCTTCTCCATGTTACCAGACTATCTCCAAGAAATACACAATACCCAGAACTAGATTTTCTGTCAATAATAGAACCTGCATAGGCCGCATCAGTATATATCTTCATAGTCAATGTGTCTTCCCTTTTGAATAATAACCTCTTTTCTGGACTTGACTTCAAGTATTAGAGAATTTTGTCAACTGCTTGCATGTGTCTCTCTCTTGGATCATGCATAAATTGACTCACTACACTCACATCATAAGCAATGTATGGTCTTGTGTGTGATAGATAAATCAATTTTCCTACCAATCTCTAATATTGGGAGCACTTTCTTCACTTCCAATTCTGTGATTCTGTTCTATAGGAATTGTTGAGGTTCTACATCCTAACTATCTTGTTTCTTTGAGGAGATCAAGTACATATTTCCTTTGGGAGATGAAAATTTCGTTCTTGGAATAGGCAACCTCTATTCCAAGAAAATATTTGAGTTTTCCTATGTCTTTCATTTCAAACTGAGCTGGCAATTTATCTTTTAATGCTAATTTTTTTGTTTCATCATCTCCTACAATAATCATATCATCCACATAGACAAGTAATAGAGTGAGTTTACATGTAGAGGAGTGCTTTATGAATAGAGTATGATCTCCTTGGCTTTGTTTGTATCCCAAGGAAACCATTGCTTTTGTAAATCTTCCAAACCATGCTCTAGGGGATTGCTTAAGACCATACAATGCTTTCTTCAGGAGGCATACCTTGTTTCTTTCATTTTTCACTTCAAAACCTGGGAGAATCTCCATGTACACTTCCTCATCTAGATTTTCATGAAGAAAGACATTCTTCACATCTAGCTGGTGTAATTCCCATCCAAAATGGGCAGCCAAAGAGAGAATAACTCGAACTGTATTCATCTTTGTCACTGGGGCAAATGTCTCCTCATAGTCAATCCCATACGTTTGGGTATATCCTTTTGCCACCAATCTAGCTTTATATCTTTCTATTGTCCCATTTGCCTTATATTTCACTGTGAATATCCATCTACACCCTACTACCTTCTTGTCTCTTGGCTTATCAACAATCTCCCAAATTGAATTTTTTTCTAATGCATTTCATCTCTTCTTTCATGGCTTGATTCCAATGTTCAATTTTCATGGCCTCCTGGATTGAGGTAGGAATTTCTATGGCATCAATAAAACTTCTATGCTTATCAAAGAGATTGTTAATGCAAACATACTAAGAAATAAGATATTTAGCACATGATTTTCTTCCCATCCTCAGTAATACTTACCTCTTCCTCATTGATATCTTCAAGGATCTTGACCTCCAGATCAGACAATTTTTCTTGCTTGAGAGTTGAAGTGGGTTGTTTTCTTCTTTCATATTTGTTGCCAAAAAATATGTCTTCTTCCTCACTGTGGACTATGGTAGCTTCATTGCTCAGGTCTTGGGCATCCTGCAAAGCCAAACGTGGTAATGACAAGAAGGAGAGTTCATCCACTTCAAGTGCTTTCTCCCCCTAAAGTGGTAGACTAACATAAAAGGATTGTGTTTCATGAAAGGTGACATCCATGATGATAAAAACACGACGACTTTGAGAATGATAACATTTGTACCATTTTTTATTAGAATGATACCCAATAAAGACACATTTAAGAGCTCTAACATCTAATTTACCACGGTTAGGATGATGAGAGTGAACAAAAACAACACATCCAAAGACTCGACTAGGTAGACTCAATATTATGGAAAAAGAAGGAACAAAAGACAATAGAAACTCTATAGAACTAATGTCATTTAAGATACGACTGGGTAACCAGTTGATGGGCAGTTAACATAGCTTCTCCCTAGTAATTTTTTAGAATAGACATTTGAAAAAGCAGAGCTCTAGTTATTTCAAGAAGATGATGATTATTTCTTTCAGCAACCCCATTTTGTTGAACGGTGTTAACACAGGTTAGTTCATGAACAATACCTTTATGAGATAAAAAATTAAGAAATTCATGATTTACATATTCAGTACCATTAAGAAAAATCGCAATTACATACAATCAAAATCTATATATAATGTCCAAAATCTGTATATAAAAGAATGTTACATACGAATTACATACAAACAAAAATTCGTATATAAAAATGACATAGCTAAGTTATATACAAATATATCTGTATATAATTTACATACAGATTTTTACATATTTAATTACATACAAAAAGTTTTATATGTAAAATTTATATGTAATTATATACGAAAAAATCTGTATATAATATATACGGAAAAATCCATATGTAATTTGTGATTTTACAAAAAACAAATCGGTGATTTCACATATGCACTCAATAATTAAAAGTTCTATATAGTTGATAAAAGTCAAATACAATTACCAAATTTTCAAATAGTAAGAATTGATTATCTTTTATAAATAGAATTCAAGGAAATAAATACAACTCTTTTTCTTTAACAAACTCTTAAACAATTACATTAATAAATCTATTATAACGTGTTACCTATTCAACAACCACAATTTTAATATATACTCATAATAAACGAACTTATCAATCTAAATCTAAGTTGGCACTATGTCAAAACCATTTACAATGATAAATACCATACCACTAGTAGATTTATTAGTTCAGCTAAGACTACAAAAGTATGACTTGCTTCTAGAGACTCCATGTACTATGAATATCTTGTCATGCTCATGTTCTAAGTTTGTTTGCTTGTCATGAAAGAAGGAGGGCTCAAAAGACTGCCAGCAGAGATAAGAAGTAGCAGGGCTCAAAAGAAGTCAAATTTTCAAGTGAAAAACAAGATACTAAGAAAACAAAATGGGGAAGTTCTGACCAAGGCTAAGAATAAAATGGAAATCTCAGGTTAATTACCAGTGAACTCTAGTGCTGCACAATTTGTTGAACCAAAAAACAAAAGTTAATTTCAAAAGTTTATACTTAAAAGTATCTCAATTATGGCAATGCAAATATCATGGTAGGTATATATGTTTAGCACAAATAAAATGGTGGCACCATCCTTAGGCATTAAAGTCATACTAAATGAAGTCCTAAAAATCAAATTAACCAGAAGTAAACGTTAAGTTAAGAAAAAAGGATTGGAAAAAGAACCGAAATACCGAATGCATGTCAGTCACAAACAACAACTTTTTGTTATTTAACAAAAGAAATATTAATTTGCAATGACACTCATTCTCTTACTCAATAGGTGACTTCCTACATATAAATGAACCAACTGATGCGCATGTGACCATGAATCACGAGATATTGAGGATATAATCATTTGACAATAGACAGAATTTAGAAAAACCAATAGATGATATAGATGAAGATATAAACTTCTCCAAAGCCTCAGTGAGTCGATTCAATGGTATAAGTTCTGAAAAGTTCTTTTAATGAGTCTACTCTCACCGTGTAAATATCACCACCACCAATAGGAGGCAACGAAGACGTCGAGGCGGATACATCAAAGTGTCAATCTGGAAACAAAATATTATACAAGTTTTTTTAGTAAAGGTAATAAAGTAAAATTTGAACATTTACTACTTATATATAAGAAAATGATTTGTAATATTATAGAATGATAATTATGTAGGTCTACATAGACAACCAACTATACGGACTTTCTTCACCATAATCAAAATCGAAACAACTTTGACTAAGTCCAAAGCTTTTGTCATAACTAAAATATTTTCTAATATTGCATCTTCACATTATTTATATTTTTAGAGCTAACAAATGTAATAACATTTTATCTTTAATTAATCAATTATTTAATCACATTAATTTCTAATTTAGTATTCAAACATTAAAATTAATTTCTTTGGCAAATATTATAATATGTATAACTTGCTGGGTTCAAAATCAAACCAGTAACATAAATCAAATTAATAAATTAATTACTTACTTTTATATAGGCATGGTGAAGGGGATGGTCAGGATGATGTTGTTGGTGGTTATCAACACCCAATTTTGTCCGTATAAATAAAATTTATCACAAAAAATAAATAAACAAAAAAGTAATAAAGAAAAATAATACAGTTCATTTTACTATTTGTACCTCCAAATTAAATTTTTAACCTTAAGCCCAATGACCCAAAATAATCCTACACTTTTTTACTTCCTCACAATTTATTTTTCTTATCACACCCATTCTCCACATCACCTTCCATCACATACATTTTTCCTTTACTATTACATTTTTTATATATTTATTTTTATTTAAGTTTCTTCTAACTTTTCGAAATTTTCCACTTATCTTTCTTTATTATATTTTATTTCACCTAATTTCTCCACCCACTTTTTATATTATTTCTTTTACTTATTTTTCGCATTAACTTTTACTATTTACTATATTTTATGTCATCTACTTTCTCCATCCACTTTTTATATTATTTCTTTCACTTATTTTCCACATTAACTTTTACTATTCACTATATTTTATTTCACCTACTTTCTCTACCCATTTTTTATATTATTTCTTTCACTTAATTTCCACATTAATTTACTATATTTTATTTCACTTAATTTCTCCACCAACTTTTTATATTATTTCTCATACTTATTTTCCACCTTAACTTTTTCTATTTTTCCACTCATTTTTAAGAAAATTATCTTTCTCCATCCTTAACTCTATAAATACCCACATTCTCTTGACTCCAAAAACACACACAATTACATAATATCCATCTCTTCTCTCTCAAAAATCTCTTCATTCCATCGCAAAACTCTACTTCATCTTACCCTTTACTATTTCTTAATCCCTCTATACATATTAAATCCCATACCACATTTCTACTACAAGGTCATGTTCTTCATCTTCCAGTTACCTCTTCTCACAACTTATTACAAGTAAGATTTTTGCTCCATCATTTAAAAGGTACACATATTCTTCTCATTATATTTTTATATGCATTTTGATCATTTTTTTTAGTTTATAAATTTATCTGGTTTTCTACCACAATTTTATCACTAAAAAAATAACATTATAATAGGGATTTATTTCGATTATGAAAACCCCTATAAAGTTTCGGCGGTTTTTGTTACCAATGAGGAGCATTGGTAAATTTGAAGATAAATGATTTTGATGATGCTGCAAGAAGATAAATTGTTCTAATTGTTTTAAAAGCACTTTGTAGATTATAAATGTATTAGGAAAGGCTTTAAACATGTAATACTTAGAAGAACTTGTATTTCCAGAACTGTTACGCATTTAATCGATTATTAGAAGCTATAATCGATTATCTTGAGCTTTTCTGAAAACCTTGTTGGTCTGGAATAATCGATTATTACTCCAAATAATCGATTATCACTGGTTCTGATGAGAACTGCCAAAGTCTCTGGAATAATTGATTATTCCTCAGGATAATCGATTATCACTTTTGAAAAACCTTGTAACGGACTCAAATAATCGATTATCACTAACAATAATCAATTATCTGTGGCAGTTATCATTTATCTCTGCGAATTCAGAATAGTTGGCTATATAAGGTTCTTCCAAAACTCTAAGAAGATAACTCTGAGCTTTTTGAGAATACAGTATGTCTGAGGAAGTTCTAAAAAGCTAGTTCAAGTGCTTTGTTTGGTCTCGTGAATAGGAGAAGCTCACGTTTCGTGTCTCGATAGTCGGAGCGGTTCTCTTCGAGTTGGCAAGGTGGTCATCTTCCGGTTCGTTCGTCGAAGGAAGGGTTTATCTCTTTGTTTTTTTTATTCACTCGTATTGTAATTTGTGAAACTGATTTTAGTGAAATCGTTAATCACTTTTTATAGTGATTAACAATTGGACGTAGATTATTTTGAATCGAACCAGGATAAAAATCCAGTGTATCAATTTTTCTACTCTCTACTCACTTTACTGTTTTATGCACATCAACTGTTTGATAATTTTTTTCTAAGAAAATTGTTTTTCTAAAACGGACCATCAAAACTTGATTTGTGACCTAACACGCTTTTCGAGTATTTTATTCCGCTGTGCGACTCTATAACGGTACCGAGTGTTCTGACAGTTTTGAAAAATTTTAAAAAAAATTTATTAAAGAAATTTTTGTTTCATTTCCCTCCTGATTTTCGCACCGCGCTTGTTTTCTATTTGACCTCAAATATTGCAGGTCTTCGAGAGCTTCGCGTTTTGTGAGAGAAAGATCGCGACGACGATGTAGGAATGATGATGGAGGATCTCTGTTTCACAATGGCATGCAGTGGTGAAAATGAAGCTTGCGATGAAGGTTTGATTCGAACTTAGATTTGGGGCTTTCTGTTTCTAATTTGGGATTATTCGCGATTAAGGCTCACGACTTGCTCGAAAGGTGGAGAATGACCATGATTTTTTCGTGGTTGCCGCAAAGATGAGGCGCGATGATGTTGAAGGAGATCGTTGCTGAAGGCACTGATGAAAACTGGGTTTTGTGGTGTTTCGCAGGTGATTGCAATTTCGATTCGGACCAACCATTACCTGAAGGGAAAGGCATCGTGGAATGTTGCAAGGGACACACAACCGGCGCGGTGGCTCCATCGTTCTGGTTCAGCGTGGCTCCACTTCGGAGCTTTTGTGATGGCAACCCCTTTAGGGACTTCCCATGCTAAGAAGTATCAACTTGAAACTAAGAAAGGGAAGTTGAATAACAAAAGTTCTTTTCTTTCTAAGTCTTAGAATGTTTACTTTACTAAATACTTCTACATTGTTTTGTAAGAAAATAATAAAGACTTGGAAACCTATGCTGCTGCTGCCATCATCATTTAGCCAAGTTAAAAACACATTTTACATGTGCAAAACGTGGGAAACAAGCAAACGTGTGGTTCATTAATTCAGCACCTTTTCCATGAGGAACATATGGAGCACATGGACTGGAAACAGCTGTTGCACTTGGATTTTGCATGTTTTTTCATTTGTATGCTGATATAGCTTTCATAGCAAACTTCCAAAGCTCATCTTTGCCTATAAAAAGAGAGCTCATCAATTGTAAACTCAACTTGAATTGTATAAAGAAATGTTGTTGAATTGGTTCTAGCCACTTCTTCTTCAAGTTCATTGACTTGTGCCTTCTTAAGACACTTATCTCTAGCTTCCTTCCCTCTTGGAAGGCTGTCTCAGTTAGAAACACTGCAAACACACCTCCAAATCCGCACCAAACCTTCCATCGAACACCTGGTGTGCACCTCAATTTGCCATTCATCCAACCAGTCCGTTGCATCATTCTGTCCAAGGAGCCGCTCTAGTCTTGAATGTGGAGGCTGCTTCCATCATTGGGCATCAAGAGCCAGCCGTTCCATTCACGCTCCAAGAGCTAAGCCACTCTCATCTCCATTTTTTTATGTTTGACCGTGTTGTGCAGTGCAGTGATCAATGTTTTCCATAATTTTTTTTTCTGTTGTGCTTCAATTCGCGTTTGTAATCTCTGTTCTTGTGTTTCCAATTTTCCTTAAGTGTTTTTTCATCATTTTAATTGGTGCATTTCCATTGTGCGAGTTCAATTCAACCTTTATTTTTCATTTTCCAGTAATGTCATGGTCATGTCCTGTTGTACAGTTTTTCAACTCTGTTATCAAGTATTTGATTCTGTTCTAGCTTTCATTTTCGTTTTAACTGTGTCCTGAGCAGTTGCTAGCTCTATGTTTATCATATAAAGCAATGGCAACATGTCCAGCTTTGATCATTTGAGCCAATTAGCATTGCAAATATTGATTCCAGTAGAAAAATCTGCATAAAACATCATTTTTGGATTAATTTGATATCAGCTGATGCAGTCCAGATTTCTTTAATTTCAAGCTTTTTACAAGTTTGTGTACTATTTTTACATGTGTTTGAAGTGATAGCAACTCCTAATAATCACAGAATTGAAAAATGAGTAGTTGAGTTGCTTGAAATCTGGTTTCAAATCACTGTTACTGTTTTATCCAAGCTTCTGCACCGTGCTTGACTTCTTTGTTGTGTCTTAGGCCATTTAACATCTCCTAGCTAACAGTTTCCAGCTAGAATCTAGTTGCTAGGACCTTCTTACATGTTTGTTGACCCATCCAACATTGATTTTGTTATATTTTTAATTCCTGGTGCTGTTTGGCCATTTTTACTGCATATTTCCCAACTTACAAGGTGATTTTGAGAATTAGTGTGCTTCTGTACTGTTGGATCATTTGTGCAAGTATAATTGGCCATTTCAAACTTATGTGCACTGTTCAGTTGGTCAATTCCCAGCTTTGGTGCAACTTCACATTTGAAATACTCACTTTTTGTTAAATTTTGAGAAGTGAACCAGTGAATTTCTGATGTGATTACTGTCTTTGCTGCCTAAGTGATTGCACATCATCTAAACTTATTGGAAGTCTCAGTTGAGCTGTAAACACAGTACCATTCATTTTGGCCACTGCTGTTTCCATTTTCCAACCACATTTTCTGGTCCAGTTTTGATTAAAAGTGCTGCATAATTGGATACAGTTGCTGTGAATGAATGAATCTGATTGTTTCAGTGCAATTTAAACATTTGTGCATGTGAATTTTACCATTTGAAACTTGTAGTTACTGTTCATTTGGTCAATTTGTACACCAGCACTGTAAAATCAGTTTCCAACCATTGATTTGCTAAATATTTTTAACTGGACTAGTGAATTTCAGTTGTGGTCCTTTCTCCTTGTTGTTTGACAGTTGAACACCTTCCATTTGATGATATAAACTTGCTTGCACCATCAATTAACCTTTCCAAACACTGCCATACAATTTTCGCTTTGAAAGCACCATTTTCACATCATTTTTCTGGTGCAGTATGCAAATAAGTGCTGTTTGATTTTGTCCACCCTTTAAATTTTCATTTCTGGATTGGCAAAAGCTGGTTTCAAGTTTCCAAATGCAATGATATGATTAAAAAAGTGTATTACATCCATAAAACGCAAGAGAAAACCAAGCAATCCAGTTTTGATCCCAAAACTCGAAAATCACAAAATCTGAGATTCATTGGGGACTTTCATCAAACAGTTTCCAAAATTATCAAACAGTTTCACTGCACTTGATTTTGATCTTTGTTTTTACTTTTTCTTGCTTGTGTAATCTATTCTAATGCCTCTCCTAGGTTCCTTTTGTGTCCCTTCTATGATTCCAAGCTTAAATTCACTTGAATTCAACTTGTTTGGCTTCTATTTTGTGCCAAAAAACTGGTCTGCGAAAATTAAAATTGGTGCAGCGCTGTTTTGTTTGTTGACTGGTTTGGTGTTTGCTTTGGTGCTGTGACGTTTTGGTGCAGTGTTTCTACCTCAGATTCCTTGCTCCAAGGGGGTAGCATCTTAGGAAGTGGATGAGGTGTTAAAAGGGCTTCAAGCTTGAACTCCAAGAGCACTATAACATTGTTGTTCCAGCACCCTTTTCCAGCAGCAAATCACATCAAGTTTGGATTTCAACCAATCTGAAATAGCAGCCATATTTGTTGCTTCATTTCCAAACATTGTTTTTTTTTTAATTGTACTTTGCTTTATATCACGGAACCTTTGTAACTTTTTTCCATTTTGTGTTCATTTGCCAGTTAAAGTGACTTGGGAAAATGCTTTTCAAGCAATTCCAAGTGCACCATCAAACATTGTAATAGCTTAGTTCCACTTTTTAGTGTGAAAGTGTGTCAAGTGGCTCCAAGTGTCAATTGCACTTTCACTTAGGGTCATGTTTCACTCTTTCATTTCCTTATCATCTTTCTTTAATTTTGCTTGTTGATATTTTGTTTTAAGTCTCCGTGATATCTAGGTGCGCGCTCATATAGATAAACCTTCTTTTGGTTTCTAGGCGCATCTCATTGTTGCATTCTAATTGTTTTGGAAAGACTTCTCCATTGAAACTTGGGTAAGAAATAGGAGAACCTCTGGCTAAGGAAGGACAATGTTCTTAAGCTTGTCCATTGAGACTCACCTCTCCTTCTTGGGAGCTATTCAGTTTCTTTACCTTTAGAATCTATCTAGAAGTCATTTCACCAAAAATACAAAAACAATTTTTGAAAGTATTTTAAATCAACGCTTGTGAAGCCTTTCAAAACTCTTTTGAAAATCTTTTCTCTACTTCACATGTATGAGTAACTCTAGTATTCAAGGCACCTTTCATCATGATGAGGACAATATGGAATTGAGAGAGGAACTTAATAGAACTAAAGCTGAGTTAAATGAACTCAGACAGATGGTTGCAAACCTCACTCGCAATCATAGAGGGCAAAATAATGAGGAACACTCTCATAGGCAACACCATGATAATGGTGATCATTCCCAACATAGTGATCACAATAGTTTTCATCCTTTTGATCACTATCAACACCCTCCTAGGAGACACAACCATCATAGGAACAATCATGTGGAACCCAAACTTGACCTTCCCCCCTTCTATGGAAGAGACAATGTGGAAGAATATTTTGAGTGGGAGATGAAGGTTGAACCGATTTTTGAATGTTACCACATAGATGATAGGAGGAGAGTAACCTTAGCCACCTTGACTTTTCAAGGAGCAGCCCTCTATTGGTGGACCTCCATCATTAGAGATCAAAAGATGCATGGCGACTATACCATCCAATACTGGAATGAGTTAAAGGCAGCCTTGCATCGGAGGCATATTCCAGCCTATTATGCCAGAGAGGTCATGGACAAGCTCCATAGACTTCAACAAAGAAACATGAGTGTTGAAGAATATAGACAAAAGTTGGAATTACTCATGTTAAGAGTTGGAATCAAAGAGGAAGAGAGATTCACCATAGCTAGGTTCCAAAGCGGTCTTAACTATGAGATCAGAGATAAGGTAGAACTTTTACCTTATTTAGATCTCAATGATTTTGTGTAGCTATGTGTGAGGGTGGAAGAACAAATTAGAAGAAAAGCTTCCACTAAAAGGAACTATCCTACCACCTCCGAGTATAGGACAAATCCTAAGGGGGAGGGTAGTCCAAAGAGGTATGACAAACATCAAGAAAAAGAAAAAGAAAAAGAAAAAGTGAGAGGTAAAGAAAAAGAGAGAGAACGAGAAAGAAATACCTTTCACAAAGAATCTTCAAAAGAAACAAGGGATAGAGAGACCAAATGCTTTAAGTGTGGAGAGAGAGGACATTATTCTTCTGAGTTTCCTCACAAACGGTCCACTTATCTCTTAGACCATCAAAGTCAAAATGAAGATTCTTCTAGTAACTCAGATACTTCTATATCTGAGGAAGAAGCCTTACCTTGTGAAGGTGAGTTATTATTGGTAAGACGACTTCTTGGAAGTCAAACCAATGAACTAGAACAATCATAAAGGGAAAACCTATTTCGAACAAGATGTAAAATCTTTGAAAACACTTGTTCGTTAATTGTGGATAGTGGTTCCTCTTGCAATTGTTGTAGTTCTAGAGTGGTGAACAAATTGGCCTTACCTACTATTTCTCATCCCAAGCCTTATAAGCTTCAGTGGATAACAGAGGATGAAGAAATAGTTGTGAACACACAGGTAACCATACCAATATCCATTGGCAACTATGAAGAAAATGTTTTATGTGATGTTGTTCCAATGGATGTTGGGCATGTCTTACTTGGTAGGCCATGGCAATTTGATCATAATTCCACTCATGATGGCTATACCAACAAAATAACTTTCCTCCATAGAGGAAATAAAATCACATTGATTCCTCTCACACCTGAACAAGTGAAAGAGGATGAGAAAAAAATCAAAGAAAAAATTGAAAAAGAAAGACAACAAGAAAATAGGTTGGACAAGCAATCTTCTCAAGAAAATAAGAAGGAGACAAAGGTATGCATGTTGTTAACTTCTTTAAAAGGTAAATACCTTGACTCTTCTTCTCAAAAACATCACTTTGTTTCTTCATTTTCTCATGGGGAATGTTCAAAACAAAGTGCATACAAAAAATTATTAAAGGCCAAGACTTCTTCTAATAAAATTTTTGTCAAAAGGCCTTCATTTTATCTTCTTCTCTTCATACTAATTGTTGCTATTTTTTGTAGATATATTTTTGACCCAGGTGGAAAATAAAAACCAAAGTTGTGCTTCTTTCTTTCTTTCCGATTTGAGGACAAATCGTTTTCAAAAAGGGAGAGAAGGATGGCAACCCTTTTAGGGACTTCCCATGCTAAGAAGTATCAACTTGAAACTAAGAAAGGGAAATTGAATAACAAAAGTTCTTTTCTTTCTAAGTCTTACTAAATACATCTACATTGTTTTGTAGGAAAATAATAAAGACTTGGAAACCTATGCTTCTGCTGCCATCATCATTTAGCCAAGTTAAAAACACACATTTTACATGTGCAAAACGTGGGAAACAAGCAAACGTGTGGTTCATTAATTCAGCACCTTTTCCATGAGGAACATATGGAGCACATGGACTCGAAACAGCTGTTGCACTTGGATTATGCACGTTTTTTCATTTGTATGCTGATATAGCTTTCATAGCACACTTCCAAAGCTCATCTTTGCCTATAAAAAGAGAGCTCATCAATTGTAAACTCAACTTGAATTGTTTAAAGAAATGCTGTTGAATTGGTTCTAGCCACTTCTTCTTCAAGTTCATTGACTTGTGCCTTCTTAGCACACTTATCTCTAGCTTCCTTCCCTTTTGGAAGGCTGTCTGAGCTAGAAACACTGCAAACACACCTCCAAATCCGCACCAAACCTTCCATCGAACACCTGGTGTGCACCTCCATTTGCCATTCATCCAACCAGTCCGCTGCGTCATTCTGTCCAAGGAGCCGCTCCAGTCTTGAATGTGGAGGCTGCTTCCATCATTTTGGGAGTAAACATTGTTCTTATTATTGATCTCTGTAATTCTTTTTTGTTCTTGCTTTCTGAATTTTAGTATTGTTTGAAAGATTATACATATGTCAGTTTTCAGAATATTAATTTTATTTGATTGTGTACTGGAAGGTTTGTGCTTTGAGTTTATAGACATTCTTTTTGATTTGAAATTGCTATTGATAATTGTGTGGTGTGCACTCTGTTTGGTTGACTAGTGACTCTGTTTTCATTTTATATGCAATGTGAAAGTAAATAAGTATGTTTAGTGCTGTCAGATTAATGTTGTGTATGTTAAGGATTAAACTTTGGGCCTGAAATAAATTAGCTCGCGCCTTGATCTTCCTTCTTCGTCTGAGGACTCCCTCCCCTTTGTCGTATGTATTTCTAGTTTTATGCTATTTTTTACTTTTGAAGATGGTTGTTGTGAGATAGAGTTCTATTTCCTGCTCAATTTTGTGTTGTTTATGGCTGTAGTTATAATCAAGTATTGATTATGTATTTTTTGTTGTCATAATTAATGTACTGGAATGGTACTGTTGCAACGAGTTTTATGTTCTGGTT
The DNA here is from genome assembly GCA_027742795.1 of Vigna hirtella. Taxonomy (NCBI): domain Eukaryota; kingdom Viridiplantae; phylum Streptophyta; class Magnoliopsida; order Fabales; family Fabaceae; genus Vigna; species Vigna hirtella. The sequence goes on from JAHCHA010013439.1 coordinate 1,264,648, forward strand.
CAATAAATTGAGTTCATAATTAGCACGCATGTGCTACTGGGATGCACTGAGTTTGAACTTTTAATTTGCGGTGTCTTTCATTATATGTGTGTATGAAAGTTTTGTACTGAGTTGGAATTGAGTTAGTAGAGCTGACTAGTTTGTTAATATATTTCAATCCTTGCCTTAATGCCAATATATTGATATTTCGGATATGAAGGATGTTGACAGTGAGCTTGCGGTTCACTTGAAGAGGCTAGGCAGGAAGGATCCCACCACTAAGGTAAATTTGGATAAACTTGTGAGCTAGTTTCAGTAACAAAAAGGAGTACTGAAAAATATAGTATTGTTCTACATAATTTAAGTAAACCATATTAGTTAAAATTGGAACAATTTTTGTTTATGTCCAGGACAAACATATAGTAAATTCCTAATTCAAGTTATCACTCAACAAAAGATTAAAAGAGGTGATGAATATCTTTCAAAGTGTAATGCACCAAACTATAGCCCCCAACATGCTTCATTAGTATTTGTTCCTTTATATTACTCACACTTCTTCCTTATAGACAATGCCAACGTTGTCATTGCTTCCTTTTGAGATTTTATTTTTGTTGAAAGCTTAAAACATTGGTTGAAGAGTACGGACAAATTATTAGTGGTAAAAAGAACTCACTAGTTTTGTGGGTGGTCAAATAATGGATGTGAAGCAGCTGCAGAGTAAGAACTTAGCTTGTGATGGTTTCATCGTGATTATTTTAACTTCTACAAATATATGTACATTCGTTATCACCTTAAAGGTTAATTACTTGAAATCCTTAATTTCTATAATTCATCCAAAGTAAAAACATCATGAAACAGAAATGTTGTAAATATTGTGTGCATTTGATAGGGACTGGAGCTGGTGAATGCAGCTTCGTGCCATTATTTTCTGAAATTTGTGTGGACTTCAATAGGAAGATCCACACAATCATGAGATTGGTTGAGCTTTACAAGCCTTACTTGTTCTTCAATGGGATGTAAGTTAATTATTAGAGGCCAAAAAAAAGCTTGTTTTGACATAGTGATATTGATTAACTAACGAGAATGCATGTTTTGTACACAGATTTGATGATTTGAAGAGAGAAAAGTTGCTGTCAATGGGAAGAGAAGGTGGAGTAGAGACTGAATTGTTTTACTTTGACCCCAAAATGATTGATTGGGAAGACTATTTCATGAATATCCATTTTCCTGGAATCATAAAGTATGCTTTCAAGTGATGAATACGTGCTTAGTGCTCGTTTTAGCGTTTATCATATGAAGCTTCAATTTGTTGCATTCAAATTAGTGCTGCCGAGTTTATAAGTTTTTGTAAGTGTATGCTTGTTTCTATGTTTCCCTTTTTCTGTAGTAAATTAATGATAATAACCAGGTACCGATTAAGCCACTAAAATTTCAATATAGAAAAAATTATAGCAATTTCTAGCAAACTCTTTAATTTCTTATAAGAATTTCCATATATAAACTTGTAATGCAAACTCTTATCGTGATTATTTCATCGTGATTCTTTCCAATACAAAGAATGTAGGATGTCATCTTTGCAGGTGTTGTTGATATCAAAGAATGTGTGATGGGAGGGATCATTGGAACAAAATATGAATAGAGTTTTACCTTGAATAGGCCTTGTTATATATAATCTCACATACTTCGTAGTTTGTATCAGAAGATACCTCGATCATTAACTTGATTCCTTGATCTTCTACTTTTGCTTATGCTATTCATAATTTAGTTTAGTTCATTATGTTATATTATTCGCAATGGCTTATAGTACATGTATTGATACCTTTCTTTCCTTCAAAAACAACAGTGACGGCTAACAAGTCAACTCAGGTTGCAAAAATTATTTGTTCCCCTTTTCATTTTTTATTTATTAAAAAAATAAAGATTATAATATGTTTTGCGTTCACAAATTATTATTAAAAACATGTGTTTACTTTTTATATTATTATAAACTATTTAGTCTTGTTTTATGAAAATCAATATAAAATATTATTTCCAAGAAATCGTATATCAATAATATTTTTGGGAATAGAGATGATGTTGTGAACAAAGATGATAAAGGTGAACAAGAATGGTGAACATAGGATAGTTCGGGCGGTTTTGTGGAAATCCTTGCAAATCTCGGCGATTTTTGAAAACTTCTACCAATCTCGTGGTTTTTGAAAAACCCCTGTCAATCCCAATGGTTTTTGCAAAACTCTTGTCAATCTTGGCGGTTTTTGCAAAACCTCTGTCAATCTCGGCGGTTTTTGAAAAATCCCTGTCAATCTCGGTAGTTTTTACAAAACTCCTGCTAATCCTGACGGTTTCTGAAAAGCTCTTACTAATTTTGGCATTATCGACGCAACTTTTCTCAAGGGTTTTTCCAACCTCGGGAATTGTATTTTTCGGGGATTAAAACCCTCTGGTAACGTTAAAAATAACCCGTAGTAAAATTGCATATTTTTGTAGTGTATTTTATGCTTTTTCACATTTTTATGTCATAGATATTTCAACTAAGGTCTCTTTCTTAATAAAAAGCAAATACAAAAATGACAAAAATATATAAAACTTTAAAAATATATAATAATATAAATAATGGTATGAGTACTCGTGCGATCGTACGCATCAGCCTAGTATTCATTACCCAAAATATATATATAAAAAACAAAGTCGTATGAGTACTCGTGCGATGGTACGCATCAGCCTAGTGCTCGTTACGCAAAACAATAAAAATAAACAAAAAAAGTCGTATGAGTTCTTGTGCAATCGTACGCATCAACCTAGTGCTCACTACGCAAAACAATAAATTAAACAAAAAAGCGTATGAGTACTTGTGCGATTGTATACATCAGCCTAGTGCTCATTATGTAAAACAATAAAAAATAAACAAAAAAAGTCGTGTGCGTACTCGTGTGGTCATACGCATAAGCCTAATGCTCATTACACAAAATCTAAATATTATATCAAAATACCAAAAAAAATATAAAACATTCAAAAAGCTAAAAATATAAAATTCGCATTCAAACAACCTGAGTCAAAACTACATGATCCTTGATTTTTTGTCAAAAGTGGAGATACGTAGGAGCAAGGTCAATACTTGTCAGGTTCACCTCCCAAAAGTCCAAAAGTTTCCATAATCATTCTCAAACAATTTCTAAATCATTTTTAAACATATTTTAAAAGAATTATGTACCCCTGATTTCTCACATGAGACTACGTAGGAGCAAGGTCAATCCTTGTTGGGCTTCCTAAAAATAAAAATAAAATATTTTTCTTTTATTTGTTTCATCTTACATTGTTATTTTTGGGGAAAATAATCATTTTTAAAATCACATTATTTTTGCACATTTAATTAAAGGTACTGCCTTCAGGCAGACGTTGTGTGCTAATACCTTCTCTACACGTAACCAACTCCCGAACTCAGAATATCTGATTTTCGTAGACCATGCCTTTATTTTATGATTTTTCCATAGTTTTCCAGAATAAACTATGGTGGCGACTCCAAACTTTGATTTTCAAAAACCTTTAATTATTTTATTTTGAAGAGTTTCGTCGTCTCTCCCCGTCGCGATCTCGATTGCGACAGTGGTGAAGGGGATGGTGGGGATGATGTTGTTGTTGGTGAAGGGGATGGTCAAGATGAGTTTGATGTTAGTAGTTGGATTGGGTCCGAAGAGGATTTTGTCAATGAAGATGATGTTGTGGATGTTAGTGTGCATGGAGATGAACAACCCCAAGAACAACAATGCCAAGGTAGTGTGTTTGCTGAAGTAGGTTCATCAAGTGGATCTATTACTCCATGGAAGCATGTACAGGCTAGGGAATTATCTGACAATGAGTGGGAATCTGATACCTGTACCAGTATTTATTTAAGTGATTTGTTAGATGATGAAACAACCCGATATGGAGATTATTGGATTTTCTCATAGCCCATAAGTATGAAAGAATATAAATGGCAAGTGGGGACATACTTCCCTAAAAAAAAGACTTCATTGATGCAATTAGAACTTATGGAGTACATAATGGTAGGAATTTGAAGATTTATAAGAATGACAAGAGAAGAACATTTGTGAAATGTTGTGGCTCAAAAGGAAAATGGCCATGGTACACTTATTGTGGATATAGGGCTACCCAAACTACATGGCAGTTAAGGAATATTATAGACAACCATACATGTAGTAGAGAATTTAATATTGGTTTAGTTACCTCGAAATTGTTAAGTAGAAGGTTAAAGAAGAGCATGAAAGGAAATTCAGATATTAATCTCGAAAACCTTCACAATAAATTTTGTAAAAACTGGAACATTAGTGTGTTTAGGTCTATAATAAGTAGGGAAAAAGCAATGGCATTCGCCAACATTGATGGTTGTTTCAAACAACAATATGAAAGACTATATAATTATGCACATGAGCTACTAAGGTCAAACCCTAGCTCAACAGTCAAACTTAATGTAGAACCTAATGAGGATAAGGCTATATTCAAGAGACTGTATGTGTGTTTCAAAGCATGTAAGGACAACTTTGTATCATATAGGCCTATTATACATTTGGATGGATGTTTCTTAAAAGGCAAATATGGAGGTGAGTTTTTAACTGTTATTGAAAGAGATGATAATGACCAAATATGTCCGTTGGCATATGCTGTTGTTGAAGTAGAGAATAAGGAAACAAGGACTTGATTTTTAGAATGGTTAATTGATGATCTTGGAGGTGGTGGATTTTGTTCAAGATGTACATTTGTGTTTCATCAACAAAAAGTAAGTAAATGTGAACCTTTAATTCATTACTTTGATTGATTATTTTTTTCAACATGTTCAACAAAAAGGAATTTGTGCATAAAACAATTGTCATGTTTCCTTTATACTCATCATAAATTGGATTAATTTTTTCTTTATACTGAATTAAATACTCATGTTTCCTTTATATTCTTCATAAATTAAATTAATTGTTTTCTTTATACTCTGTTAAATAATTTATACATAATTTAAATAATTTACACTCTTGTTTTCTTTATATTTGTTAAATATAGTGAAAAACTATATATGAGATTAATTTCCCTTATGCTCAATATACATATATAGTCATCTGTTTATAATAGAATAAATATGAGTTAAGCCCAAAATACAAATAAAAAATAATAACAAACTAACTAAAGTAAAAGATAAATATAAGATAAAGATACTATATTTAACACTTCTCCTCAAGCTAGTACATACATATGTACCAAACTTGTTACTAATATAATTCATCAAGTCTTAGTGAAAATATATCTTTTTGCACTCGAGTGATATCAAAGTGCTAATGATTTCAAGACGACATAGAAGACGCAATACCAATCCAAAAGACTCCCCTTGAGCAACAAATCTGGGAGGTTGTTCCATGTAAATCTCTTCTTACAAATCGCTGTTGAGGAATGTCACTAGTGGATAAAGAGGTAATTGTTGGAGAGTCACCACTGCTATAAATAAACTAACAAAAACCATATTTTCCATGGAAAAAGAAAGCATATATGAATGGGTTAAACACAATTGTGACAAAAGAGAGGTCAAAAAGAGACAACCGTAGAAGAAGCCATGGATGAACAGGAGAGAGAAACTATAAAAATCCAAGATTCTCCAATCAAGGCACCTGAAAAAGGAAAAAGAGCAACCTCGATGCTCTACATAGCTACTTGAGAGGAGACGAAACATGCAACAACACATGATGAACCTGAATGAGGAAAACGAGCAACCTCGATGCTCTAAATTACTACTAGACATGCTACCATGCGCGATGGAAAAAGAGAGCAAATCCATAACTTCAAAAGGCATTGAGAGCGCGTAAGAGCTCCGATAAAGGTGTCGTTAATGGCATGGTAGTCGCTTGACTGAGACGATCAAAACCATGTGATTGTCGGTCGAAACCAGAACTCTGGTAGTGACAACGATAGACAATGGCGCCAATGACAACAGTAAATGGCGTCGTCGCTATCGGCGACGGGTGTAGTGGCAGAGGCAACAATAATTTTTTTTACTCAATAGAACCTTAGTCTTTAGATATCATGTTGATTATAGTGAAAAACTATATATGAGATTAATCTCCCTTGTGTTCAATATACATAGAGTCCGCTGTGTATAACAGAAGAAATATGGACTAAGCCTAAAATATAAATAAAAAATAATAACAAACTAACTAAAGATAAAAGGTAAATATAAGATAAAGATAATATAACTAACCATATTCATCACAAATTGGATCAATTATTTTCTTTATAGTCAATTGAAATAATTTACATCATAAATTGAATTTGTTAATTTATATACTAAATTTAAGTTCTTTATATTAATTATAAATTGGATCAATTTTTCATTTATACTAAATTAAACAATTTATAATTAATTTAAACATTTTACTTGACTTGGCTTCTAATTTCGAAGCATGCAGGAAAAGTCTTCATAAAGTTGAAGCTGAACATACAACACATGATAAGTGTTGGCATATATGAAAGCAGGAGATGAAGAAGAGACTTGTGATCATAATGGTTGCAATGTTGAATATTTGGAAGAGAATTGAAACAGTGTGTTACTACCGAGGGCGAGCAACCGACCGGGAAGGTTCGGACAATATGTTCCAGCCTGACATGTCTGATCGGGTGTCCCAGCCTGATATGCCGATCGGAACTCTTTAGCACAACATGGCCGCTCGGGCAGGTGTGTAAAATGATGGACTGGAGACAGCCATTGAATGCTCATGAATGTGTAGTTAATGAGGTAACGGTCATTGTCGAGTATTTAAAATGTGCATTGAAAGCCATTAAGAGGTAAATTAATGGGTAATATTCCCTAAAATCGTATAAATAGAAGTCAAAAGGGAAGGTAAACTCTCTGTTCATTTGATAATTATAGACTTGCGAGAGCCCATTCTGACTTGAGCGTCGGAGTGTTTGCTGCAGGTCAACCCATTGGCGTTGTGAACAAGTGCGAGGAGAGCGAAGGAGGAAGAACCGATCGAACGAAGAGGAGTGTTTCCGGACGGAGGTAGCAGGAGTTTTCCCTGGTCCCATTTGTCAGAGCGGCTGCAGCGGAATGGTTAGCGTGGGAACAAACCAAGAGGGGGGGTGAATTGGTTATATTCAAATATTATCCCTTTTTAATATTTTTCTCTTAATTTCTTACTAAGCAGATAATTAAACGTAAATAAAAGAGTAAGGGAAAGAGAAAAATTACACAGGTATTTTATCCTGGTTCAGATCACTAAGATCCTACGTCCAGTCGCTTATCTCAAACAAGATAAACCTTTTTCACTATCACAAAACTATTACAAATATTAGTCACACAGAAAAACAATTTGTAACAGTTTAGAAATTACCACCTCTCTTGAAACCACAAGAGATGAACTTACACCTCCTTTGAATCTTCACAAAGGATGATCACCTCCTTCGAATGCTTCACGAAGGATGATTCTCTTCCAGACACTTCCTCAGACACACCAAGGATGATCAAGCTATTCCTCTGTCACCGCAGTACCACTTCAGGACTTTGCAGACAAGAGTTTCCTTAGCTTCAGCAATTTCACAGAGTTCTCAAAGAGTTCAGAGATTTTTGCACAAGGGAAGAGTTGGAGTTGAGAGAAAATGAGAGTCTATTTATAGACTCATCCAAAGGCTCCTCCATTTTCGCTTTTAGACTTTCTGACTGTGTTAATCGATTAGCTACAGTGGTTAATCGATTAACAACCCAACGGATACTTCAACGTCTCTAAAAACGGCTAGTTTTTCAAACGTTCACTATGTTAATCGATTAACAGCCCTTGTTAATCGATTAACGTTAATCGATTAACACCCCTTGTTAATCGATTAACACCGAAATGCTGTGCTTCTCCATTCGTCTCTGGAACAATCGATTAACACCCTGTGTTAATCGATTAACGTTAATCGATTAACACCCCTTGTTAATCGATTAACACTGCACAGAATTTTACATTTGATTTATTTTTACATCACTTTTGAATGCATACATAAAACTACTAATACTCCTATGTTTATACAATTATTACAAAAGGTTACAAGTCTTCAAAAATCATTCTTCATGAGTCTTGGTTGTTCTTGACTTGATTTGTACATCATCAAAACTTCATCTTCACATTTTGCTAACAATCTCCCCCTTTTTGATGATGATCAAAAACCTTCTTGATTTAAAGCTTTTGGTAATAATCTGTATTTAGAAAACAACTTAAGGAGGAAAAAATTGTTAGTGAACTTAGAAAAAATATTTTGAAAAGGCTTTATTTCTCCCCCTTTTTGATCATTATTAAAAAGTGATGTATAAAGGCTCCCCCTTAATATATTAGAAGGTATACTCCCCCTTAATAAAAGCAATGATGCATAGAAATATTAAGATAAGATAACACACATTTTTATTGAATTGAAAGATACAAGCAAACAAGCAAATATAGAGGGCACACACTAATAAAAACATAGAGTCATAAAAATGCCTAATCATCATCACTATCTGGGACATAGAGTTTGGCGAGTTTGTCATCAATCTCCTTAAGATGAGTATTAATCTCATCATAGCGAAGATTGTGATATGCCATCATATCATCCATCCTTGTTTGTTGCATAGTGGCCATGGCTTCAATTTGTCTAGAAATACTTTCTAGACTATATTCTTGTGGAGGATTTGATGGTCCAGCAACATTGGTTGGATGAGGCATAGGGATATCTTCATCTTCTGCATCTGAGGCATCATCTTCTTGGACAATATCGTCTTCAGCACGAACAAACATATTTGCTTGTCTTATAAAACCCATTTGATGCAATGCAGGCTCTTCAATTTGATGGGTAGGTAAGACAGTGAGATATTTTTCTCCGGTGACATCAACCCCTTTATAGATACAGATCAATGAAACAAGGAGAGGATAGGGAAGATGACCTCTGTCATACCTCTTGGCACGGACCATAGTATCTGAGATGAGACTTGCCCAATTTATGTTGATATTTTGAGTGATGGCGGACATAATCATCAAATCAGTTTCAAAACATTGAGCAAGATTTGTACCTCTTGGACACAGCAGCCAGACAATGAGATAATGAAGTACCCGTTCCTCCATTCTGAGATTTCCCACTAGAAGATATCTCCTGTTTGGTAGAGGCTGTTGAGGGTTCCTCATAAAAGATCGATATGCCAAAATTTTGTTAAACTCACCAAAATCATTTGGCACATGCATGGCATTTTCAAGAAGGGGAAGATGAGCAACATTGGTCCAGATATCATTATCTAAGATAATATCTACCCCTTTAACACGAGTATGAACAATACCGTTTTGGGACTTCAGATTGTAGTAAAATACGCGTACCAAATCTGGGTAATAACGCCCTTGAAGTTGTAGTAGGTACTGGACGCCTTGCTCCATCAATTGTTGAGAGAATTGAAATTGATGAACCGCAAACCAATTTAGATCGGCAAATTTTTGGCGAAGAATTTTGCGTTCTTTCCACCATTGCAAATATTCGTTATGCCTTCCTTCATCGGAGATCCAACCATGAAGATTGGGACCGCGAGTGGGAGGAGTACTTTCAGAGCCATAGCTTCTTCTTCTTCTCCTTCTGGATGGTTCAGCCATGGTAGTGTTAAAGCAGAGTGGGTAGCAAGAAAAAATGGGACAATAATGAATTTTGGTCAGCACCAAAAGTTGGGCAGCAAGGAATTTGGATGAGATTTTGAGTAGGAGAGTGAATGGTAATGTGTAATGAAGGATTGGAAGGGTATAAATAGGCTCAAGAAGGCTCCCCCAACGTTCAAAATCATCAAAGAGCCGTTTATGGCCGTTTTTAGCCGTTGCAACGGCTAGAAATTTAAAAATTTTTCAGGCTGTACGTGTGTTAATCGATTAACAGGGTGTGTTAATCGATTAACGTTAATCGATTAACAGGACGTGTTAATCGATTAACTGACGCTGATTTCCGAAAAACATCAAATTTTCACCTATGTCCAATTTTAAAAGATTTTCAATATTCCTAGATCTCTTCTAAGCTCATAGAACCTATCCTTAGGCAATGCTTTGGTGAAAATATCAGCTAATTGATGTTGTGTATCAATATATTCTATCTCACAATCTCCCTTTTGCACATGATCTCTAAGAAAATGATGCCTAATCTCAATGTGCTTTGTTCTAGAGTGCATTATGGGATTCTTTGTAAGGTTTATTGCACTTGTATTATCGCACTTAAGGGGTATATGATCTAAGTGAATGTCATAATCTTCTAATTGTTGTTTCATCCATAAAATTTGTGCACAACAATTTCCTGCAGCAATATATTCAGCCTCAGTAGTAGATAAGGCTACACATGCTTGTTTCTTAGAATGCCAAGAGACTAAGGAACTACCTAGAAGATGACATGTTCCACTAGTGCTTTTTCTATCTATCTTACAACCTCCATAATCTGCGTCTGAAAAACCTACAAGACTAGGTTCCGTTCCAGATGGATACCATAAACCAAATGATGCAGTTCCCTTAAGATATTTCAATATTCTTTTAACTGCTGTAATGTGAGATTCTCTAGGACTAGATTGATACCTAGCACACACACAAACACTTTGCATAATATCTGGTCTACTAGCAGTGAGGTATAGCAAAGAACCTATCATGCATCTATATTGAGTTTGATTTACCTCTTTACCTGACTCATCTTTGTCAAGATAGCAAGAGGTTCCCATAGGTGTAGACGCTTCCTTTGCTTTGTCCATTTCAAACTTCTTAAGAATTTCTCTACAATACTTAGTTTGAGAAATGAACGTACCTTCTTTCATTTGCTTAATTTGAAGACCAAGGAAGAATGTTAATTCTCCCATCATAGACATTTCAAATTCACCCTGCATAGTCTTAGCAAATTCCTCACAAAGAGATTTATTAGTTGATCCAAAAATAATATCATCAACATATACTTGAATAATCAAAATATGTTTTCCGACTCTTTTAATAAACAAGGTGGAATCAACTTTTCCTCTATTAAAACCATTTTCTAAAAGAAAATTGCTAAGCCTTTCATACCAAGATCTAGGTGCTTGTTTTAAACCATAAAGTGCTTTCTTTAACTTATAGATGTGATTTGGAAATTTAAAATCTTCAAAACCGGGTGGTTGTTCAACATACACATCTTCTTTTATAAAACCATTTAGAAATGCACTTTTAACATCCATTTGAAACAATTTAAATTTCATTATAGATGCATAAGCAAGAAGTAGGCGTATTGCCTCTAACCTGGCAACTGGAGCATATGTCTCATCATAATCTATACCTTCTTCTTGACTATATCCTTGAGCCACAAGCCTAGCTTTATTCTTGGTGATGTTTCCATCTTCATCAAGTTTGTTTCTGAATACCCATTTAGTTCCAATTACTTGATGAGTATCTTCCCTAGGAATCAATTCCCAAACTTGATTTCTTTCAAACTGGTTGAGTTCTTCTTGCATTGCTATACACCATTGTTCATCTTGAAGAGCTTCCTTAATATTCTTAGGTTCTATCTGCGACATAAAAACTACATTCATACAAAAATTTACTAAATTTCTTCTAGTGTTTACCCCTTTTGATATGTCGCCAATGATGTTGTCCAATGATAATCCTCTAGGTTGTTGCCATATTTTGTTTAGATCTTCATCATCTTGAGGATTATTCATTTTCTCTTCATTTGTTGTCTTTTGCAAGTCTTCATTTTCACCTGCATCTGATTCATCTGACTCAAGAGGTTTTGCCTCAAGGTCCACAATTTCATCAAAGACAACATGTACAGATTCTTCTATTTCAAGTGTTTTCCGATTAAAAACTCTATAAGCTTTGCTAGTTAGAGAATATCCTAGAAAAATAGCTTCATCCGCTTTAGAATCAAATTTTCCTAAATTTTGTTTTCCATTGTTTAGGACAAAACATTTGCATCCAAAAATTCTTAAATGTGAAACATTTGGTTTTCTACCTTTAAAAAGTTCATAAGGAGTACATTTCAAAATTGGCCTAATAAGCATTCTATTCAATACATAACATGCAGTACTCACAGCATCAGCCCAAAATTGTTTAGGAACACTATATTCATTTAACATAGTTCTAGCAAGTTCCTCTAAGGATCTATTCTTTCTTTCTACAACTCCATTTTGTTGAGGAGTTCTAGGTGCAGAAAAATTATGAGAAATGCCATATTCTTCACAAAAAGTTTCAAAAGATTCATTTTGAAATTCACCTCCATGGTCACTTCTAATAGCCTTTATTTTCAAGTCCTTTTCATTTTGAACTAAATTTGCAAACTTTTTAAATTCTTTGAAAGCTTCACTTTTAAGAGTAAGAAAGAAAGTCCAAGTATATCTTGAATAATCATCTACAATAACTAAAGCATAATAATTTCCTCCAAAACTTTTTATCCTAGAGGGACCAAATAAATCCATGTGCAAAAGTTCTAAGGGTTTTAAACTAGAAACAACATTTTTCGAATGAAAAGATGATTTCACTTGTTTTCCCTTTTGACATGCATCACACAATTTATTTTTCACATATTTTAGTTTTGGTAGACCAATTACTAAGTCTTTAGAAATGAGTTTATTCAATTGTTGCATATGAATATGTGCAGCTCTTTTATGCCATAACCATGGATTTTCTTCTTTTACTACTAAACATGAAATATTCCTATTTGATGCATTTTCTAAATCAATCAAATAAATATTGTTATGCCTAATTCCTTTCAAAGCAATTTCAGAAGAATCATTTTTATAAATAGTGCAACAATTTTGTTCGAAGGTTACCTTGAATCCTTTATCGCATAATTGACTAATGCTAATTAAGTTGTGCTTTAATCCTTCCACATATAGTACGTCTTTGATCATCAAGGTATCTTCATTTCCAATATCTCCTATTCCAAGGATTTTTCCTTTGTTGTTGTCACCATAGGTGACAAAGCCTCGTTCCTTTTTCCGGAAGCTTGTAAATTTCTTTTTATCTCCGGTCATGTGTTTTGAACATCCACTGTCAAGACACCACATATACTTCCTTGGTTTTGATAATTCCTACAACATAAAAAGAACAAGCTATTTAGGTACCCAACTATTTTGTATGGGTCCTTTGGGTTAGATAATGAAATTATTTTACAACCCAAGCATATCTACCACTTGGAACACCATAATGCTTAATTTTACATTTGTTAGATGTATGACCCTTTTTCATACAATAAAAGCATGATGCAACATTTGTGTTCCTATAAGTTGTTCCTTTTTCTACCCAAGTTCTACGGGTTCTATGATTATGCTTAATTTTAGGAACATACTTATTTTTTACAACCTTATTTTCATTATTTTTACTACATTCTCCAGTGGTTGTGTTTTCAGAAAAATATTTGAATTTAATGCATGATTCACATTCATTATTTGTAATAAATTTTTCTTTTTCATAAAATAAAACTTTACTTTTTAAATTTCTAATTTCTTCTGCTTGATATAAAAATTTATTTTTCAAACTTCTGTTTTCTTCAGACAAATTTGTAAATTCAGTTTTCAAATTATCATTAATTTTAGAGAAATTTTCAGAAGTAATTTTCAAATTTTCATTTTCTTCAAGAATATTTCCAAAATTTAATTTTAACTCTTTGAAATCCTTTTTCAATTTCTTATGAGCTATATCTAATTTTTCGGATTCTACTAATAAAGCAGCATAAGTATCATGCAATTCAGTTTCACTATCATATTGACTAGAATTATCTGAATCGTTAGATGTACTTACTTGGCTTCCAGCGTCATCGTCATCCGCCATTAGACATATGTTTGCTTCTTCATCAGAACTGCTCGAGTCAGAAATTGATTCGTTGTCATCGTCCCATGCGATGTATGCTCTCTTTTTCTTGAAGAATTTCTTTTCTTTCTTTTCTTCACCCTTCTTTTGATTTGGGCAGTCTGCTTTTAAATGTCCTTTTTCTCCGCAACCATAACATCTATAGTTTGAGGAAGATCCTTGATTTTCTCTCTTTTCATTTCTGAATCTCCCTTTGCCTTTTGATTTCATGAACCTGTTGAACCTCTTGATTAACAAACTCAAGTTTTCATCTTCATCTGAGTCTTCATCTTCCATTTTGCTCTTTTCTACCTCAGATTTGAATGCTAGAGTCTTTTTCTTCGTTTTTGCTTCTTCTTCATCTAATCTTCCAAGGTCTAGTTCATGCTCTCTCAACTTTCCAAATAATGCCGCCATGGTCATTGTGTTGAGATTTTGTGACTCAGAAATTGCAGTCACTTTTGGTTGCCAAGCCCTGTCTAAAGATTTCAAAATTTTTATATTAAGTTCGTCAGTATCGAAAGACTTACCTAGTCCAATAAGATGATTTACGATGTTGGTGAAGCGTTTCTGAACATCTACTATTGTTTCTCCTTGCTTCATCCTGAACATCTCATATTCCTGGATCAAGGTATTCTTTCTAGCTCTCTTAACATCATCTGTACCTTCATGGGTTACTCTAAGTACTTCCCACATTTCTTATGCAGTTTTACAAATAGAAATCCTGTAAAACTCATCAACAGTTAAAGCAGATGAAATAATATTGCGAGCTTTTACATCATTACCAAATTTTTTCTTGTCTTCAGCAGTCCATTGGTCACGGGGCTTTGGTTCCTGCATATTGTTAATTGGAACAAAAGGACCAGATGCAACAGCATCCCAAATATCTATATCAATAGATTCCATAAAAATTTGCATTCTGACCTTCCAAAATGCGTAGTTTTCACCTGTGAATAGTGGTGGTCTATTGATAGAAGCACCCTCTGCAAAGGTTTGATGTGATCCTGCCATTTGAATTACTATCAAAGCAAGCTCTGATACCAATTGTCAGAGCGGCTGCAGCGGAATGGTTAGCGTGGGAACAAACCAAGAGGGGGGGTGAATTGGTTATATTCAAATATTATCCCTTTTTAATATTTTTCTCTTAATTTCTTACTAAGCAGATAATTAAACGTAAATAAAAGAGTAAGGGAAAGAGAAAAATTACACAGGTATTTTATCCTGGTTCAGATCACTAAGATCCTACGTCCAGTCGCTTATCTCAAACAAGATAAACCTTTTTCACTATCACAAAACTATTACAAATATTAGTCACACAGAAAAACAATTTGTAACAGTTTAGAAATTACTACCTCTCTTGAAACCACAAGAGATGAACTTACACCTCCTTTGAATCTTCACAAAGGATGATCACCTCCTTCGAATGCTTCACGAAGGATGATTCTCTTCCAGACACTTCCTCAGACACACCAAGGATGATCAAGCTATTCCTCTGTCACCGCAGTACCACTTCAGGACTTTGCAGACAAGAGTTTCCTTAGCTTCAGCAATTTCACAGAGTTCTCAAAGAGTTCAGAGATTTTTGCACAAGGGAAGAGTTGGAGTTGAGAGAAAATGAGAGTCTATTTATAGACTCATCCAAAGGCTCCTCCATTTTCGCTTTTAGACTTTCTGACTGTGTTAATCGATTAGCTACAGTGGTTAATCGATTAACAACCCAACGGATACTTCAACGTCTCTAAAAACGGCTAGTTTTTCAAACGTTCACTATGTTAATCGATTAACAGCCCTTGTTAATCGATTAAC
>JAHCHA010013439.1:1290237-1325703 GCA_027742795.1 Vigna hirtella
ATTCTTTCAATTTGTGTAGTAAATAAATAGTTTATACTTTATTCAGTGCATAAGTTCTTATATAAAGTGTCAATATTGGTTTATATTTTGTCCGCAATTGTTATTTACTGAGGAATCCATATCAACTTATTATGTAACTTTAATGACTATAATTCTTGGATAATTCTCTTAGGAATAAAAGTAGTATCTTGTGAATTTAATAACATCCTCTTATGAAAGACTTGAGTATAAAAAAAGTCATTTTAAAATACTTTCGCTTAATTTAAATTATATTCTTTAAATTCAAGTGAACAACATCTCAAATAGGAGTATTTCTAATTCTTCTAACAATCAAAACAAAAAGAGGATCAAATAGTCAAACAAGTGGAGTTCAAAGTTCACAGATGTGAAATTGTCAGAAACAACTTTCCAAATTGGATGTGATTGCATTTCTATTTAAATGGCAGAAACAACTTTTAAAGAAATAGCAAAACTGACAGATAAGGACGTTAACTAGAAAAAATTGGGTGTCTTCAATCGTATATATGGTTTAGAGTTGTTAGATGTGGGAACTAGCAAAAACATTGTTGAATTAACGAAACAACGTTACAAATCTATTATGCAAAACAGCTCATCCAAAGCATAAAACAATACTTTGAAATAAATTACTTACTGCAAAAACATTCAAACTAACACTAAATACATATCTTGGACTTGTATGGCTAACGATGATGCTTTCTTTCATCCCAGGTAATCAGAAGTGGGTACGTAGCACAATGGCAACAACCTGCAATTTTTGTACAATCATTAATGTCGTTTATTACAACATAAATAAAGACGGAATTGTATGTGTCAAATTGTAAATGAATGTAATTAAGTATCTAGATATAATTAAACTGTAACTGTTTCAATAAATTATATAACCATTACCTTTGAGAGTAGAACAAGACGTACTCATATAATAAATAACATCTCTATTTCCCGTAAATATAACTAGTTTTTATATGACAAAAGTTTCAATAACGTAATTTTCTCATTAAAAAAGAAAATGAGCAATTTTTATAATGTTCCTCGTCATTTTATAATAATAATAATAATAATAATAATAATAATAATAATAATAATGACAACAACACTATAAAAAGTACGTATAAATTATTGACAAGTAAGCTAAATATGTTATATTGTGACCATTACTTTGTTGTGTTTCCTGATGTCTGCTCAAAATTATTTTTGCAAATAGTGAAGAAACAAATATATTTATATAGTTATATAAATGTTCACAACTTTTGTTCAATTTCACTTTTCATTAACTGTTTTATTAAACTGAAATAATTATCATATTATATTTGCTCTTTAAATTACTATTAATTTAAATTTAATCATTTTTAAATTTAAATAATTATTTTGTAACTTTATCTTTTAAAATGACTGATTATTTAAATTTAATTCTTTTTTAAAATCAAATTAATTATTCATAATAAAACATATATTTATATATATATATATATATATATTATAGAAGATTAAAAAAAGCTTAATATATTCTTCACACTATAAGTTGTAAAATAAGAATAAATATGTTAAAAAAACTATCAATATATGATATTCATTCTACAATATAAAATATGCTCATCATAATATGAGAATTTAATTTTTATGAATTAAAATGAAACATTTTTTCCAAAAAATATTATATTATTTTTATTAAATCATTTAACATGATAATAAATTAATATTATAATAATGCTTTCTAGCAACCAAATAAAATTTAGTCATTTTAAAAAATCTTAGTTAAAAAAATGGTTATTCTTCTTTTAACGTAAAAAAGTTATCTAATAAAATATGTTACGTGATGTGATACAAATATCTATTTTATCATTGGATTATTGAACAAAATTAAACACAGTTCAATCATGAAAACTATTTTTTTCTTTTTTCCTCTCTCTAAGTTACACACTAGTTAAAGCCACAAATGTTATAGCAAAGAGTGATTACTGAATTTGTTAAGTTAGGATCAAATAAAACAAACTACTCCTAACAATTGGTATACATTTCATTAAAGCTTTCTATTCAAAATATGTATTCCATTTTATATATATATATAACTAACATACCTTTTTCTTGCAATCAAAGCACCAACAATACTTGGCATGCATATTATCGATATATACCATCTGTCAATCTGTTTAGGAACCTCAGATAAGTATTTCTCCAAGAATGCCAAAGTAGCATTGGCCCTAATAAGCCCCAAAATCCAGTGAAATATCCAATCCCCATGCTCATACACAGTGCTTCATAGAAACCATTATCTTCATCATCATTGACTGTTCCATCTTCTTGAGCCTTTATCGTTTGTCTGATTTCCATCTTCAGGACAAGTTCTGTTAAGTTGTTCACCACAAAGGCCAACATTCCCTTCAAAACTAGAGACATCAAAAGTTCCAAAGTGTATTCCTGATGGTATTCTTCCAGAGAGAGAGTTGTGTGACAAATCTAACTTGCCAAGAAAATCAAGTTGAGAAAGTAAGAAAGGAATTCCCCCACTGATATGATTTCTTGATAAGTCAAGCGACTCTAGTGAACTTAAATTTCCTATCTCCGAAGGAATTTCTCCACTCAGATTATTTCTTGATAAATTCAAAGTAACTAACCCAAGCAAATATCCAACCTCTTTTGGTATATCACCTGTCAACTTATTACTTGAAAGATCAATGCTCATAAGCTTTAACTCTTGATTCTTGAACCAGTGTTCCACACCTTTCCACATTATGCTTATGTTAAGGGTATAGTCGCCGGAACCAAAACTTTCATAAGTTATATCATTCATATCAACCCAATATATAAAACTTTCAGTCCAGACGTCTATTTTTGCATTCATTGCAGTCAAATTGTTTAAGCATGATGGAATTCCTTTTGATAACATATTCCTCGAAAGATCCAAGCATAGAATATCCTTCAAATAACAGAGTTGACTAGGAAGATTTCCAGAAAAGTGATTCTTTCGCATGCTCAAAATTTTTAATTGCTGCATACTTTCTCCGATCCATGATGGTATTGGACCAAGCAACATATTTTCACCCACATCCAATGCAATTAAATTGTTGCAGTTCTTCAAAGTTGAAGGTAATTCACCCGTTAGGTTATTGTTCCGTAAGACCAAGATTTCCAATTGAACGAGGTTGCCCATGGACACAGGAATCTTCCCTGACAATTTATTGTTGCTTAAATCAAGCCACACCAATCGATCTATAGATTTCCAACAGTCTGAGAGTTG
This sequence comes from Vigna hirtella, assembly GCA_027742795.1. NCBI lineage: Eukaryota > Viridiplantae > Streptophyta > Magnoliopsida > Fabales > Fabaceae > Vigna > Vigna hirtella. The sequence continues at coordinate 1,293,494 of JAHCHA010013439.1, forward strand.
TCCCTTTAATTGATTATTTGATAAATCTAAAAAAGACAATTCAGAGCTGCTTTGGTCACATCTGAATGAAAATAGATCTGAAAATTTATTGTCAGAAAGCCTTAACTCTGAAGCTTGTAGTAAAAACGATGGAATTTCGCCTTCAAAGTGATTCGAATTCAGAATTATCGATGGTGTACTGGAAAGCTTCATTGACATATTAGGAATTGCACCAGTGAAATTATTCTGAGACATATTCAAATATCGCACATCTTGAAGGTTGTTCCAAAACAATTTTGGTACTGAACAATTAAGCCTATTATTAGAAATATCCAGAAAATATAAGGAGCGTTGAGTATGGAGCCAACTAGGAAAGCTAGGACCCAACTTGCAAGATCTTAGGTCCAAGATTATTATTTGAAAAGGAGGAACCCAGTTAGGGACTATTTTTAGAGATAAGGAGTTATCTGACAAAGATAAGAACCTTAATTTGGAAAATTTTGAAAGATGGGATTCAGTGACATCACCCTCCAAGCAATTTCCATCCAAAAGCAAGCCCTCCAACTCAGATAGCAATGCAATGCTCATAGGTAACGTGCCTGTAATGTTGTTATAAGATAAATACAAATTCTGAAACACGTGTCTGTTGCACCATGATGAATTCCGAAAGAAATGGGAAATTTCCCCACTCAACTTGTTGTTTGAGAGGTATAAACTCTGCAATGTGCACATGTTCCCAAAGAAAGATGGAATCTCGCCTTGCAGTTTGTTACGAGAGAGGTCAAGAACTTCAAGAGAGTTCATTACTTTCCCAAATCCATCTGGAATGGGACCTTCCAACATGTTGTCATTAAGTTCAAGTTTACGAAGATTGGTAGTGGAGTTGAAGAGCCAGTAAAATACGGATGATGATTTCAACAGATTTGAGGAGAGATCAAGCGAGACATGAGAAGACGAAGAATTCGTAATTGAAATAGCTGACATCAGAAAACTATCATCCCTAAGACTACAATTTCGTAAATAAAGATTTTGAAGTTTCGAACTGGAGTTGAAGATACCTCGAAAGACCGATGATGACATCTTATTATAGGAAAGGTCAAGGATCACAAGAGCAGGAAAGGTTGAGTGGACTGGAGATGAGAAAACAATGTTATTACCAGAAAGATAAAGCTCTTGAAGATTAAGGCTAAAGTTAGACAATAATTGAAATGTTGAGGATGTGAGCATATTAGAAGAAAGGTCAAGGATGGTAAGAGAATTGGAAAAGTTGGAACGTGAATAAAACAGAGATTGAATATGGGTATCTGAAAGAGAACAATAAACTAGTCTCAACTCTCTTAGCTTTGGATAATGAATCTTATACAACCAGTCAGGGTTATGTAAACCATGCATGGCAAGATGTGTTAGGGAAGAGAGATTAGACAGCCAGTCTGCATGCTTAGGTTTGACATCAAAATCACCACCAAGTCTAAGAGTTTGCAAGTAAGGAAGATTCCCAACCTGAAAAGGGAGTGCTCCTGAAAAGAAATTACCACTCAGATCAAGGTATCTCAACTGTGACATATTTCCAAGTTGACGAGGGAGTTTCCCATCAAGAGTATTATAATTGAGGTCGAGATACCTTAAATGTGTAAGGCTTCCAAGTTGGGTAGGAATGCTGCCACTAAAATGAGAATTAGAGAGATTGAGATATCTTAAGTTGGTAAGTGAGCCCATGAGTTGTGGGATGTGACTCTCTATAAAATAATTGTTGCTGAGATCCAAATGTTGAATATTTTGCAAGGGAAACAGTGAAGTGATATTGAGTGCACCTCTCAAATGTTGTGTATCCGAACCACGGAGACGAAGGATGTTTACATGACCTGTTTGATGGTCACATTGAATGCCTTTCCATTTGCAACAATCTCGACTCTTCTCATCATCCCTCCATGTAGACAGCATGCCACGGACATCTACGAGGCCATGTTTGAAGCTGAGGAGTGCTTGTCTCTCCCTCTCAATGCACTTTATTTCAGAGCTATTGTTGAATCCGAGGACGGGTCCTGCAGCATGCATGAAAAGCAGGAAAAGTGCATAAAATCGTTCAAGCAAACGAGTCATTATATATTTGTGGTGGTATGAAATAAGAGTAAAACAGAGATCTTCTAAGCTAATTCTTAGTTGTGTGTAGTTTGAAAGGCAGAAGCACGAAGGATTGGTTATATAAGGAATTTGGGAGAGTAAAGTGGTGGTGGTTGGCATCTATTCATTCCCACCGTTCACATACTCAATAATTCATATTTTCTCATCCCTTTATTAAACATGTTTTATTGAAGGTACCCACTAGCAATGAAAAAGACCATCATGCAGTGTGTGAGGAGTTTACTGGACAGCCTCTGAAACACTCTAAAAAAAGAAACGGTAGTTGATGGCCATGTGGAAAAGAATTACCACACTCTTTTATATTATAAATGTCTAAGTGGAATTAAACCTACAATAATTAGCAGACGGTATTAGAAATGTCTAAGTAGAATTAAACTTACAATACAACATCTGTGTCACCGGTGTTAAAGACTATAAATGCATCTTTAATATCTTTACTTGTAGACTAGAGTTTGAAGTGTTTCTAAGTATAGGTTTCAAAAAAATATTTAATATTTATAAAGGTTAAAATTATAGATTTTAGAAGTTAAAAATCATTACTAAATTTTTGACAATTAAATTAACCGTCAGAGTTACATAAGTCAAGAACTGTTTATGGTAACGAACATTTAAAGGTTGGTTGATGTTGCAAAACAAATAAAAAATTATTAGCAGTTTTTTCACAAAAAGTTAGTCTTTTTATATAATATTTTATCATATTTTAACTCACTAGTGCACGTTAAGTTTTGGTTTTTCAAATAAAACATATTTAAACCAGGTAAAAAAATAAATGGATTTTTTACTTCAGTTATTAATCGAAATATAAAGATTTTGATTATGTTTCGGTTCTCTCAACCAAAACATAAAATCATAAACAAATAATAAACAAATGTAGATTTTGTTTCGATTCACATGTGAACTGAAGTTTAAACTTTTTCTAATTTAAAAATATTATTTAATTTTAAAGATATTTAACTTCGATTACATCCATAATATTTTCTAATCTCCCTTGATACCAAGTTTTCTCATATTTTCATTTCAACCAAACAATATTTATTCCATATTTTGTCTTTTCCAGAATGTTAACTAGTGTACCAATTAAGTTATCACACACATTCTTCTTTATATGGATTACATATGTACAATCTCTAACCTTTAACTTTAACTAATATGGAACTTAAAGAATATTGATTTTTTTTCTTCCAAGTGCTCTGCAAATGACTTCTTGGATGTTTTCCCAAATACATTACTGTCAATACCAAATTTCGTCTGGATTGATTTTTGGCTTTATCGTATTCTATTGTCTTATGTTTTATTATTTACTCATTTTCATTTATATTGTTAATTTCTTTTCTTTTACTTTATTCTTATTTTCTTTTTAGTATTCTATTTTTATTTTATTTTACTTTTCCTTTCATAATTTCCATTTTTAATCTTTTCTTTTACTTCTTATTTTTATTTTTAGTTTTGTTCTAATATAATTAATATGGTTAAATGTAATTAACATAAAAAAAATAAAAGGAAAAAGGTTAGGAACGTTCCATTTTGTCTTTAGTGAAAAAAAAAAGAAAGAAATTTTTTTGTCGAGGGAAGGACAACGCGTATGTTGGAGGGGAGGGAGCAAAAAGCGGTTTCTACAAGTAAGGATTTGGAGATTTGGTCAGGGCATCAACACAAAAAGCAGAGAAGGAGGATTAGGAGAGGGGGAGATATTTTTTGAGAGGTCATCATAAAAAAAAAACTTTTGCTTTATCAGAAGCTGGAGGCGAGGTCTCTGGGCATCATCACTGCCGGCACCAACTTCACTCCTTGCAGCCGTCGCTGGAGCCACCAAGCAATAACATAGGAGCTCCAAGAGGTAAGCAACTCCTTCACTGGTTCATACTATCATGTATAATGGAATAAGCATTGGAGATTTTATACTTGCTGTTGCATTTATATGCTTAATAATACTGTGTATGAACCTTCACCATCGTCTCCTATAGTATAACCTACATTCTTACCGAATGTCATCATCCTACATTCCCCCTGCTAAATAAATTCCAGCAAGTCATAAATTAATTTCTCATAATCCTCACCCACAATCACAACAGAAAAAAAAAAAAACAATAGAGCCAATATCGTCATCTTCATCGGAACCACTTCATTCACCCATTAGAACCTCCATCCCAACTCACGCATAACACCACCATCCTCAACCTGCATTGCACAAAGCCACCGAGATAAGCACTAATAACCAAGAACAATTACCAATTTCCAGCACCCACACACAAGCTCGTACTTTACCTTTATTGAACCAAAGCGAGAATTCGCCACTGTGTCGTCCACCATCGCCTTCAACCATTCAACATCAATCTCCACTTTCATTCATTCTTGTCCAATCTAAGAGGAGGCACACACAACCACCTTCAGGCTCACCATCACGTTGTAGAACACTAGATTAGGGTAGTAGTGCATAGGGGGAAAAGAGAAGAGTCTCCGTGCGATTCTCTTTAATACAAACATTTTAAACTCAATTATTTGAATACATGTATTAATATTGGATTTACTATATACATGCATTTATGATGATATTTACTGCTCTACAGAGTCATTGTTAATGAATTTCATCTTACCATACACAAAGTTAATCCCATTTGCGACTTAGACCAAGGGAAAACCTTTAGACCAAAATTTCTTGCTACTCACTACATAATTCATTCTATTCTATCTAAGTGTAAATAATTATTAGAGTGTAAAGATATCTCTTTATTTTAATACATTCATCTACATGTATACAATAAAAAAATTATCCATTCAATAAGATTTCCTCACTAAAAATGTCCTACAACTCACTCATTGATACTATTTTTTTTTAAGAATAATAATATCAATACTATTCTGAACAACATAATAACACAACTCATTCATTTGAATTTAGTCGAGGTTTATCAGCGGAGGTTATAGTAACTCTAGAAAAACATTATCATAATAGGGGTTTTAGAAACCCTTGGTAAGTATCAGATAATTGCTATTTGTTTTTTTTTCTCTCCACTCGAATACACTGTGTCGTTTTAGTTTTCCTCTTTTCACATATTTGTTCACTATAAGAAAAAATTACATTATCTGCAAACAAAATCTGTATGTAAGATCCAAATTCGTATATAATGCAGTGTTACCTACAAATTAGATGTAGATAAAAACTCATATAAAACTATCATAAATAGCATTATTTACAAAAAAAATTCATAGGTAATTACATATGGAAAAATTCATATATAATTACATACGAAACAATCGTATATAATTACATACAAAAAAATCCATTTGTAATTACGTATAAAAAAATATGTATATAATTACATATGAAAGAATCTATATGTAATTACATACGAAAGAATCCGTATGTAATTACATACGAAAAAATTCGTATGTAACATGGTTTACAAAAAGAATTATTTTATTTGGCACTTGCACATACATTAATTACAAACTTGTAATATACATAAAACCAACCACTATAATAACTTTTATTCAACACCATATCAAACATTTCACATTTAAAATAAATATATATTACATAAAAATCATTATCAAATAAGTTTACAAAATGTCTAATATTCATAAATAGATTGTAATGTTCCTAAGATGCCAAACAATATAAATTCTACAGTTCATAAGATGTCAAAAAACATAGAATGACAAGTCTACAGTTTCTTAATAATCACTAAGGATTTTGTTCATCTTGGAGTTAATCTTGTCATTGCACTCCATCACCGTGATAACAACTTCACCACATATTGTTTTTTCCTTCTCCTTATTAGATTGTGCCGAGAGTGGAGAAGGTGGGTCAGAACCACTAGATTCCATGTACTCACGAAAATAAATGTAATTAGATGGTCATACAAAAATTTTATAGACTTTATTAAACAATTAAGATGGTCAAAACATAAAAGAACATTAAGATGAATTTAATAAAATTCATAACATTATAAAAGGTATTGTACATTGTGTTAGGATAAGAAGAATGAAACTGAGATTGATGCACAAGTGACCTAATTTACAAGAATGTGATTTAAATGTCAGTAGGTAAAAATTCATATGTAAAATCCGTATGTAATTCAGATTTTGAAATCCGTATGTAATACCTACATTACATACAAATTAGTATTGGTATGTAAATATCAGTAGGTAACTCCAGTTTTTGTTGTAGTGTTATTCATTTTTTCTTTGTCGCTCAAATACGCTAGGTTTACAAACTTTGAGAACTTCATGCCCTAATCTTTAAGAACTCCTTAACATTGTCAAAGTCTGTTGTGGTTGTGCCTCCCTATCAAGAGCAATTTAAAGCTCTCTTTGTGTTTGTGCGTGGTATGTTTCTATTATCCTAACTCACTTTTTTTCTTTCTTTTAATTCGAAAGACATATAGTAAATTAAATACACAATAGAATTCCAAGATAAGGTAGTTATATATATATATATATACACATGGTCCTTTATGGGTTGCATTTTACAATGAAGATTTAATTTTATCAAGATAGAGTTCCAAGATTGACTTTATTTGATTTTATAGTGAAAAAGGGAACAAAGGAATAAGAAACGGTAACATCGGGAACCCTACAACTAAGACCTGCACCATTAAACAGGTAAAAGAGAAACCTCTTTATTCAAGCATTTTAGAAAAGAAATGACATTTCTTCTATATATGATTTATTTCTTTCTATTACTTCACTACAAATCTGGTTTTGGATTTGGAACAATTTATTTGAGCATTTCATTTTTGATTGAAAAGTAGTAAAGACCAAGTTCGAATTTATTGATGGTTAGCTGTTTATAGATATTTTTTTTAATATTATTTTCAAATAATTTTGTTTGGTTTTAGCTTTATGTTTCTGCATTTTTAATCTTTTTAAGTTTTATAATGAGTCCATGGATTGCAAGAAGGTTGAATCTATTTCTTTCTCCTTTCTTACTTCCACAATTCATGCAAGCAAAACAATGATATTTCCCATAAAAGCAAATATTAAATGGATCACATTATTCACTAGTAAAAAAACGAGCATTTTGACGCGTTATATACGCTTCAGTTTCGCAAAAACTGAAGCATATAATAACGCAGTAACATTTTCGTAGTTATGACGACATTATATGCCTTGTTTCATTGAGAACTGATGCCAAATGGGTGTACTGCCTCGATTGCTGCTCAGAACCGAGGCAGTATCTCTTGCCAGAACCAGACATCTTCTATACCGAACGTTCTAATTGTCCTACCACAAGCACACATCCTCTGAAACTGAACGTTCCAAAATCAATTTTGGTAACCTCTATTGCCTTGGTTCCCCCTTAGCCGATGTTGTAGGCTCTTTTTGCCTCAGTTCATTGAGAACCGATGCCGAACAGGTATATTGCCTCTGTTGCTGCTCAGAACCGAGGCAGTTCAAACGTTCCACAATCCATTATGGTAAAATTTATTGCTTCGGTTCCCTCTTAGTCGATGTCGTAGGCTCTTTATGCTTCAGTTTGCCCATAGACCGAGGTAGTATGTCCTGCCACAAGCACACATCCTCTGAAACCGAACGTTCCAAAATCCATTTTGGTAACCTTTATTGACTTGGTTCCCTATTAGCCGATGTCGTACGCGTTTTATTCTTTGGTTTGCCCACGGACCGAGGTAATAAAATGCGTTTAGGTTTAAATTTCGCAAAGAGAGAAACTTTTAGACATAATGCCTTTGTTTAGGTTTTACGTCGCTGCTCTCTCTCTCCCTTGAGGTTCTCTTCACGCAATGTTTTGTTCTCTTCTTTACTCCTCTATCGCGACTTCACAAGAAGGGGGAAAACACCTATCTTCATCTTTTGCTTTTCTTCTCTTTTCGTTTCGCCTCGCAGTGAGGGAGGCGCGAACCTCCTTTTCCTCTTCTCCAACTCTGGTTCGTGTTTCGCATGGAGGGAAAAGTCCATTTCACTTCTCGGTGTTGGTTCGTTTATGCAGGAAGGTAGACGACTTCGACAGATTAAGCGCATCTTGAGATTTGAAATTAGGGCTTTAATTATTCTCTGGTTTTGGGAATTTCTGTTATTATTTGATTTTGTAATTTAAGGATTTAGGGTTTTCGTTTCGAGTTGGGTTTTTGATCTCATGGTCTTGCTTGTATATTTTCTTTTGCGGTTTGGTCTAGTTGTGGTGGTTTCCACATTCGAAGCAACCTAGACGATGGATGCCGGTCACAACCGATCGGTCTCGCGAGAGGCAGAAAAGCCGGTGAAACCGAACGTAAAAAAAAACACTCTACTGCCTTGGTTCAGGTTCTAACCGAGGCAGTAGAGTCTGACATACTACCTCGATTCAGTAGGAACCGAGGAAAAAGCCTACACCTTTTTTCCTCGTTTCATAACTGAGACAAAAAGCCTGCCCCCTTTTGCCTCGCGTCTATATACCCCGGTTGCGGAACTGCTTTCTATAGGCAAAAATAATCGTTGTCGTTTTCCTTGACTACACTAGTGATTCAATGTTTTGTGAGTACTATGAAGATCCAAAATTGAGTAGCAATGTGATAATGTTAAACGATCATAACATTTGCTGTAGTTGGCCGATTTGCTATTAATAAATATGGATTTCGGGTAGAAAAAAAATTCCAATCGCATAGAAGCCTGCGTAGCCAGGTCTTCCTTCTATATTTTAAAAAAAGTTTTTTTTTCTATTTTTCGTTAATTTTTTTTTGTTTTTTCCAAAGTTTGCAAAAATATTTCACATACTTAGACTTTTAATTTTGATCTATAATTTTTTTTGGGGGCTTTTCATGATATTTTGGTGGTTTGAACAAATTTTCAAATCATTTAGAGTTGTTTTGAATACTCTCAGTTTTACCCTAAACTTGGATCTATAATATGTAATATGAACAACAAACAAGTTCAACAATACAACGAATAAATTCTTGAAAATGAAAACGAAAACAAAAATGAAAACTAACCTTCTTTAAGGTGGGTTTGTTGAAATAAAGTGTTGCCGCCAGTGAGAGATAAAGGAGAATGCGCCTATGAAAGAGAATACAAAAACAATCAGTCAAAACAAATGAAAATCATACATAAAGTAGTTATAATCAACATGATTTGTATCAAACGAAGGAAATATTACATGTGTTGGTCGTCAAACTTCATTCGAGAAAAGTTTGAGCAGAGAAGAGGTTTCACGCTAAGATAAAGTGAATGAATTTTTAACATTTCACCAAATTTTTATTGAAACTAGGGCATTCGATGTCATACGTAAGTACATTTTTACTTTTACGCTAAGGATTTTCGCGAAATTTATCCAATATGACGTGAGAAAAGTCTAAATCTTACGCCTTAATTGAACTTTTATTTACAAAAATATAATTGATCATTTTTAACGTTGGTTTTTTTGTTTCTTTATGTTGCAAAGCGTCACGTTAAAGCCTTATTTGCACTAGTGCCACCAATATTAAACATTTTAAGGTAAAAAAAACACATAATTATTTACACCTGTCTCCTTAAACACTTTTGTGGGACCACCCTTGTCAACCTTGTAATCGCAAAATTAGTGCAAAGATTTCTACAACAATGCAGAATGGTAAGAAAGATTTCTATAGTACAAGATTTCTCTTTTGTTTATGTGTTAATCTATTGTACAATAGTTAGTGGAAAGGATTTTAATGGGGATAAAGATTTCTACAGCAATGTAGAATGGCAAGAAAGAGTAGAGAAATGGAAAGTCGGGCAAGAAAAAAGAGGTCTTCTAAACAAAGAAGACAAAAAAGAAGACCAAGGTGAAGATGATTATTACATGTAAGTGATCTCTTTGATTGCTTCTTTTTATTTACTATATTTTTACACATTGCAAATGTGTTTTATCACATCATTATACTATTTTATCACATCAACACAATTAACATTATTAATGAAAAATTAACATAATGAACTTGATGATATACATTTAGGATGAAGTTGACACTTTTTTAAAAGCAAAAACCAAATAGACACTACCTTAAAAGTGGGACCACCCAAGCAATTAAATATTTGAAATATTTTATTTGAATTTATCATTGTACAATAATACTTAAATCAATTATGGACAATTTGTAAATATTTATAAAGTTTTTACGTTTTATTCAATAAGTAATTGCATAATTAAATTTTAGAGAAGATAAATAACAAATAAATAAATATATTACAAAGAGAATAATAGTTATATCGGATGAATAACAAATAAATAAATATATTACAAATAGAATAATAATTATATTAGATATGTGCTATCTTATATTATATATCCTCTCGTTTTCAAAGATTTTTAAACATTTATCTATACGCCACATCTGTACGGGTTACATTTCTATTTTCATTCAAGATACGTATTATCAATTTTTTTTTGTTTTTAATCCAGTAAAAATAATATATAATTTACACATGTGTGAAAATTGGACTTAAGCTATTGGCCTCGACTTGTGTATGTTTTCATGTCAGCAAAACGTTCATATATTAGAAATGATCTTTTAGAAATTTTAAAAGCTTTCAAGTGAAAAAGAACCAAATATACGTTTACAAAAACATAATTAAAATTTAACATAAATATTTTATTTTTGTGAAATTGAATAATAATGTTACTATTTTTATATTGGAAATGGATTTAATTTATCTGTATACTCTCTCAATGATGCACTTTATCATATGATTATTTTAAATAAAATGTAATTATTGCGTCAAACAAAAGAAATAGTTATAAAATATTTTATTGATTACATGAAAACAAATAAAGTTTATAAACTTAAAATAAAATTAGCAGCAAACTAAATAAAAAAAACTTTGTAATTTTTATGATCTATTAAGGATTCAATAATTAGTACCATGTTGAGAAAGATAGCTATGAGGTGAGAGTTCATGGAGATTTCTATGAAAGAGTCTTGTATATGAAAAAGGATTTCCTTGACTTGTGACATGGAATTGACATTGTCAAGAGTGGAATTGAGTTGGTGGCTCTCCCAATTTTACGTAGTCCTATACTTTTAGTCTTCCTGAAGGGAGTCACATATAAATGTATTGTAAGGATAGTATGGTAGATGCTTTAAGTATGATGATATAGATGAATTGATTATGTGATGCCAAAATTGTAAATGTTGTGTGAAATAGAGGCACTGTGGTGATACCCTGATTGCATGCATGACAATCTTGGTATTGCTAATAGACCTAAGTTTTTATAGAATATTCTTTATGTTCAAAAATATTAGGTTTAACATACTGGTTGTACAGGTTAAAGGATGGAAGGTAGAGGCTATAGTAGACTTAGGGATATTGGAAAGGAATTAGGTGTAAGCTTTACAAAGAGACAAAACTGAAGGGGTACTTTCATGAAAATTGTGAGAATACCATCATCACAGTTTGATGCCAATTTCAATGATATGCTCTGAAATTTTAACGGAGAAGTGTATAACATCAGTGGACTAACGCAAAACATGGGATGATGCTATATAAGCAATACACGAAAATGGAGGTATATTATGTGTATATAAACTCAAGTTCATCTTGAGTCTGGTCACTAAACCTGAATCATGGGCTCTGATACTAATTGTAGGGAGGTTCAACACACACATAAGTGTGAGGTTCAACACACACATAAGTGTGAGGTTCAACACACACATAAGTTTCCACACTGGTAAGATATTGGCTTTGGGCTAAGTCCTCACGAATTTGCTTTTGGTACACTCCAAAATGCCTCTTACTAATGGAGGTATATTATGTGTATATAAACTCATGTTCATCTCTTGTTTTATCTTATGTGGGACTTTGTTAGTACCTAACAATGGTTTGTTGGGATAAACTTAAATTTTAGGGTTTTATTAATAATTTTTTTTAAATCCTATTTTATTAGTTTTGGGTCTAGTAATATTTAGTTTGTTTTGATAGAGATAAAATAGGATAGGTAGTTATGATTTTTTGTTTATCTAGGTACAATATTATTTTATAATAGATTAAGCAGATTTTATTTTTAATATAGTTGATATTTTATTTTCAGATTTTATTTTTATTTTCGTAATATTGTAAGTATCAGAGCTATTTAAAACCCTTCAATTATCAATAAATAGAAGACTCAATTTTAGGAAAATATTTGAGTGTTTGTATCGTGAGATTTTCTTAACAGTGGTATCAAAGATTTATGCTCTGAGTACCGAGGGAGAGAGAAAAAGAGAGAGAGAGGAGAGAGTCAAACGCTGTGAGAGAAAAAGTGAGCGCTTGATTTTTATTGTGAGAGAGATGGCAAAGGTAATGGGATGAGTGTGCCACAAATGTCAGAAAAGACCAATTACAACAATTGGTCTTTACAAATGAAGGTTCTTCTTGGATCCCAAGATGTATGGGACATAGTGGAGGACGAGTATAATGAACCCGCGGATGATGAGCATTAGACAGTGAACCAAATTACTGCATTGAAAAAGACATGAGTGAAAGACAAATCGGCTTTGTACTTTCTGTATAATGCAATGGATGAATCTGGATTCGAGAAAATCGCTAATGCAAAGTCAACAAAAGAAGCATGGAAAATTCTGATGGTGGCATACAAAGGAGATACTCGCGTGAAGCAGATCCGAGTACAAGCTCTTAGAAGAGGTTTTGATCATATAGAGATGGATGAAAATGAGGGAGTTGCCGAGTTTATAGCTCGAGTGCAGTAGATGGCCAACCAACTCGGAATGAACGAAGAAAATGTTCCTCCTAACCGGGTTGCGGAAAAGATCTTGAGAAATTTGACAGATGATTTTGAAAGTATCGTGGTCACTATTGAAGAGAAAAAAGATTTGTCAATTCTCACCATGGAGGAGTTAGCTGGGTTATTAAAAGCCCACGAATTGAGGAAGAAAAAGAAAAAGAGGGAACCCAACAATCAAGCACCACAGGTACAATTTGACTTGAATAAATCTCAGATTACTCAAAGTTGAGGTCTTTGCGGCAGATGGAGAGGAAGCCGAGGACGAGGTAATTTTGAGAATGATAATGAAAAGCAAACCGGTCAGCAGGATTGGCGTGACGAGGACAAGGAAAAGGCCGAGGTGATCGGTCAAGAGTGGATTGTTTTAAGTGTGGCAAGTATGGACACTATGCAAACGAGTTTAGATAAAAAAAGTGCTACAATTGTTGTAAGTTCGATCACATTGCTAAATTTTTTCGAGTTGAGAAGAAAAGTGAGAGAAGCCTTCTTACAAAAGAAGAAGATGAAGAAAAGTCACTAGTAAAAAATTTGCTTTTTAACACGCCCTATAGGCTTCGGTTTAGGAAAAACCGAAGTCTATGAAAACGCGGTAACATTTTTGTAGTTTAGGCAAACTTATATGCCTCGGTCAAGAGGACCCGAAACATATAAGTAATATTATCTCGATTGATAGCAAAATCGATGCCTAAAAGTATACCTTTCTGCTTGAAAAGTCTGAAATTTGAAATCTGCACAGAGCCTATGGCTTCGGTTCATTCAGAACTGGTGCGTATAGCGATTTCATATTTTTTAAAAAAACTTTTTTGGGACTATAGGCCTCGTGGAGAGTAGAATTGAGGTAGTATTAGAAAAAAATAACCTACATGTTTCATTTCCCTTATTCTAGTACGTTTCACTCTTCCCTCATCCCCTTCCTCCTCTCCTGCAACCCGTTACATTCTCCACTTCCCTCTTCCTCAACTCCACCATTCCCTCACCAACCTTTTCTCCCTTTGCCATGACGAAGAGAGAGCTCGTGACGGTACGGCGAGGTGAGGCAGCTTGCGACGATGCGGCGAGGCGAGGCAGCTCATGACGGTGCGGCGAGGCGAGACAGCTAGCGACGGTGCAACGAGGCGAGAGAGTCTGAGATGGTGCGGCGAGAGCCCGCGATGGCGGCTGCGATGGCGACTGCAATGGCGACTGCAATGGTGGAAACCCTTTTCTCATGGAGCAGCGAGGAGGCGACGACGACGAGGATGCGGCGACATGGTGGCGGTTAGGCGCTGGATTTGCGTTTTTGGATTTTGGTTTTTGGTTCTGTTTCTCTACAGGTGGATGGCGAAATGCATATCTGATTTTGGTTTTTGGTTTTTATCTCTGATTTTGGTTTTTGGTTTGGATACTGTTTCTTTGATTTTTGGTTTTTCGTTTGGATACTGTTTCTCTAAAGCTTTTGATTGCTTGCTCCGTCAGGGAATAAAGCCTCCTCCTCCTCTCTTCCACCTCCAATGTTGTCTCCTCCGTTTGCTCTCTCCCCGCTTCCTATTTCCCCCTTCTTTGATTGAAGCAATCATCTGAGTTTGTCAAAGTAATTTTGCCCCCAAAAACATGGATGAAAAAAATTGCAGATAAGCTTGAGATTAAAAGAGACAAAGAAGTTTAAGGCACAAAGAGAATAGGAAAACATAACAGAACGAGAAACCAACACTGATCTCGGTTGAAAATAAAAAAATTAAAAAACTCTACTGCCTCGGTTGTTTGTGAACAGAGGCAGAATCTGAACCCTTTTGATTCGGTCTAGAACTGAGTCAAAAAACCTACCCTTTTTACCTCGTTTGTATATGCCTCGGTCGTAGAACCGGTGTCTATACGTGAAAATAACCGAGACCGTTAATCTTAATTGCACTAGTGAGTGTGAAATCTTGTCGATGGCAAAGAGCTCATATGTAGTGGACATGGAGAGCCCAATCTCAACAATAGATGAACTGATATCGGTAAAGGATGCAACAATTGTGAAGAAGGAAAACTTGGAGAAAGAACTCAAACAAAAAGATTAAGAGATTCAGCAGATAGGGAGACTTCTAGATGAAGCTAAGGAAATTATGAATAAACGGAGGGTTGAGCTTGAGGAGTTGAAGAAGATGACTCTTGAAAAAGAAGAGAAAACGTCTAGTGTTCTTGAACCAGATGAAGAGGAAGATGAAGATGTACTCGATGAAGAAGTCGACAAAGATTGTTGAGGAATTGCCTAAGGTGATAAACGAGTTGGTCAATGTTATTGAGAAGTCGGGCATAATAAAATCAGTCAAAGCATTAAAGAGGTCAACCAAGGTAAAAGACAAGAGGGCCATAACGAAAAAGAAGAAGTCAAATTTGATTGAAAGAAACAAACCCGGTGTGGGATGATACATATGGAAAGCTGAATGAAGGAAGGAATAATTTAAGTTTATGAGGGAGTTTGTTGGGATAAACTTAAATTTTAGGATTTTATTAATAATTTTGTTTAAATCTTATTTTATTAATTTTGGGTATAGTAATATTTAGTTTGTTTTGATAGAGATAAAATAGGAATAGCTAGTTATGATTTTTTGTTTATCTTTTTTTAAGATAGTTGATATTTTATATCCAGATTTTATTTTTATTTCCACAATAGTGTAAGTATCACGATTATTTAAAGTCTTTCAATTATCAATAAATAGTAGACTCAATTTTAGAAAAATATTTGAGTGTGTATAGTAAGATTTTCTGATCAGAAACAACATTACAATATATTATATTATAAAATACAACCAAATCACTTGAAACAAGATTTTTCAATTTATTTCTTACATACAAAATATTGCAAACGATAAAACTAAATAAATATTTTGCCCTTGTGCAACTCAACGTCGATTTCCTTTGTAATCCGAAGCGTGTAGAGCATCTGCAACACCTGCCTTCTTTTTTTAAACAAACATTAGTTTTGTGCATTATAAGATAAAGACATAATATATTTAAATATATGTAGGAGTTTTGAAGTTGCAGGAATTTGGAGTCACCATCTCAGCTCTAGGAATAACATTAACACTTTCGTTTTTGTTACTCAAAAATCCTTTAACAAGAAATTAAGGACTAATTCCTCTACGTATTTAGTATCTAACTCTTTCATACTTTACGATTAATTGCGTTATCTGATTGTATGCTTAAAGACTAAGGTTAGCCGTTAACCATATTTTCTAATGGTATTAATCAAATTTCTCAAATTTTTCTGAATTCAAGAGAGAACCGAAAATTGTTTAGAAAAGTTATAGTAATGCTTTGCATTTGAGTAAAACTTAGTAACTGCGGTACAAGAGAAGTGTGGACCATAGAAAAAGGTTCTGAGAGATCCAGAAACGAACATATGAACTGAAAAAGACCGCTCATATGGGTACATAAAAAATAAGTGTAAGGAAAAGAAGTATTGTGATTTGAGAAATATATCTCGCTTTACCAATTCTAAGAGAATTTTTTTCTTCAAGAATTTAATTCAGTAATTAATAATTAAAATAAGGATATCATAAGAAAGCTACAACATACCTTCTTGTCTTTGAGCTACGAGGACTACTTTGTTCCATTACCTATAACCGTTCATATATATAATTTATCAGTCTGTTCATAAATCTTATGTAGTTATTTCTCCAAGGATGCCAAAGTAGTATTGGCCCTAATAAGCCCCAAAATCCAGTAAAGAATCCTATCCCCATGCTCATGTATAATGCTTCGTAAAAAACACTGTCTTCATCGCCATTGATTGCTTCAACTTCTGGGAACTTTACTGTCGTTTGATCTCCATCTCTAGGACAACTTTTGTTGAGTTGTTCACCACAAAGATCTACGTTTCCTTCAAAACTAGAGCCTTCAAAGGTTCCAAAATGTCTTCCTCGTGGGATCTTTCCTGAAAGAGAGTTGTGTGATAAGTCCAATTTGCCTAGATTATCAATTTGCGAAAGAGAAAAAGGAATTGCCCCACTGATATGATTTCTTGATAAGTCAAGGGACTCTAGTGAACTTAAATTTCCTATCTCTGAAGGAATTTCTCCGCTCAGATGATTTCTGGATAAATTCAGAGAAACTAATCCAATCAAATATCCAATCTCTTTTGGTATTTCTCCGGTTAAATTATTACTTGAAAGATCAATGCTCTTAAGTTGTAACTCTGGATTCGAAAACCACAGTTCCATACCTTTCCAAATCCATGTTATGTTAAGTGTATAATTATCAGAACTGGATAAAAAAGGAGCATAAGGTTCATGGTAAGTAAGATTGACAGACCAATATATCTGATTTAGAGTTGCACCTCTGTTGATGATCTTTTCAGACATTACAGTCAAATTCTTTAAGCATGTTGGAATACCTCTCGATAAGTTATTCCTTGAAAGATCCAATGATTGAATACGCTTCAAATAACAAAGATTAACTGGAAGATGTCCACTGAAGTGATTCCCTCGCATGTTCAAGATTATCAATTGTTGCATACTTTCTCCAATCCATGATGGTATTGGACCAGACAATATATTTTCACTCACATCCACCATAATTAAATTGCTGCAGTTCTTCAAAGTGGAAGGTAATTCACCCATTAGGTTATTGTTTCGTAAAACCAAGACTTCCAAGTTAACAAGGCTGCCCATGGAGACATGAATCTTCCCTGACAATTTATTGTTGCTTAAATCAAGAAACAATAACCTATCAACATATTTCCAACAGTTTGGCAGTTGTCCCTTCATTTGATTGTTTGATAAATCTAAAGATAACAAATTTGCAGATATGCTTTGATCACATAAGAATGAAAACAAATTTGAAAATTTATTTTTGGAGAGCTTGAGCTTTGAAGCTTGCAGTAAAAGGGGTGGAATTTTGCCTTCAAATTGATTTGAATGCAGAAATATGAACGGTCTATAAAGAAGCTTCAATGATATGTTGGGAATTGTACCAATGAGATTATTGTAAGACATATTTAACTTTCCCATATTTTGCAAGTTGTTCCAAAACCAGTCTGGAACGGAATCATTAAGGTTGCTATTAGAAATATCTAGAAATATTATGGAAGTTTGAGTCTGAAGCCAATTAGGAAATGTTGGGCCCAGATTACAAGATCTTAATCCCAAGAACAATAATTGGAAAGGAGGAAACCAAGTAGGACCAATTTTTAGTGACAATGAGTTATCTGATAATTGTAAGAATGCTAATTTGGAAAAATTGGAAAGATGCGACTCAGTAACATCACCCTCTAAGTAATTTACCGCCAACATAAGTTCAATCAACTCAGATAACAATCCAATGCTTTTAGGTAACCTTCCTGTAATGTTGTTACCAGATAAACTTAGTCTCTGAAACACCTGTCTGTTACACCATGAAGAATTTAGAAAGAAGCTAGAAATTTGCCCACTCAACTTGTTGTTTGAGAGGTCTAAACTCTGCAATGTGCACATGTTCCCAAAGAAAGATGGAATCTCGCCTTGCAGTTTGTTCCGAAAGAGGCTAAGAACTTCAAGAGAGTTCATTTCTTTCCCAAATCCATCTGGAATGGGACCTTCCAACATGTTGTCATTAAGTTTAAGTGTACGAAGATTGGTAGTGGAGTTGAAGAGCCAGTAAAATATGGATGATGATTTCAATAGATTAAAGGAGAGATCAAGCGAGACAAGAGAAGACGAAGAATTCGTAATTGAAATAGCTGACATGAGAAAACTATCATCCCCAAGACTACAATTTTGCAAATAAAGATTTTGAAGTTTTGAACTGAAGTTGAAGATACATTGAAAGATCGATGATGACATCTTATTATAGGAAAGGTCAAGGATCACAAGAGAAGGAAAGGTTGAGTGGACTGGAGATGACAAAACAATGTTATTATGAGAAAGATAAAGCTCTTGAAGATTAAGGCTAAAGTTAGACAATAATTGAAATGTTGAGGATGTGAGCATATTAGAAGAAAGGTCAAGGATGGTAAGAGAATTGGAAAAGTTGGAAGGTGAATAAAATAGAGAATGAATATGAGTATCTGAAAGAGAACAATGAACTAGTCTCAACTCTCCTAGCTTTGGATAATGAATCATATGCAACCAGTCAGGGTTGTGTAAACCATCTATGGCAAGATGTGTTAGGGAAGAGAGACTAGACAGCCAGTCTGCATCCTTAGGTTTGACATCAAAATCACCACCAAGTCTAAGAGTTTTCAAGTAAGGAAGATTCCCAACCTGGAAAGGGAGTGCTCCAGAAAATGAATTAGCACTGAGACCAAGGTATCTCAACTGTGACATATTTCCAAGTTGACAAGGGATTTTCCCATCATGATTATTATAACTGAGATCAAGATACCTTAAATTTGTAAGGCTTACAAGTTGATAAGGGATATCTCCACGGAGAAAACAATTGTTACTTAAATCCAGAGATAATAAATGTGAAAGGCTTCCAAGTTGGGTAGGAATATTACCACCAAAAGAAGAACAGGAGAGATTGAGATATCTTAAGTTGGTAAGTGAGCCCATGAGTTGTGGGATGGGACTCTCTATAAATTCATTGTAGCTGAGATCCAAATGTTGAATACTTTGCAAGGGAAACAGTGAAGTGATATTGAGTGCACCTCTCAAATATTGTGTATCCGAACCACGGAGACGAAGGATGGTTACATGACCTGTTTGATGGTCACATTGAATGCCTTTCCATTTGCAACAATCTCGACTCTTCTCATCATCCCTCCATGTAGACAGCATGTCATGAGCATCTACGAGGTCATGTATGAAGTTAAGGAGTGCTTGTCTCTCCCTGTCAATGCACTTTATTTGTGCAGTACTGTTGAATCCGAGAATGGATCCTGCAGCAGGTAACAAGAGCAGCATAAGTACATAAAAGAGTTTCAGATAATAATTAGGCATTATGTAGTTGCTCATATAAAATAATAAGTGTAAAATATGTTGTAAACTATTCATTACAGAACCAACTCATAGCATTTATATGGCTCATAGTCTGGCTAATTGACAGACCCGTTGATTCTCCTTCAATAAGAACCCATACTTTACGTTATATATTTTTATTTCCTTAACTACCCTTCGGTGGCTTTCAATTTAAATTTGTTTTTCTTTATATGTTATATTATGCCAATACTTCATACTTTTTATTTGCTGGATTCTTTTTCTAACTTTTGAAAAATATTCAAGCCTTTTTCATATTTTAAAAGTAAAGATTAATTTAAAAATTAATTCTTTAATAACTAATTTTTTTTATAGTTAATGCTAAAAATTAATTTAGACTTTAATTCATAAATTAATTGTAATTTTTTATTTATAATAAAAACTATGTTAGATATTAATACCTTTTAATTTATAAATTAATATTTAAACTAAATAATTTTTATCTTTAAAATTAATTATTATTTAATCATTTTCTTATAATGTTTCAATACCTCCATCTTTCTTGTTAACAACGACCAGAAAACTTAGCTGAGTTCTGGATATTTGATTAGGTTATGTTTGAACGTAATTTGTATACGTCCTTTTAAAAAAAATGGAAAAAAAAATAATTTAATTTTTTATAAGTTGAAAAAGAAAAAAAAAATGACTGTATTAACTAGTAATATATGCTTCCATAACAACACAATGAGTGGGCTAGTTCAAAATTTAATAAATCTACAACTTAACAATAATTATATTTATTTTGATGTACTCAAATACTAGATAATAAAAAAATCAATAATTGACAAACATATTTTAAAATAAATATACTTTATGTGAGACAAATATATTATTTAATTGACAATGTATATATCATCGAGATTTTAAGAAAAGGTCACGCATACATAAATTATAAAGAAAAATATTATGGTTGTGTTAGAAAAAAAAAAGACTAACACATTTCCTATAGGTCAACGCTATTTTTATGGCAGCTAATGCCCAACATCATTATAATGTCAATTGAATACAAAATTGTCACGAATGTTACCAAGAATTTTGAATTAAGATTGAAAATTAAATTCAAAACAAAATTAAAAAAAAAACTATATTCAAAATAAAATCAAAAGAAGATCAATTAAAAAAAATACATAACTAAATTAAAAAAATAAAATCAAAAGCAAAATCAATATAAATTACACAGTTAAATTCAAAATAAATTTGAAACAATTCAAGATTGTAGAATTAAATTCAAAGTGAATTTAAGACAGATCTAAATAAGATCACATGCTTAAATACAATAAAGAATCAAGTAAAGATTGAAAAAATAAATTAAAAAATAAAATTTGAATCAAAATAAGTTATTTTGTTACATTTTAATGTTAATTTTGGACCCGATACACTAAAATACGATTTGAATAGTTATTGAATATAATTAAAAATTATTATTGAATAAAAAAGCAAGAATTCTAAATAATGAGTTTAAGCTCTATCAAAAAATTAAAATCTTAGCAAAAATAAATTGAATAAAACGTTTTCATTTTTCTTTAATCATTTATAATAAGATAACTTATTAAAAAGTCAGCATTTGGAACATATTGTAAAGTTAATTCAGAACAAGATAAAATAAAATGTTGGATTATTTTATAATGGTTCTTAAAATAAAATAGCATTACCCTTGTTATTGAAGGTAGATGTGATTGTTTGGTTTCATTGTGGCACAAGGAAAGGTTGGAAAATTATGTCTATTTATTTTATAAAATGTCATTATTTTCCATGTTTTTAACTCGTCCTTTAGAGTTATTGTGTAACTAGCATTTTTTTTTTAATGTTACGGAACCTTGTTGTCTCAATCACTTCAACTTTTATAGCGATGTGGTACATTGTAAAATTAAATTTTTCTAGTAATGTTTATTTTGGTTTAATATTATTTTTTGTTTTTATTTTTGTCGATTTTATTTAACATGAGATTTATTTTTTCGAATGTTCAATGTGGTTTTTATTTTCATAACTTATGTTCAATTTATTTTTTTTTCATGGCGTCGTCTAAATCGTTAACGACAAAGTGTATATGTGAATAATGACTAAATGACTTGTTATTTTTTGTATATGTGACCACTCAAAAACAATGTGATGTGGATTTATGTTATTCTTATTATTTTGTCAAAGAATTAAAATGGTTTCAGAAAGTAAGGTTTGGTTTTTGAACTACATGGATATTTTCGTGGTTTGGTGGGATCTTTCCCTCATTAAGAAAAGTCCTTCCCGTGACAGATGTGTAGTCATTGGTTATTGGGGTATGTTTCCCAATCTTCTTTGTCTTGTTGCAATACTTGGAGACACCGAATTTTCCATTCCTCACATGGTAGTGGTTCAAGGAGAATTAAGATAATTTCCATTTGCAATTGTGGTAAGATGATGGCAGTGGTAAGAAAGAACTTCAAAGAATGTTAGGAGAAAATTTTGGGGTTATTCTAACTATAAAGTTATATTAATAATAACATTTTTTAATTATTTTTAATGGAGTTGTGTTGGTAATTAATATTGTCTTTGAAGGTTTTTTTTTTTTTTTGCTAAATTAAAAAGTGGATCTTTTAATGTCATGTTTTGTAACTATTTCAAGTGGTGCTTAGAAGAAAATGTTCATGAAAGAGATTATATCATTGCTAGACAAAGGAATAAGATTTATGATATGGAGAATTTAGTGAAAGTTTTGTAAAAAAGATGGAATTCCAAATTAATGATGATTTAAAGAACATATATTTCTTATACTTAGACTTAAGAAATCAGATACATGTGAGTTTAGTCGAAGTCATTTTTTCATAAGCAAACTCCCAAGCTTAACATAGCAGTTATGCTTTATTTTCGAACTAAATATTAGTAACCTACAAACCATCATTCACCTTAATACCACACAAGATAGATCATTTAGCAATGAGCAACCTTCACTTTTGTATATTTTTATCCAAACAAAATTTTGAATTCATTGTTTCACCTCAATAAGAAGTCTAACACGTCATCTATAAACCTTAGAATTATAAGACTAACACGTCAACAATTATAGAATTTACTAGCTAAATTCTTTCCATCAAACTAAGAAACTTCATGATATGTTTAAAAAAAACATTACTAATATAAAAATAACTTTTAACATAAGTGTCATACATATACATCAAAGATGTCAAATATTGTAGATTATAACATCTCCTTAAAAAATAAATATTACTTGTCCCTAAGAATATTTTTAAAGGTAAAAGTTGCATAACAAAAAGACAAAACTATATTGAGAAAAGTCTACCAAATAATAATGGCGTTTTACCAAAAGCTTGGAAAAACATAAGTTTAATTTGTTTTTATATAAATTTTTTGAAGACTTGCAATTTCAAAGTTTATGCAATTGTTTCAAATTCTAAATTTGATGTGATTGTACGAATAATTTTCTAACCCATTAAAAGAGTCAGAAAAAGACATATAAGACAATAATAATATCTATTATATTCATAACTATACTTTTTGTAAATGTTTAAAAATACTAATATATTTCCATAAAAAATGTATTTTCTAAGAAATATGTAATGTATGAGACAAATAGTTTAAAAAAAGTGCATCAAACTATATATCTAACTTATCTTATTTAAATTAAATAAAAATAATTCAATATTTATTATAAATATAAAAAAAATTATCTAATTATGATTATACGTATGGTATGACCATACTTGAAAAAATCACAAAAATATACAAACAAAAACAAAATTCAGATGAATTCTTCTTTCTATAAACAAGCTCTAAAAACATTAAACGACAAACAATAATAATAATAATAGACAAGATTATGAGATGCACCAAACAACAAATAAAAACTAACTAAATGTAAAGCAAAACTCACTGACTAATCTAATAAAAACTTAGCTAATAATCATTAATAAGTATATTAAAAGTTCTCTTGTGGTATCCAAATATTAATATAAAACCTTCTCTTTTGATAAGGGGATAACAACGCAATAATTAAACAATATGAAGAATAAAAAAATGCAAAATGATGTATTTTATAAAATACATAATAAATTGATAGCCCATAAAAAAATAGTTTTCTTTTTTTAATTGTAGGATATGATTCTTCAAGTAACGTAAATTTAGCTTTGAAAATTATGTTAGCTATGGTCAAATAAGTTGGTCGTTTCTAATAATTTGTCTTTATACGAAATTTCTGCAATGGCTTTTCAAAGTCTATGTAATTGTTTGAATTTCGAAATTTAACGTGATAAGACATTTAATTTTCTAATCCGCTAAAAGAGTTAGAAAACCTATATTCACTTCAAATTATCACCAAAATTTGTCTTTGCATGTAATTTCTGCAAAGACTAAAATATCAAAGTCTGTTGCTGGTTTACTTTTAAAATTTTGATGTGGTTGCCTAACTTTCTAAAACACAAGAAAATTAGAAATACAAGACAACAATTATGTTTATCACAAATCAATATATATTTTTTATTATTTGAAAGTATTAATATGTTTGGTAAATATACAAAATTTAAAAGTATAACATATGATACAAATAATATATAAAATTCAATATTAAATTATTTAAGTAATATATAATATCTAAATTAAATAAATATATCCGTAATAAAAACAGCTGCATGTCTTATTATTATAAATGTCATTTTTATAAGAACACCATTGATACTGATTTTATTCTTTTAGGTTATCACCCAAAAGTACTAAACTCAGCTATTAATCAAATTGTTATCAATTTACAAGAAACATTGTTTTCAGAGATCGGACTAATAGTCTCTAAATTTTAAGAATTAGTCACTAAAATAATAAAAAATTAAATTAAAATTCAAATTTAAAGTAAGTGAATTTTGGTCTTCAACTTTGAAAAAAAAAATAGAAACTTATTTAATGAAAATAAATATAATGTAAAAATTAATAATCTTGAATTTCTAAAATACTTGCTAAATTCGTGTATTTAATCACTGAATATTTTCTATTTCCATATCAGTTTTATTTAATGATCTTTTTTTAGTGATTATTCACACACAAAAATAACTATCTACATATCTACCTAAATATTTTGTAATTTTTTCAATCAAGTTCTTATTTTCTGTTTGATTATTCAAGAATTAGGAAAAATGAAGTGAATTCATTTTTAAAATCTATCTTTTGTAATTCTGAAACCTATGGAAGTCTGTTCGTATATTTTGGAATTAAACTTTCGAAATTCTATTTATTGCGAAAATCTGGAATAAAACTTTTGAATGTCTAATAATAGACATACAAAACAATATATAACAGATAGAATTCCAGAAGTTTCATTTTGGAATATACAAATTTCTATAAATTTAATTTTGACATCTATAATAATTATACTTTTGGAAGTTTGATTTCAAAATCAGAATTTAAATTCTGGAATAATGAAACCAACCACACTATTCACAAACGGGAGGGTCTTAAAAGCACTTACTTTTGTTGGACTCCTTGTGTTACTTCATTCAATTTTTGCTTCCTGCAACCCAAGATTACTATCTGCACCCGATATCAGTAGTAAAAAAACTAAAATATTCTATCTGCACTGCATTACCGCTGCAGTCATCGCCATCACTTCATATTCTTCTTATTTGTTTCATCTCCGCTGCTGCAACATTGAAAAAGAAGATTTATGCTTAGAATAATAAATATTTATAGCTTATTGCATCACGGAATATTTCGTGGTTTACTTTGTTTTTACATTTGGAACTTAAGTGGCTTAGAAAAATGTTCTTCAAGCAATTTCAAGTGCACGAATTAACATTGTAATAGCTTAGTTTTCATTTTTTTAGTGTGAAAGTGTATAAGGGGCTTAAAGTATCACTTGCACTTTCACTTACGTCCGCTTTAACATTTTCCATTTCCATTTGCATTGCTTTATTTTAATTTGCTTGAATGTCTTTTATGTTTTAAGTCTCCATGATATATGGATGTGCGTTTCATTTAGATAAACCTTCATTTGGTTTATAGGTGCATTTTCATTTTGCATTCAAAAGCTTTTGAAAGATTTTTACCTAGAAACTAGGGTAAGAAACAACCAAAGAAACTCTGGCTAGAAAGGAAAAGGTTCTTAAGCTTATCTATTTGTGACTCACATCCCCTTCTTGTAAGCTATTTGGTTAATTTTACCTCTAGAATCTTTTTAAAATCCTTCCCAAAAATCTCAAAAGTTTGTGAAAATTTTTAGACTCTCTACTTATGCAAGTTTTTCAAACTCTTGTGAAAACTTTTCTTTCTTACTTCACAAGTATAAGTCATTCAAGTGTGCAAGGAAGTATTAGAAATGATTATGAGAACGTACACTTAAGTGAGGAGCTTCATAGAACTCAAGCTCAGCTTAATAGAGCTGAAGCCGAATTGAATAGAACTCAATCTGAGTTTCAACAAGCTCGACAAGAGATAAATGAGCTTAGACATATGGTTACTAGCCTCACTATTAACCAAAAAGGTCAAGCTCATGTTGAATCTTCCAACAGGCAACACAATGATCGTGGTGATCATCATTCTCATCATAGTGATCAAAATGTTCGTAGTGGTCATCATAATAATGACTACTATCAGCCCAATCTTAGGAGACACCACAATCATAGAGATCATTATGTGGAACCAAAACTTGACCTTCCCCCCTTCTATGGTCGAGATAATGTAGAAGAGTATTTTGAGTGGGAGATGAAGGTAAAACAATTTTTTTATTGCTACCACATTGATGATGCTAGGCGAGTTACCTTGGCAACGTTGACCTTTCAAGGCTTTGCTCTATATTGGTGGACATCTTTAATTCGAGAACAAAGGATGCGACAAGAATACACATCTAATATTGGAATGAGCTCAAAGCGGCCTTGCATAGACGACATGTTCCAGCATATTATGCAAGGGGGATCATGGACAAGCTCCATAGACTCCAACAAAAAGACATGAGTGTCGAGGAATATCGACAAAAGATGGAACTACTCATTTTACAAGCTGGAATTTGAGATGAAGATTGATTCACCATAGTTAGGTTCCAAAGTGGGCTCAACTAATGGATTTGTGATAAGGTAGAGCTTTTACCCTACCTAGATCTCAATGATTTTGTTTAGCTATATGTGAGAGTGAAATAGCAAAATAGAAGAAAAGCTTCCACTAGAAGGATTTACGCTACCACCTCCACATATAGGAAAGATCCTAAGAGGGAGGGTGGTCCATTGAGGTATGTGAAACCTCGAGAAAAAGAGAAAGAGAGAGAGAGAGAGTGAGGAAAAGAAAAAGAAAAATCTCACAAGGAATCTTCACAGGAAAGAAGGAGTAGGGAGACCATATGTTTTAAATGTGGAGAAAGGAGACATTATTCTTCCGAATGTCCTACCAAAAAGTCTACTAATATCTTAGAATATCAAAGTGAAGATGAAGATTCTTCTAGTGAATCAGATATTTCTCTATCTGAGGAAGAAGCTTTACCTTGTGAAGGAGAGTTATTATTGTTAAGAAGACTTCTTGGAAGTCAATATAAAAAATTAGAACAATCACAAAGGGAGAACCTATTCAGAACAAGATGCAAAGTTTTTGAAAATACTTGTTCATTAATAGTGGATAGTGGTTTCTCTTATAATTGTTGTAGTTCTAGAGTGGTGGAAAAGTTGGCCTTAACTATTATTCCTCATCCCAAGTCTTAACACAAGAAATAGTCATTGTTGTAGTTCTAGAGGATGAAGAAATAGTAGTCAAAACACAAGTAAACATACCATTATCCATTGGCAACTATGAAGAAACAATTTTGTGTGATGTTGTCCCAATGGATGTTGGGCATGTTTTACTAGGTAGGCCATGGCAATATGATCATAATTTCACTCATGATGGTTACACTAATACAATAAATTTTCTCCACAAAGGCAATAAAATAACATTGATTCCTCTTACACCTGAACAAGTGAAAGAGGATGAAATAAAAATAAAAATGAAAATTGAAAAAGAAAGAAAAGAAGAAGACATGTTGGATAAGCAACCTTCTCAAGAAAAGAGAAAGGAGACGAAAGTATGCATGTTGAATTCTTCATTCAAAGGTAAATACTTTGACTCTTCTTCTCCCAAGCATCACTTTGTTTCTTCATTTCATGACAGGGAATGCTCAAAACAAAGTGAACGAACAAAAAAAATTAAAGGCCAAGACTACTTCTAATAATATATATGTAACAATAAAAGGCCTTCATTTTGTCTTCTTGTCTTTGCATACATCCTTTTATTAATATTACTTTTTTCTATTTTTTGTAGATATATTTTTTATCCCGGAGGAAAGCAATAACCAGAGTTGTGCTTCTTTCTAACTTTGTGATTTGAGAACAAATCGTTTTTCAAGAAAGAGGGAATGATGACAACTCCTTTAAGGACTTCCATCCAAAGAAGTATCAACTTATACTAAGACTAAGTGATAACGGTTGAATATACTGTTATCTGTGATGCAATTTTGATACTAAATTAATCCCTTTTGACTTAGAAGCTTGCTTGAATTCATGTTTTTAGTTTAGTTTTGTGAATAAGTAAGTAGAAGATATACTTAATAATTTTATCACTAAATTCCCTTGATTTTGAAGGAAATTGGAATGATTTGAAAGAGGAGAATCAAGACTTAACGGTTCAAGAATATAGACCGAATAGTGTGATAGAGGAGAATGTAGACCAATCGGTGTAAGGAGATAGACCGAACGGTGTGATAAAGGAGAATGCAAACCGAACGGTTTGAGAAAGGAGAAACCAAATGATGTGGAAGAAGATAGCTCGAACGGTCAATAGTGTAAGGTCGAACGGTTAACAAAGTAAAACCGAACAGTCCATGACACTTGCTGAATGTCACTTTGCACTGGATCACCGCCTAGGTGCCCCTTCCAGGGTGCTGAGCGCCAGTCTTCGCGCAAATTCGCCTGGTTGCCCCTTCCAGGGCGCTGAGCGCCAGTCTTCACGTGTCGCAACACGCCTGGGTGCCGCACTTAGGGCGCTGAGCGCCAGCGACGTTGGCTTGGACCCGTTTTCTGTTATTTTTCTAATTTATTTAAGGACTTGGACATCCTAGGGATGATATCTTTTGATGACTTGAGCACAGAAACACATTTTTCACTCCTTGGAGGCATATTTGTGGATGTGAGAGCTCTCCTCTTCAGTTTCTAGGGTTTTTCTATCTCTTTCATTGCATTGTTCATCTAGTTTCTCCATGATAATGGAGAACTAAACCTTATTTGTTGTTGGGGAAGATGTAACCTCTAAACTCTCATGTATTTGAATTGGTTTTAATTAATACATTCTTCTTTCATCAATTGTTAGTGTTATTCTTCTTTGTCTATGCTTGTTATGTTTAACTTATTCATGACATGATTATTGATTTTCGTGATATGGACACATACAGGGAAACCTAGATCTGGAGAATTGGTCCCAAAAGCAATATTTCCCAGGGATGGGGATAGGAGGTTTGGTCGTCTTAAACTTTTAATCGTAATGCAGAATTAATTATTAGAGATGCAAGGGATTGTGGTCTAGTAATTAAGGATAGACTTTCTTCGCCGAGGGATCGAGTTTTAAGTAATTTAGAAAGTGATGTTAACAATTGAATGAAGAAGATGAATTCTTATATACATGAGAGTGGACTAGGTGAAATCTAAACCCCAACAACATACTCATCTCATATTTCAACTTCATCCATTCATTCTAGTGTTTAGCCTCAATTGATCAATTTGCATTCATATTTACTTTCTTGTTTTGCATTCAAAACCCTCAAATTGTTCTTCAAAGTCTTAATTAGTTAAGTAATTACATGAATGCCTAGTGTCGTGAGTCTCTTGGGAAACAATACTTCGTCTTACCATTTATTATTACTTGATACGATTCGGTACACTTGCCAACATCTTAACACTAAGAAAGGGAAGTTGAATAAAGACTTTTAACAAAAAGCGTTTTTCCTTATCTAAGTCTTAGAAAGATTCACTTTACTAAATACATTTGCATTGTTTTGTAGGCCTTAAATAAAGGTTGGAAACCATAGCCAATCAACCAAAGAAGCTTGGTGAGCTAAAGGAAGCAAAAGAGTCAAAGAAGAGAAGGAAAGAGGTGTTTTCCAAATTGAAATTGGTAGCTTCCTGATTAGGATAACAAAGGCAGATGGCTTCCAGATTGTGTAGGGCGCCCAGCCAAAACCTTCTTGAGCTCAGCCATTTTTGACAGCTTTAAACGTTTTGCAGGTTTTTAATGTGTGCTTGGCTGAACCTTGC
Organism: Vigna hirtella; assembly: GCA_027742795.1. Lineage (NCBI taxonomy): Eukaryota > Viridiplantae > Streptophyta > Magnoliopsida > Fabales > Fabaceae > Vigna > Vigna hirtella. The sequence continues at coordinate 1,323,451 of JAHCHA010013439.1, forward strand.
GTCCCAAACTCCTTAGCTTCTCCAGCACACTTCAATTGTAATTCTTAGAAGCTTTGTAGATCAGAAATGGAGTCCTCTCTTCACCTATAAAAGAGAGATCATTTTCCTTGTAAATTTTAACTTTGAAATGATAAAGAAATGTTGTTGTGTTTACTCCAAGCTTATCTTCAGAGTTCAATTATCCTTGTGCTTATTCAGCACTCCCTCCTCTAGCTTCCTTCCTTCTTGGAAGGCCTTATGAGCTTGAGAAACCTTACACACTCACCAAACCTTCACTGAAACAATCATCAAACACTTAGCGTGCACCATGGATTTCACTCATCCCTCCATTTCGCTGCTCTATTTTGATGTGTGTGGCTGCTCTAGCATGAAGTGTGAAGTTGCTTCCATCACTATCCCAATGCCCTCATTTCACGCAATACCCCTTTAACGCCCCTCGGGCAAAGATTCTACAAGAGAAATTAAGTGAAGACTTGATGCCTGCTTTGAAGAGAAGACCTACCCCTCCAAGGGCGGACAGTAACAAGCATTGCTTGTACCATAAAATCATGGGTCACACTACAGAGTAATGTGTGACCCCCAAAGACAAGATTCAGGAGTTGATCTGTGCGGGTCAGCTAAAGAAGTATGTTAAAACTGAGCAGCCATAGAGAAGCCCTAGGAAAGAAGCTCGAAAAGAAGGGATCGTTCGCGTTATGCAGCCGAGACCAATTGACATCGTGACTCAAGGAGGAATCGCAGTCGTAGCAGGAGTAGGGACCGCTTCTTGCGTGGCCACATCAACATCATCTCGGAAGGATTCACGAGCGGTGGGTCCTCCTCCTCAGCCAGGAAACATCATGTACGGGCCCTCAAAATGGTCCACTTTGTGGAAAAGAAGCACAAATATATGTCGTCCATCACCTTCACAGATGAGGACTTTAAAGCCACTGACCCTAATCAAAACGATCATATGGTGATCACGGTGGAAATAACACGGTATGGGGTGAGCAAGGTGCTCATTGATCAGGGGAGCTCGCTGGGGGTACATTGATTTGAGGACCCAATTGGGGACTAGACGATAAAGTATGGAGTTAAGGGTCATATACTTGGTGGTGGAGGCAAACACGCCCTACAACATGCTGATTGAGCATCCGTGCCTCAAGGCGTTTAGAGCGATAGATTCCACCCCTCACCTAGCGATGAAGTTTCCATCAGAGCGAGGTACCATCTGTACCGTCCACACAAATCAAAAAACCGCACGAGAATGCTATGTGGTTGGCCTCAAGATGGAGCCATACGTCTCGTCAAGGAACGTCAGATGGTTAGAGAATGCCATGGCTGACCTGGACCCCCACACCAACACGGAAGACAAGATGGAGCCTTAAGGCGAGACTAAGCCACTCGTCTTAGGGTAGGAGGAGAGTTAGATAACCACCTTGGCCAATGGACTTAACGATGAGGCAGAACGATCATTGGTGAAGGTGTTAAGGAAAAATAAAGACCTCTTCGCATGGACCATGGCGGATATGTCAGGGATCCAACTCACTATCATGTCCTATAAGCTAGCCCTTTTCAAGGAAGCTCGTCCAGTCACCCAAAATAAATGCAGGTTGGGTAAGGTGAAGCATAAAGTAGTGGACATAGAGGTGAAGAAGCTAAGGGAGGTAGGTTTTGTCCAGGAGGTCACTTACACCACCTGGCTAGCCATCATGGTGATGGCAAAAAAGGCAAGCGACCAATAATGGATATGCACGGACTACACAAACCTCAACAAGGTCTATCTTAAGGATGCCTATTTGTTGCCCAGTATAGGCGCATTGGTAGACGAAACGTCAAGGCATCAAATCCTGAGTTTTCTATACACATACTCGGGATATAACCAAATTCACATGTACCCTCCTAATCAGGAAAAGATAATCTTTATCACCAAGCGGACTAACTACTATTACAAAGTTATATTAAAAACTTTTCTTCTTAATTCTCTTTGATCCTTAATTTTTGTTTCATTTAAAGAACTTTTGTTTTGGTAAAACAAATTTAATTATCTCTCAACTATTCCATTATTTGAATGTCCGAAAAGTTTTCTTATATTTATAAGGTATTTTCATCTTATCGTAACCTTAATTATACATTTGTTTTCATTTGGCATTTTAGTTCAATTTAAGGATGTATTAAATTATTTCTACTATAAATACAAATATTTTTACTTCTTTTTAACATTTTTATTTGTTGTTTATTTATATAATGTATTGTTTTGTTGATTCTTTATAT